>VZTG01004992.1:1888136-2118710 GCA_013397845.1 Melanocharis versteri | reverse complement strand
TTTTCTCCCTTTTCACCCCACTGTTGTCCCCTTTCCTCATTTATCCCCTTCTCGACATTCCCTCCCGTTTTCCCATCGCCTTTTTTCTGTCCTCTTTCCCTTTCTTCTGCCCCTTTCCCTTTCCTCTGCCCCTTTCCCNCTTTTTTCTTGCCCCCCTCCCCTTTTTCAGCCACCTCGCCCGTTCCCCCCGCCGCATTTCGTAGAATCACGGAGTCGTTCAGGTGGGAAAAGACCTTTAAGATCAAGACCATCGAATCCAGCCGCCACCCCGGCACTGCCGAGCCCGCCGCTAAACCGTGTGCTGAAGTACCACATCTGCACATCACTTCGATACCTCTGGGGATGCTGGCCCCACCACTTCTCTGGGCGATCTGTTCTAATCTGTGCTCAACAATTCTTTCCGTGAAGAATTTTTTCCTAATATCCTGTCAAACCTGCCCTGTTGCAAGTTGAGGCTGTTTCCTCCTAGTGCTTGTTCCTTGGGAAATGAGGCTAAAGCCCCACCTGGCTACAGCCGCCTTTCAGGTAGTTGTAGAAATCGATGGCATCTCTTGTGAGCCTCGTTTCCTCCTGGCCAAACACACCCAGCTCCTCATAAGACTTGTGCTCTAGACACTCCACCAGCTTCACTGCCCTTCTTCGGACACTGCTTTCTCCGTTCCTCCTTTTTTTCATTGATTTTTTCCTCCTTTTTTTTTTTTTTTTCCCATCCCTCTCCCTATCAAAGCCTTTAGGCAAAGGAGACTCTGCCCAGCAGCCAAGTGGCAGCAGGGGCTCGGCCACCCAGTGTGGCACAAAGGCTCCAGCAGCAGCACAGCTCCTTTTCCCTTAGACTTCCATGTGTTGGACACAGAATCAGTGGAAATGTTTTTTTCCTACTCTAAAAAGTTGGTTGTTTTGCAACCGTATGCAAATACTTTGGTTCTAGCAGATGGCAATGAGCACTTTCTTACCATGTTTTACTCTGGAGCTCAGCATCAAGGTAGAAGGAGTTTGCAATAAGCTCAGTAGCTACTGACTACTGGTTGCTAGGACAGGCTAAACTTGCGTTCAAGGAGAACTTTCCATCGCATGCCATCACACTTTCCATCACGCTTGCTGCTCTTCTGTTCCCTCTATGAGCCTGGGACCCTCCCTTCCCTTAAAAGTGCCAAGTTTGGTTCATCGAAGGTCTGCAAAATCATTTCCCAACTAAAGAACTGGGGCTACACCGTATAACCCTACACCAGAGCCTCTACACATGCACTCCTACCTGTTGTATATTATATGCAAAATTTCTGTCCATCTTATCTCCAGATTAAAAAAAAAAAAAAAAGTACTGAAGAAATCTGACAGACCAAAAGAAAACAAAAGCACATCAGCAAAACTGGCAGGTGTCAAGCACTTTAAATTTTATCAAGTTAGTTCATCAAGCAACAAATTTGACCTATGGCTCTTCATTTTCTTTTCTGTTATTCTTTTAACTTTAGTACTTCCCATTTTTTAGTACTTCACAACTGTTGTTGTCTTTTGCTTGCACTGATTTGCAGGTGGATCCACTTGGCCAGCAATGGCAGGGAATGCTAATTCCATTTAGTTACTGGAAAAAAAGCAATAAAAAAAAATATGTTTCCCTAAGGCCTCAGCCCACGGTGATGAAAAATCCAGACCAACAAACATATTTTGTTAAAATCAGTCTTATGTGCCCTCTCTTTTTCCACAGAAAAATAAAAGTAGGAAAACAGTGCACTAGGTGAACTGAAATATAAATGATGGACCCTTCCCAGCTCTAGTGGTTTCAACCCAAATATATCCCCAAGCTGGGAAGAGAGTGACAGTCTGTACCCCAGAAGTGGGCAAGCCCTAATCACATTTCAGATGTGCCACGTACAGCCATAGCTCAGATTATTTAAAGTTATGGTGTCAGTGACAGCAGCAGCTGCTGCTCCTGACCTCAAGGGAATCACAGTCCTGGGTTAACACAAACTCTTGTCCCTCCAGTTCTCACTGGGGCTTACTGGGATGGGAGTGGATCTTTGAGCTGCTGCAAAGGGTTCCCAGTGCTGAGCTGACCACTGGCAGGAGTGGGCTGCAGGGCCAGAGGGAAATGCAGCACAGGCAAAGATAAAATAACTGCTCCTCTTAGAGATTACTCCTCTTATTTTCCCTGCCTTTAGAAAGGAACAGCTGCTACTCAGGTTTGCCAGCACCCAGAACTCAAAAACTGAGAGTGAGAGACTCAGAAATAGGATGATTGTCTGTACAACAGTCTGATGTCGAGGGGATAAAAAAAAAAAAAAGCCTCTTTTCATTTGGCCTGTGATTGCTAAGTCTGCAGAGATCCTTTTTTTCAAGCTTTTCCCTTGGTCCTTGAGGAGCAGAGATCCACTCTTTTTTTTTTTTTTCCTTTTTTAAATGAATGCTGGGATTCTAACATAATCAACTAATTCCAGGAGCTGAGGCTTCAAGATAAAAAGAAAAGTATACCATGTCACAAAGCTCACAATGCAATCTCATTGCATTGGCTTTGGCAGCGGTTCACTTGGCTCTGGAAATAATAAAGTGGGAGACTGAAATGACAAACAAACGGGAGATCCAAACCCAAGTACCACCAGGGAATGCTAAGCAGATGGCCGGCCGAAGACCAGCCCAAGGAATTGCTACAGTCTTTGCAGGAGGATTACTGACAGCGTCCACCGTGGTGGCCTCCTTCCTATGAGCTCGCCTGGCATAGTCTGCATCTTGATGTCCTTGTAAAGAATTAAGAGGAATAAACAAGCTAGAAAGACCTCTCAAATGCAAATTGTTTGTGCATAGCAAAAAGGGAGATCCAAGAGCGTTGGAGAACCCATGGAAGGATCAGGACCAACACATGTTTCTGTGACATTTTGGGCCTATGTTGCTTGAATTGTTTATTGGGCTATCACCAAGATATCACTGGTGCATCCTTTGAGGAAGGATGCTTTCAGCATGCTCCTATTGAAATGTCTTCTCCGTTTCAATATGCCATAATAGTATTTTGTCAAGAGAATTTATTTAAAAGTTGCAGAATTAAGTCTGTGTTAAACAGGAGCTGGCACAATGGAAATGATATTTTGGGACACCCCAGAAGTACGCAAGTGTGAGGATATGAAATCTCATGTAGCAATTCATTTTCAGAAAGAGAAAAAAAACCCCTCAATTATATTGTCTTCTGTCATATCCAGTTTGCTCAGCAGAGAAAACTACATGAACATCAAGTGTGGCCCTTTGAACTGCGCAGGGTGGTAAAACACCCTGCAGAGCTCCATCAAGACCGATCCTGTCTGCTTATCCTCAACAATACATTGGTTTACTGGAAAAGAAAACAGATATTGTGGAACAGGTTTCAGACTGCCAAGCCCAGCAGATTCTCTGTGCTGCCAAGTAGGATTTGTTTTCAGTCTATGTCCATCCCCAGCACTTAGCGCTGACCTGTCCTCTTGTGCTTCTCAGCTGCTTTCTTCAATTTTCACTCCTCTTACCAGTCTGAAAATGCAATGTTTAACACTGACTAAACCCTACAGGCTCTCCTCACAGGGATCAGGATTTTGAACTTTGGACTCAGTAGAAAAAGTTTTTCAACAAGCACCTGGAGCTAGATCCTACCCACCATATTTGTGGGTGTTGCCCCATGACCTGCTGGTTTGAAATCAGCAGGATTTAATCGTTTGGGGATGACAGTGAATTACAGCCCCTGGTGCAGGAATACAGCACTCCCGCCCCGCTCTCCCAGCCCGTCTGCTCACAGGCTGGTGCATCACTGGAGCACAGCCAGGCAGCCATAGAAATGCACTGAGTGAATAAGGTCTTCCTTCCCTATCAGCTAATAAAGATAATTACAAAGGCCAGCGTATATTCATTTGGGTTCAGTCCTTTTCCCACTCAAATTAATGTTGGTTTTGCCATTGATGCTGATTTTAGGAGAAGCTGGCCCAACATCAGGGAGCTAAAATTAGATTGCTTCTGCCATCTTCCCCATACCAGCCAAGGGAGCTGCTGGCCTGGCCAGGAATCAGCACTGACTCAAGGGACACCCAGGTATCCCGGGAATGCCTCTAGTGGGCTCCAACACCCACCACAGGAGCAGTGGGACCCCACAATGGTCCAAGTGCCACCTCCACCCCACAACACCGCAGCCAGGCCCCTGGGCGTGGAACTCATTTGCCAAAACCAGCACTAAATGAGGGCAAAGGAAGAGACACACAGGGAAAATCCTTATCCCCTGGGGGCACAGAGCCAGGGGATGGCAGCTCTTGGTGAGGATGCCCATGCATGCTCACGCCCATGTGTGACACACAGCACTGTCCTCAGACACTCCCTGTGTGGGGCTGTTGGACTTTTATCCCCTCTCCACAACACCAAAGTTGCTTGTTATCAATACTGGTGATGCCACTCGAAAAAGTCAGGGGAAATCCATCACGGCCCGTGAGGTTATTCTGGTGTAACGAGCAGCCCTTGTACCTCATTTTTCAGCAGTTTCAGCCCTTACAACTCCATTTCTGTGCTGCACGGAGGCAGTGGCTCAATGCAAAGCCTGGCGGGGCTTTTCTGCAGCCCAGCAGCTCAGGATCTCCATGCATAGGTGCAGATGTGGATATGCACGTGTAAATATAAAAAACATGCAATTATCCGCCATAATTTTCCTCTGAAAGCAATATTTTCCTTTTGGGCAGTTGTCTACTCATCAATATGCCTGAGCATAGGGATACACAGACATTTAGCAGCAAGGCTGAAAAACCTCCTCAGCCACGCTCCCATGGAGCGCCCTGATTTGCACACACTTTGGAAATACAAACAGTTCCTCTCCTCTCAAATTCTGCTGCTACAATAACTTTGCAGACAACTTTGCTTACTGGACTTGTTTCATGGTGGGAGTAACTACCAGCAATAACTCGCCTGCTCCTCAGAGCAGAGTCACATGCTGGGCTTGCTCATATGCCATTCAGATTCTCTAACAACTGAGAGAAAGGGAGGGAAAAAAGCAACTATTTCTAACTGAGACACATTCCTCTGTTGCCTCTGCCTCGGCTGCAGATGCTGTTACACTGATTTCTAAGTGGTCAATCCCCACCCTGTTTCCATAAACACAGAACACGACTGTTTATAACTCCAAACTCCCTGCCAAGGCAAGCTTCTTACAGGAGGGGAAAAAAAAAAAAAAGAAAAAAAAGAAGGAATGGCAGATTAAACAGATCAGCTCTGATTCTTACCTTCAGAAGCAGACTTCGTTCAAAGCCCACAAATACTTTTACTTTGCTGTAAGTCTGAGCTATTTTTAGGTTCCCTCTGGGATGCCATATAGGGAGAGCAGCCCCCTCCCTATCATTACTAATCTGCCGAACATAACAGCAGGACACCTGCTGCTGGTGAGTCATGTTTTGTGTGGAGCTAATGCTATATATATAGGGAAAACGTAAAGACAATTGCTTATTTCTCTCCCTACCCCATGTGTTGTTTGTTGCTCTAAGCAAATCAAATCGTTGCAATGAAGACAGTGTAAAGAAGACAAATACACAGGAAAATTCATGTTCAGCTTCAGACCAGAAGCTCTAGAAGTGCACAGCAGGATTATGCTTGTTTGTATTTGTGGTGTGTATACCTGTGTGTGTACACATCTGCTTTTGCACGTGCACAGAGTGATTGTGCTTTTAGAAACTCCTGCTCCGGTCCATGCAAACAGTTTTTTTCACTGAAAACAAGAATGGAAATTCAATGATTCAAATTCTAAAGCTCCATCCCCAACCTGTCTTCCCTATTTACTCACAGCAAGAGAGAACGAGCGTGGAAGAGGGGCATATGTAGGGAAAACTCAGGTTTATGACCTGCCAGCATGGAGAAACCTACCATGTGTTCCCTATTTAAAAGCTTCCAGACTGGAGGCAGAAGTAGCTTTGTGGCTGTTAAACATCAGCTGTGTTCCCCTTTGCTTCACAGCCATTACTTGCAGTGACAAACAGATCTGTAGGACAGCCCCTGCTCTGTGCTGGGAGCCTGATTTAGCTCTGGCCCTCAAGCCATGCATTTCACTGTTATGGGCTTCACTTCTAAACTTTTGAGAGCTGCAGTAAAGTGCTGCTAGGTTTGGCTTTGTGACCTCTGGAAGATCTCTCTTTTATTCCTTTCCCTCCTCTCTCTCTCTACTGTATTATTATTATTATTTTCAAAATGTGAACTGTTTGTTGTTCCTGACTTTGGAGAAAAGCACTGTCCTAATCTTCTGCCTTGGGCAGTACTTCCATTTGTGGTGGATACACACCATTCCTAACCTCAACTCACCCTACTGTCCTTAAATTCTACAGCACAGTCCCTCTTATTAAAGGCACTGCTAAAATGTCCACTGACCAGTGGAAATAGGGTGGACGCTGATAGAAGGTGTTGCAATATCTCACAATAACTTGAAGAACGTGAAGAACGGTCACATCCAGAATCAGCAAGAAGCATTGCAAGCCATACCCTGACTGATACAACCACATACACTTGTATCTTACCTCCCAAGGTATCCAGTGAAAAACTTCCTGCAGGTTTAGAAAACCATCCTGTTGAATGTGCTGCAGGAGAATGGTTTTAAAATACATCTAAAGAAGGTATCTCTGTTCCCGGAGAACTGTGTAGATTTTCAAACACATTTCTTTAGGATCTTGCTTCCCACTACCCCATCTCCTTTTCCTGTTGAACTGGATGAGGGATAGTAGAAACTAAAAAGCTCTCAGTCTGTCAAGTTAGCCTTCTCCAAGAGGGGCTGGACTAGGCAGCAGCAAATGGCCAAATTTTACTTCTTTGAGCAGTGTAGGAACATATGCTGCATAAAACCGCTCAAAAGATGAATGAAGATACTAAAACATTGCATTTATATATGTTTTAGGCTCTCTAAACAGAGTTCAAAAATATCTTTCAAGCCCAGTAATTTAAAATAACCTCTGGCAGATCAACATCTTACCACTTAAAAACGATCATCAATCAAATCCTGAATGTTTGGGGAAAGACAACGTGCCCCAGATAACAACCCTGGGTCTTGTCCACCAAATAAAGGTATGAAGAAAGCGAGCACGGGTCCTCTCCTTTCTGTATCCAGCTGCTTCTCCGGGCTCTGCTGTAGCAGAAGCAGCAGATCTCAGGCAGGCAGACCCTGCAGCACTCCCATTTTCCTCAGGAGTGTTCCATGACCCACGGGCTTTGCGATCCTCTATCCTCCCCTAGTGACCAGCGCAGGCTGAGGGTATTGAGCCAGCTGAGCCTTCCAGCTCAGCAGAGCTGCTGCATCCCAGCGCCGGCAGCAGGTCTGGCTTTGTGCTCCTGGCTTTCTCCTCTCCGGTGCCAAAAAACAACCAAACCCCCCCTTCTCACTCGCCTTCATCTCAGGAGGACAGAAGTAACCAGCTGCAGAGGGGAGAGTGAGAGGCTGAGCATGAGTGCAAGCTCTCCCCTGCCATTTCTTCTACGACAGCCTGAGCGTGCCATCCACATATCAACTAACACAGCACCTTTATCTGTCTGCTAAACAAAAAAGTAGAAGCATAAGGGGAAAAAAAATCTCAAACCCCTCGGCATGTCTGCCCTGAATCCCAATTGGAAAAGAGTTGTTTGCCTTAATTCTAAATGTATTTAGAATGTGGAGCATATATTTCCAAAGGATGTTTTGTATTTACAGCGTGTCTGTCTGGTTATACTGCTGCAATGTAATTGTTTTCCTGCTGAGAATTTTTTGCAGGGAAGTTACTCTGGGTACGATTACAGCTCTTTATAGTTCTGCTTTGGAATTTAGAGGCTTCTGTGCACCACTCCTTCCTCCCTGCTTAGAGGCACTGGCCTTGGAGTGCGTTGTGACACTGCCAGCTACGTGACACGTGGATGCCTTTGAGGTTCAGTTGCTAGAAATGGGTAAGTTACTGCAGTATTGGAACAAGGAGAAATCTGTAACAAATCCCCCACGCTGAGGCTGGAGCTGGGTCAATCTAAGACAAAACTTTGCTCAGTCTGTGCCTGGGAGAAGAGAAAAGGCAGCAATTCTTGCTTGGCAGGGCTTTGGGAGTGAGAGCACTGCAGAATGTGTATCCAGAAGTTTGTTGGGTTTTTTGGCTTTTTTGTTTTGGTTTTCTTTTCTTTTTTTTTTCCTCCCTCACAAAAAGAGTTATGTTCAGGGTAGGTAACAGCTGAAGAGCAGGGAGACATTCACTCCTGAGCACAGGATCAGCACAAAGTCAGCTCTAATATCAGACACTGAGCCTTGCAGTGTGGGTAAGATACAGACACAGCTGGCACACGCTGTGGCCAGTTCATCCACTGCTTCCTGATGGGAAACACTTCTTGACGCATTTCATAACTGTAGTTGTTCCTTTTGCCTCCAGATCTTTAAGGCTTGATGCTGGAATCAGGTTTGCACCGTAAATCTCTTCCTTCTATCAAACCATTGCCTGTTGCTGCTGATCCTTCTGAGCAGAGAACCGAGTCCTGGCCATGCTGGAGCCACCCAAGACAGCCTCGATATTAGTTCAACACAAGTCATGTGGCTGGCAGTGGAGCAATTCCAGCCCCTGAGGAATCCTGGCACGCCTCTGCAGGGCAGGGCAGAGCACTCTGGGGCAGCCCTGTTGCTCTCCTGCCCAGATGGTGCAGCTGCAGGAACTAATGTCCTCCTTTGCGGAGCAGCACCGTGTGTTTCAGAACAAAATGTCAATGAGCTTTCCAGATTAAAACATTAAAAATGTATGAGCAACAACTGTCGCGCACGAGGAAGCTCATAACACTGGGAGAGCTTTTCCTTTGGAGATCGGGCGAGGCCGTTTTTAATATCACTGTGTTCATCCCCCGTTATAGTGTCAACAAGCTGAACACCAGGAAGACTCATTAGATCTTCCTTTGACCTTATAACAGACCAGTGTATTTTACTCAGCTATTTCTAATCGAACAGAGCTGTAAGTCCCAAAAAAGTCAATAGTGGAAAATAGCAGCAAGTCTTACTCTGGAGCCATCAAAAAGCAAAGAATTCTCTTATTTTGTTCTCTTGATTATGTGCTCTAATGACTAAAATCACTTCCCGATTAAAATAAAACAAACCCCAAAAACCCCTCACCAAGCCCATGCCTTATTTAATAATATCTGTTTCAGCTTTCAAACATGGACTCTTCTTTTATTTTTCTCTCCTTTTTGTACAGAGCTATTTTCTTCCCAGAACAGACTCATGCAACAAAAAAAATCACCTCAGACCATTTTTTGGTCCATGAAACACACTGAACCTTTCAGGCCTCCAATTGTAAAACATGTCCTCATGTCCTCAAATAATTTCAGCCCTTTTTTCCTACCCACTTTCCAACTTTTTCATATCCTTACAAAGTTTCGACGCAATATTTTGCTACTTGAGACCTGGTTTTAGCGGCGCTGCAATAAAAGTAAAATCACCTCTTTTCCTGTTATTCAGTACTCCCTTGTTTATATATTTAAAGACCACATAAATTCCCTTTGTCAGGCCATCGCAGCAGGATCGATGTGCAGAGGCTTCTGGGATCACTGCTCACTTCACCCTGTGAGCGCTCCCCGTGCTCCAGCCTGCAGGGCTGTGCCCTTGCTCAGCCCAACAGGGGCCTGATGGATTCCCCATCCCCTTTCCCAAAAAGTTCACCTTCCCCAGTGCCAGCCTCCTTTGCTCTTCACTACCTACCATTCTCTACTTCTTTGTGCTTTGCAAAAAATTTTCATTTGGTGTTTTGCTACAGACCATTGATACAAACAGCAGAGAGCTTTGGTGCTTAACCCCAATGTGCCCCAGAAAGCACAGGTCCATTTAGTCCTGATTCCCCATCGACAGCTACTCCTTGAGCTCTGCCAGGCACTTCGTTATCCATTTAATGCATATTCTGCTGCTACTGAATGGTGCTAATGTTTAATCAGCACGCCATTCACTGCCAAGTCAAACACCTCACAAAGTCTAAATGCACTGAATTTGTACGATCATTTTTGTCAACCAGACTTGTAATATAATCAGAGTGTAAAAATTAGGTCTCTTTGATAAAGTTTGCCACAAAACCATGTTGTTTAGACTACTTACTAATTTACTTTTGCATCCGCTTCTGAATTATTTAACACAAAATGATTGCGAACTAACCAGCCTTGAGTCTTAGGAAATGCTTCCTCATAACAACCTTCTCTCTGAAATCAATATAGACACATTTCATACCACCCTGTGAGCGTTAGCTCAGTCACAGGAAGCCCTTTACTTCCAGGGAGACAGGACTGGATTTGCTCCCTTTTGGAAGGTTTCGCAGGTAAATTGGGCTTTGATGGGACCAGAGGTCTGACCCAGGGTCACAGTATCCAGTTCCTTTTAGTACTCCCTCACATCTGCCCTGCTTAAAAAGCCTCACTAGTACTTGTCAGGCAATCAGACAAGCAAACCCAAAAGTCTTCGGTGTAAATTTCTTTGCAAAATCTCAGAAACAGCTTTACCAGGATGGAACAACTGTGACCTGGGGCATTTGTGCCCGGGTCTGGCAGCACACAGCCACTGCTGCGCATGAGCTTCTGATTTAGGGCCCCAGATAAATCTGCTCTTTTAACTACATGGGTACAAAGCTCGAGCTGTAATTTTATGTGCTGAAGGGTGATCATATTTAGGAAGGGAGCCAGCTGCCAAGAGGATTTTTATGCTGGTTTCTATGTAAAGTCCATTCACAAAAGCAAAAATTTCTTTGTACCAAAATTCACCTTTGTACCAAAATCCAGCTCAGGTTATTTGAAGGAGCCTAAAGGTGTTTGAGAGCCTCATTCCCCTTGCCCATTCCATACCCTGCTCCTTTAAACAGTTCACTTTGTCCTGCTGGAACCACTGTTGCCTACCTCATCAAATAACAAGGAAACCTCAAGGAATTCAGTGGAGAGCTGTGAGTTTTGTACATAAAGACATGACGGCTTCTCCGTGCTCCTGCTGTTATTCAGAAATCATGCAAAATGAAGCTGAGGCAGTGAGTAAAGTACAAACCTGGAGTCTTTATACCTCCTGAGCATAGCTCATTTGCTCTGCTGTCAGTAACTCAAAGCCCCAATGAAAAGAGGAGGGGGGAAAAAAGGAAGACATAAAAGAAAAGGAGTAATTATATGCAAGTCACTAGACTTATCACTTAGCTTTTGGCAAAATATTGACTCCTGAATGATCTTTGTCAAATCTCATAAAAAACAGCCTCCAGGTGATGAATCTTGCCACAGGCATTAAATGGGGTGCTGCTGGAAAAGGAAGAGGAGGAAAATGGAAAAGAAGGCTTAATTTTAATTATGCAAACTACCTGTGTCTGTATTTGGTCATGGCTCTCACAATTTGGAAAAGCAGGATGCCCGAGGGCTTGATTTTTGCTCATTTTAAATATTCATGGCATTTAAAATATCTCCTGAGCTGGGCTTGGTGGATCTGATGGGCTGAAGCAGCCCTGGCATCCCCTGCCCTGAGCAGCCTTGGCAGCAGCACAGGCAGCACCTTGGGATGTTCGGCCAAAACCACGGATCAGAGCAGAAAACTTACAGTGAAGGCTCTGCTGGGACCCCTTAAAAGGCTCTGCTGAGAGCCTTATTGATTTCAGGAGGGAGATGGATGGGTGTGCAGCATGTCTGCATCAGCAATCCAGGCATTTTGGACTGGTTTTGCATGCTGACATTTCACTGCGATTTGGGTTTTTGAACAGAACTTAACCCAACTATTGGAGTCAGGAAGGACAGCACTATGAGCAAGGGCTAAGCAATGGAGAGGAAGAAGAAGAAAGGATTTGTTATCTACAGCAATAATTTATCATTTCCAGACAGTACAGCAGGATAAAGAATAGTCTCATGGGTAAAGAATTAATTTGAGGCTAGGAGAAACGGGTCTGTCCCAATCTTGGACCTGCCAAATAAAGACATAAAATAGAAAAAGTGCTAAAGTGCTCCCTGCCCAGGTGTGGTCAGCAGGGTGGTCCATGCCATAGTCCATGGGATGCTGAAAGAGCCCCAGTTAAAATCCCAAGGAATAAATCAGTGCTATATATAGTAACCTGGATTTTTCATCATTAAAATAGTGCCATAAGCAATGCTGAGGCATTCCACACGCAGTCTGCCATTTCCAGTTTCCCTCTAATCACTTATCAACGTTAATTCAACATTAACTTAGGACCCAGTTTCTTCACCCTACTCATGCTGGCATCAGGCAAACCACCCATAGTCTCTCCCTCAGACTCCTTTTTTTGGAAGTGATTTTTAAAAATCACTTAAAGTGATTTAAGAATACTCCTAAATGTCAGCTGCAGGCAGGAGAAGACAGTTATTGGTCTGGGTTTAGAGAGAATTTTTGGCTCAGCTTCTTTTTCCAACCCTGCTCATCACTGATGTATTTTTAAATGAATCCTAAAATACACACCAGGAAACTCTATTAAATAGAAATCATGAATGGCATGCAGACTGTGCTATTACTGTGCATAGGAAGATAACAAGACTCAAGAGACTGCCCTTTACATTCTGCTGCTCTTGCTAACTGCAGATCTGGCCCAGCAAATGCACATATTCCATGAAGAAGAGGGAGTGCCACAAACCCTAAACAGTGTGCCTGGAAAGAGGCTGGAGGAATAAGAGATTGCAGAGATAATGGGGATGCCATGAGCTGCATCTCCCTCAATTAACTAAGTGATTGGACATGCACAATCAGCGATCCCAACGCGTCGTTTGTAGGTTATCAGTGATATCAGACATCAGATGGAGCGGCCCTGGACTCCCCCTGCCAACAAACTGGATGAAAGAATTAGAATTCTGAAAGCTTTTTAAAGCCAGACTCTCACCTCAAGACACAATAAAAGAAAAGCTTTTAGATCATTCCTGGCAGAGGAGTTGGAAAGCTGCCACGCTCAGACAGAGTAACTATGGTAATCCATATCAGGTTGCAGAAATCATCCTTAGCATACAGTCTTTTAAGCCCTCCAAGAAGCTTTCTTCCTAATCTACTTAAAAATAAAAAATAAAGGGCGTTTCAAGGTCAGACAGTACCAATAATGGGATCAATGACACTGAAGGGCAAACAGGTCGAGGGTACATGTCCCTGAGCGCCAACCACTGTCTCTGCAAGGAGAAGCGAGAGGCAGGAGCTGAGTGGGAGATGGATATCCCTGTCCTGAGCTCTGCACTGCCGTGTGAGCTTGATCATCTATCCTCTGCACAGAAGACTGCACAATTAGGATGCACTGCTGAAAACCAAAGCTTAATTGCTTTGATGCTTAGGTGATTGAGAGCTGAGTGCATTAGTACGTCAAAATTACTGAACACAAAGGCCTTGATTCTGTTCTATTGTGTGCCCATATAAGTGATGCCTTGAGTTCCCCTTCCTGGGCACTTGAGGATCACCAGAGCTTTACGTGGGCAGGCTCAGCCCTCAGTGACACTTCAACTCTATTTAAATATTTGGGACCGCAGCGTGTGTGGTCTGAAGGAATTTGATTCTATTGTTCGCTTAGAAAATCTAATAGCATAGAAAATCTAATTCCATTATTTTAAAATTAGTTCAAAATTAAACTACTTAAATCCCAACGTTAGCTTAGCCCAGACTTCTGCTCTGCTATCCCCTGTTGTGTGTGTGCAGAGCCTGCACTATCATCCATCCAGTTCCCTGAGTATTCCCCAAGTATTCGAGGGATCCCTGCACGTCTCAGAACACCCTTGAAATTAAAGGCAAATAAATATCATTTGGAGCTGGACCCAAAAACGATCAAGAAGAGCAAATGTGGCACAGAAGCGTTTGAGGGAAAAGACAACATATGATCAATAGGAAGTACTGCACAGGAAATCCCATAAGGGAGACACATCAGACCTCCCCGAGTCTGTGCTGCTTTGCTCTGCTGCCTGCTGAGCCAGACACCAGCTTTCCCTCCTTGCAAAGATGGCAACATCTCTGATGAGTCCAACACAATGTCAAAACTGAAAACTGTTCCACATCAATCTCACGCTAAAGGGCCAAAATCTCCAAGATCAATCTCAGAGATAAGGTGTCTATCACTGAATGCTTGTTCACACATGCTTTTTTTTTGCTTTTTTTTTGCTTTTTTTTTTTTTTTTCTTTTTCAGCTGACAAGGACTGGTTTTTTCCTTTCCTTACATGCAAAATGATTGTGCTTACATGCACAGAGCAGCTGAATGCTTATCTGGCTGGTTCATATGAGTACAATACAGGGCAAACATCTGTGTTTTAGCAGAAAAAATAAATAGATATCAAAAAACAGCAGCATGCAGGCAAAAAACCTCAATAATAATAGATACAGCTTTGGATACGATTTGAAGATCAGGGCTAATATCTCAGTGTCTCTTGTTTTGTGTTGCAAGGACAAGATGCTGAATTGCTGTGTTTTCAGTGGTCCATAACTTAATTTTATTATGTTTGATCTAACAGCACTAGGAATATTTCTTGGATATGTGCTACACATTATACTCCTTATACATTAAGGTGATTTTAGGTCTATTACTTGTCTGTAATTTGATTTTAGAATTTAGATCACTCTCCTCAACTCTCAGGCGGAGAAGCTGGGGGAATCTCTAAACTGCAATTTAGAAAGGAAAAAAGTAATTATGTGCAATCAGAGTCTCCAAGAAGTGGATCTTTTTATGGGACTGCAGAGCTACAGGCAAAGGACACTCACTTATGTCCTCCAAACAGCTCTGAAAAGGCTACCAGCAGCACCCAGCATACAGCAGGGGACAATAACCTGAAGCTCAGGATGTGCGCAATGTAATTTTTTCCTGCTGTTTTTTATTTCTGCTGCAATCTCAGGCCGTTTTTGAGCACGCCATTCCAGTTCCTCAAGCTGTGTCCCTGCTCCCTGGGAGGCAGGGGAGAACAAGGGGTGTTGGGCAGGAGCCTGGAGCATCTCCCGTGGCTGAGCTGCTATGTGCAAGAGAGCAATGCCAAGCTCTGCTGAGGATGCCCTGGGAGAGGGTTTCCCTCTCAACTGCAGGGCCCACTTTGGCCTCTTTTCTTCTGGGCACAAAACAGCAAGTGGAACCAGTTTCACACTGGTATTTGCAAATATTGAATTTCCACGGGCAAAGTGGTGCCAGGCTTTGGGTCCTTTGCCCTTCATTTTTTTTTGCCTTCTCCCTGGACACAGCTATTGACACAGGAAGAAGTAAGATATGCAGTAACTCACTCAATAAAAAGACCTAATAAATCTAGTTCATAAATTAAGCCTGCAATGAAGGCAGATCATTGCTCCTCACCATTTGCATAGCTTCCTGCTGGCCTGCCTGGCTGGGTTTTTGTTTAGGGAGCATATTCACAACCAGTCTCCCAGCGTGCACATGTTGATTTTAAGACACTGAACTATATCTTAAGAGGAGGTGTTGGCATTTATGTATCTTCTGTAAATATTCCTGAGGATTATTTACTAAATTCAAAACACTTTTTTTTTTTTTTTTTCCCAGAGAGAAACCGTCTAGACAGATCACAGCGAACTTCAAGATTTGTGGATGGAAAAAAGAAAACTTATAGTTCTCTTTTGGCAGGTGAACCCAGCAATGATGAATGATATACCTCTTGTTGGTATGACAAGTGCTGTTTTATCGAGGGCAGCCTAACAAGACTTTCACATTGCTCTCATTAGTTTTTCAGAGCACCTCGCCCCTGTTTGAATGTGAAATGGCCACGCAGATGCTACTGAATGACGGGGGGGCTTTGCACGTGCTTCTGTCTACAAAAGCAAGTCTGGAGGCAGAAGTGCCTCTTTCACTAATTGGTGTTATCTGCTGCCCTTTACCTCATGCCCCCTTTACCTTCCACTTCCCCTTCCCACACACCAAGAAGACGCCTCAGCAGCAGCAGGAGGAGATGATGCCTGGTCTGGAAGCTGCTGGGAGCTGTGCCAGCAGCACGCAAGAGGCAAAATAGAGATGGTGATTGCAGCTGTGAGGGTGGGACAGCGCTGCCATGTGCTGCAGCCACTGACTCTGCTCAGCACATCCAGAATCTGCTGACAGCAAGCCACACTTCCCACAGGAGGGAATGAAGAACAGCACCTTCCTGTTGGTGAATATTGCATGTTTTAGTCATCTAGACTTTCTTTAGCACCCACATTGGTGGGATGTGCTTGTTTGGGCAGCTCTGCTGGTGGCTGCTGGGCAGACCCCTTCAGGAAGACCTGTGCATGCTCTCCATCTACTCCTTCCTGGGCCTGGGAGCACTTTGGGACGTGGCTGTACAACAGAGCAGTGCCTCGCTGCCCAAAATCTTCCCACAGCACCTCCAGTTCAGTCTCTGTGTTGGTCTCTGAGGAAGAAGGCAACACAGGCAGGAGTGCAGCCATACAAAATCCCCCTGCGAGCAGGTGAGTACAAGCACATCCACTGTTCCCTCAAGCAGGGTCTTGCACACAGCCCCACAAAAAAAAGGCAGGGATTAAAAGCATGAATGGGACTTTATGGATGTCTGCTGTCGGGATATGGCTCCTTCAGCTGTGATGGAAGGAGCTTGTGCTTTGGGAAAGAGATACAGGAGTTGGTGCGGACGCGTCTTGTATGCACATTTTCCACCTGGAAAATGTCTGTGAAGACACGGTCTGCTACACCGTGTGTCTGGCACAGGAGGGAGGAACAGATGGAGAGAGCGTCTAAAGCCTTTTGTTCTCCATAGCTAATAACCTGGAGCTCCTCTGATATCTAATATGTGTAGGTTGGCTTCACCTCCGTGTGCCTGCTCTTCAGAGGAGAACCAGCTACTCTCGTTGGTTGGCTGATACGAGAATGCGTGACTGTTTCACGAAGAGAAATGGATAAGCTCCTAAAACCATCGTGTCCTTTACAAAATGCTCTTTACAGCAGATCTGTCATGAACATCAGTAACTCACCAAGCCGTCGTAGCACAATATGACATTTTAGTGCCAGCGAAACTGGGAATGAAACCAGACATGTTTTAACACAAGTTTAGAAATTAAGAAAACCTTTCTTTTCTTTTTTCTTTCTTTTTTTTTTTCCAAAAAACCCCTCAAACACGTTGAGCTGCTCTAGTGGAAGACTGCAGTGCTTTTGGACAATGATTTTTCAGCACATCAACTCATGTTCAAAATATAGCACTGGACTTATTTGGACTTAAATAAAATTTTGAAATTGTTGTTTTCCCCATGAAAGAGATGCCCCTTTCAGTCTAGCTAAACAACAATACGATACTGCCGGTGGAAGAAATTTCCTTCCTGACTCCTGCAGAGTTTGCTGTACACTTTGAAATACCTGCTTTTATTATCCTTTTATTACCCTTAATTTACCATGCAAAGCTACAAATAAGAGTGGCCATAAAATTATCCATCCCTTGTTAAAATGCAGCTGGAATGCACACTCTGCTTTGATAGTGGATTCCAGAGGGGGACTTCACACTGTGTGAAGAATCACACTCTTACCCCCTCCAAGGAAAGCTGCTAACACTGACTGACAGGAGGCAAGCAGAGCATCTTCACAGCTCTGGCCCAAATTTACCCTTCAACAACTGGAACGAAAGTCTTTAGCTCCTACAAAGTCCTTGTCTGATGCTAGAGCCCATGGCTCATGGCAGTGAGACTTAGACACCCAAACAAAATTTTAAAAATTTTACTTTTCACCATGAAGTTGCCATGGGAAGCCAATGTCGTTCATCCAGCCTGCACCTCACAATTTCCCGTTCATAAGTCATCTGTTTCTCTGCGACTTAGAGGGAATACAGATTTTTCTTGGGACATCAGGACTCAAGGGAATTACCTGTAGTTAAACATCTGATTAATGGCTCATTAAGAATCAGCAACAGTGTTTATTCAGTCCCTGTCTGAGTGTGGTTTTGCAATTATGTGCTTTTGAGACTGCAGGTGTGTGAAATATTCATAACCCAAATGGAAATATGATGGAAGTGCAGTTTACACTTACTCAAGGGCTAACTCTTCTGGATTAAAAATATGAAACAGAAAAGAGCAGTTATTACTCTACCCAGGAACTACCCAGAACCTCATTAGATGCCTTACAAACATATTAAGCACTAAATTTCTGTCCCAAATGATTTGTGCTAAGTGGCAGAGCCTTCTATCCCCCTCATCCACCTCATCCATGCCACAAGTAGACATGGGGCTTTCTTGTAAAAGCAATGCTCATCATGGGATTGCTCTTGTAGTACCCCAAAGGGTCTGTGCTTTTCTGGGGTCACATCAGAGGAGGAGAGAGGAGAAATGGGGTCTGGCAGCCCCTGGCTCAGTCTGTCTTTTAGTTTGTGTCCATATATTAAAATTACAGTAGTGGAGCTTTAATTCTGCTGGATGGTGAATCGTTCATGGCACTCATCCCTTCCTTGGCCCCAGAAGGATGTAGGGTTTGGACACTCACTGCTGCACGTGATGCTCTTCTGCTGTTTGCTCCATCAGCTCCTGAGCAGCCACAATCACTGGGCAGCAGCGACAGGGTACCAGTAATTCTAAAATATTAAATATTTTAAAATATGCAACCATAATGCTCTAGTTTTGAAGATGAGACAAGGACTGGAGGGCAGGAGGAGGGATGAGAAATTGGTACGTGAGCAAATACTGAGACTCAAGAAAAGCTCTCCATCAACCTCAGGTGGGGAAAAGCACCTTCTAAAACAGTTAACTTCTCTTTGCTTGTGGCTGCTGCTCTAAGCATCAAGCCTTCTCCAAAGCTGCTTCCCTTTTCTCATTTATTTTATGCTGTTGTTTTTTTAAAAAGGTCATTCCAGAATTCCTCTGGGTCCCATGTATACCATGCTACCACCTTGCAGAGGCTCTCAGTGGTACCGTACAACTACGTATTAGTCACAGGAGAACAGGAACGGATATCCAGGCAGAAGCAAATCTAAAAGCAGTGAACCATCAAATGTGAGGAGCGCAGGAGGAAGCTGACGGATGAAGGACTGCGCACAGTCCCTAAATCCAAAGCGCATTTCTGAAAGGGCACTTTTTTTTTCAGGAGAAGTATTTCCAATAGTCTCTCTCCACCGCAAAAGGGAAGGACTTATCTACTTGCCATCGCTGATTGCCTGGTGTAAAGTGCTTTGCATTAGCCTGAAAGAACACAGTCGAGTGCTTCCAGATGGTGGGAGGCAGCGGGCAGGATGGGCAAGGCTGGGCAGTGCCCGGTGCCTGCTGCCCACCCGCTGCAGGGCCGGGCAGGCAGCGGGCACAGCCTGGCCCTGGAGGCTCCCAGGCAGCAGCTGCTGCTTCCCCCGCTCTGCCTTCCCCTCCCCAGGGTGAGCAAACACACAAACGTGCTTCCTTCTTCTGCCTCGTGAGTAGGAGTAGCCTGACCGAGACTCTGTGGATGGGCATCTGCAGCATGAGGTGAGTTCCAGAGGGGACAGAGGAGCCTCCAGGCAGTGACCGCGCCGAGGAGCCGACCTCTTCAGGCTGAACGCTGCTGTAAGTTTTAGAAAGATGCCCAAACCCATTTAAAAGTGTATTTAATGTTGGGAGATCCATCGTGGTCTGCAGTAAGCTGTTGATTATTAAAACCATTTGCCTTTTTTCTATTCTGAGCGTTTCTCACTCCACTTGCTGGGCTCAGCTCGTGCCATGACGTTCTCCGTGACATCCAAGGGTCCTCTGCTGCCAGAGCCTTCCTCGGTGTTAGTGCTTGTAAAACACCTCCCAACTCCTCTCTAAGAAACTCATGAACTGAACTCTTATCTTATAAGCCGGGACTTCTAGGACACACACCGTTCTTGTAATTTTTCTTTTTGAGAACCTCTTTAAAATTTGTGACATTAGCGCCGCAAAAACGGCCTGCCTTTATTTCTCTGTATTGTGGCAATATCTGCATGAGCTCATTCTTCTCCAGTTCACACATTCAAGGTTCTTATTTAATTTTTCAGCCACTGCAGGCAGCTCACATTGAGGTGTTTATAATTTCAAAAACACAGTCACCTCAGCCAGTAAGCATGACCTATTTTCCTGGTTCCTGGACCTCATATTTTTTTGTCTTGTTCAAAGGACTCTGGTAGTTCATTGGATCCAGATCACTCTGAAAAACTGATTTATTATTTGCTAATTTCCCCATTTTTCTGTCATCTGTGATTTTTTCTCTTAGAATTTGGATATTTTCTTTTGGATCATCGATAATGATGCTCTCTCTACTACACTGAACCGAAAATAGATTGCTGAGCAACCGAAGAGAAGCAGCCACACTGAATGTGGGTTCCCTGCTCCCAGTTATTAAAATACCTGTAAAAGTGAAGGCCATCTTGAAGATACATTTAAAAAACCTTCAGAGTTCCTCCAAAAGAGAAAAAGATAGACTTGTACACCGCTGCCAAAAGAAACAAAGCTTAAATCTGTTGTGATTTGTTGCTTGTTTTTGTGGGTTTTTTTAACAGCCTCTTTTTCATGAGAAAATACTTTTTAACTATGTCAGGGCTTTCAGGTTCTGAAGGATAAGGACGTAACAGGAAAGCCATCCCATTATTGTTCTGTTAACTCTTTCCTACTGCTGCCATATATGCAGCATGTCAGAGAGAACATTTTCCTTTTTAAAATGTCTCTCATCCTTTCAAAATTGAGGAGAGCCACTGTTTACTCTCAGCTGTCATTTCTAGAAAAATAAAGGAGAAATTCTGGCCAAAAAAAAAAAAATCCCCTCCCAACCTTCCATCTTTTTCTCTGTTTGAAGCTATATGCTTGATAAGTTCTAGCAATATAAAGCTTCAAAAATCCATTTCCTTTAAGTTTGAACTAGAATAGTTTCCTATCATAATTTGAATACTGGTCAGGCTTTTCAATCTACTGCAGGAAGGCATTCAACTATGTGCCAAATGTTAAATGTTAGCATTATTTATTGTAGTATTGTCAGCACAATTTTTTTTTCAAAATAGATCCGCACAGAATAATGCCCAACCCACAGAGCTGCGACAAAGAAACAACCTGAAAGTGGCATTAGGGCAACAAGTTATTGGCAAAAAAATCAAGTAACCTGCAATTCTTAACTCCCCTTGCACTATGAATGCCTTCTGCCACCTGAGATATTTGTGCTGTACCTCTAGGAAAGACAAGCTTTGAAACAGCTCCAGAAGAAGACAAGACTGAGAGAAGGATGTGTTCACACATTTGCTGGTAAGTGTTTTATCTTTGCAGGGCCCAAAAGAAGGCACAGAGAACCAAGCTGTGAAGAGTCTCAGGGAAACCTCATATTTAACTTTAGGTGTGCTCTTGTACCCAGATAAATCAGGGTTCCTGGAGGTTTCTCTAACTCTCTTTACCACGGGGACTGGAGTTGCTCAGCCATTTGCAGTTCTCTTGTTGGCAGACAGCTTCTTAAAACATGAGATCTTTCTAGGACTGATACAGAGAAGGTCATATGCTTTTCCTCAGCACTGTGATTAATAGTATAGAAAGCTTTAAAAATATATAGGAAGAGACAATAATTGTCAAGGTTTAGGTGTATGTCTAGTGAATTCATTGCTTCCTTTAGGAGACAATTTGCCATACCTCTGGTGGAGTAAGACAGTCTTGTAAACAAAAGAAACTGTAATGAGTATAACAGGGAAAGAATGAGACTTTTGTCCCCATCGTCACATAAAATATCTCCCTCTCCCCCTCAGTGCAGGGATACTTATCAATACTATGTTTGAATCCTACCTAATCATAGCAGAAAATAGAATAATTTTGCAGAACTAAGACCAGTTTCTAAGAGCAGGAGAGGTTGAGTCTGAGCATCATTAAAATCAGAGTCCAGTTCTCAGTCTCCAGCCTGTGATCCCCCAGGGCAAGGACAATGCCCTCAGTGTCATCCCCGAGCTGCTGAAGGCTTGTCCACTCCACGGCCAGGGAATTCTGTCCCTGGGAAGCCCTTCTCCATTTCTTTTATCTAAAATCCTTCTCCAGGAATCTGAGGTCTCGTCATTGTCAAACACACAGAGCAGACCTGCCCTTCATTTCAGGGTTTCAAGCCAAAAAGAATGCAACCAGTGCTCTAATTAGCAGCTCTGCCGACTTTTTCTGGACTGCAAAGGATTGAGGAGTCACAGCCAACCTTTGATTTAAAATCAAGAGAGTTACAGCCTGGTCTTCCTTTGAGAAGCAGTGATTTCTGCACTCCGGGACTCATTAGGGAGGAAGCCTCTACCACCACAGATATACTTTATTAAAAGGCTGAATGTTTTAATAGATGAGACGTTCCACCCAGATGCTCCATTCTACCCCTTCTCTCTCCGTGCCTGCCAGAGATCTGTGGGGATGGGGCAGCTGCACCATTTCCCTGCTTCATCCAAGGGAATTTTATGCAGGAAAAAACCCATGCTGCAGTCAAGGTTACTTTGCTGGTTATATAAGGGCTTGAGGTGGGGATTTTCTTGGACTCCTCTGTTACCAAAGCTTTTCAAAAATCCACAATAGTCCCAATTTAGCCCAACCC
The DNA here is from genome assembly GCA_013397845.1 of Melanocharis versteri. Taxonomy (NCBI): domain Eukaryota; kingdom Metazoa; phylum Chordata; class Aves; order Passeriformes; family Melanocharitidae; genus Melanocharis; species Melanocharis versteri. Next base: position 2,096,354 of record VZTG01004992.1, on the reverse strand, counting down.
TCCACCGAGTGCCTTGCAGCGACTGTGAGAGCAATTAAGCAGCAATATTCCCCAAGCTGTCTTCTCCTCAATTATGTTGGCAAACAAAGAGGCGTGACTGGGTAAGACCCTCTCTATTAAACAAACCAGCCCTACTTATTTTCACTTTGATCAGGGGAATGAAGTCAGGAGGGAACAGGGAAGGCAAAGCAGCACGTTCTCTCTTGGACTTCTGAAGTTTTACTAATTTAAAAAAAAAGAGAGAGAGAAAGAAAGAAAATAATGGTGATACGTAACTGGAAACTTAACCCATCCTTAGTGTGGAGCACCAGGTACACCAGGCAGGACAGTGGGGCCTCAGGCTCCTGGGACTGGGAACTGGGCAGCTGTTACAGTTAGCTTAATAAAAATCCAGGAGAAATTTCCGTTGGGAGTCTAGCTTTCAAAATCCCACCTTTTTCAGAGGAGCTTATAACAGGATGATCTATTTTTTGTATCCCTTTCTGTTTCAGAAGTGGCAAGAGATACCATTAATTGCTTTGCTTCTGCCTCATCTCTTAAGAAAGTAAATAAAAGCCAAGGAATTATGATAACTTGAACTATGCTATTCTTTTATTGGTATAAATGTATAGTTAGTCTGCTGGATATAAAACAAGAATGTATTTCATGAACTAATAGTGTATTCTCCTTTTTCAGATTTCAGTGACTGCCACATCCTTTGGGTTAGGGTTTGGTTTTTTTTTTTTAATTGGGCTTATTTGGGCGAAGATTTTTGACTGAGCTATTGTGCTGAGACAGAATAAATGTTGCCCCACATCACAGACCCCCCCATCACCTCTGCAGTCTCTGCCAGAAAAGCCGACTTTGCATTTCTGAGCTAATGAAACATTCAGCAGTGTCTGGGCAGGGAGGGTTACTATCAAACTCTCCCTACTGAGAGGCAAAGTGCATCACGGTGTTCCTTAAACCTGTATTAGCTATTTTGACATCACTCCTAAAACATTCTCGGCCTTGCTCCTAGCAGCCTGGAAGACGGGAGCTGTGCTGGTTCCTCGGGGTCCCTGGGAAGGAGCCCCGGGAGCTGCAGCAGCTCCAGCAAGGCTGCACCACGTGGGAAACCTGCACATCTCCCTGGGCCAGCTCCACAGCAACGTCTCCAGGCTGTATGAGCACAGGCCTTGCTCGAGGGGCAGTTTTTGACACATAAATTTAGTGTTTGCAAGAGCGGTGGGTGCAGAATAATGGAAACAGAAGCCAATTCCTTATCCTCAGACCTGTGTCTTGAAGCGTGAGAGGTTCTGATGGCTGGGGAGAGAGCAAGAGGAGATTAGAGCTCTTTATGTAAAAACTTCCTCAACCATTGCTCCATTTTAATCTCTTATTTATTACTGGTTGCATCTGCTTATAAATTAGGCCAGTAAGTTGTCTGGAGCTCTTAATAGCACATTTCACTGCTGCTTTGAAAGATCATCTGTACAGTCAACAAAATAATATTAATGGGTCATTACTCCAGTAAAGCAAACCACAGATTGATAATGGCAGCAGCATTAACAGGATGGTGATAATGAACTCTTGGAACTTCTCTAGTGCTGGGTATCAAAACACTTTCCCAAGGAGACCGATATTTTTTACCCCATTTTATACCTGGAGAAACTGAGAAAAGGAGCAAAATCTGGACTCTCGGACAGTAACGCAAGCAGATGCTCGCAGCTCAGAAACTGAAATGGCTATTTCTCACAGGCCATACTCAAGAGTTTTAATTTTAATTTACTATCACCTTCTCTCTGAGTCTGAGCCTCTGCCAGCTCAGGGCAAAGCTTCTCTGAAGCAGGAGGAAAGGCTGTGGTTGCCCATTGCCCCCCTTTGCTAGCTCACACCTGCAGAGTTTCAGCTCTCTAGAGGACCCTTCTCTAGAAGAGCTCCTAGAAGGAGCCCTAAAAGCTCATTTCCTAAAGTCATGCTGTGTATACTACTGGGTTTTTTTAGAGCTTGCCTGAATTTATGTGGGAAAACTAATCCAAAAATCCTCTGTGAACTTGCTCAGAATCAAAGTAGCCTGAAGTGATTTAAGCTAAGCTAATGAAGGCCTGACTGAGCTTCTCTGCTCAAGGCTTTTGGTGCCATTTTAATCATCCGCTTTATCATACCCTTAATTTTGGATCAACAACGTTACAGACAAACCCTCTCAAAATAAAGGAGAAACACAAGAAAAGACTACAGGATGTGGGTGATCATCAATAAGAGTTTTCATAGTAACTATGCTACAAAAGCCAAATCTTATAGTCCTGACCAGGAAAGATAAGAGGAGCCTGTGTCAGAGACTTGTGAAAAATGAAACCAGGAGTCTGGCAGTTCAGAATCTCCTCTGAGTCTTTAATTCTGAGGAAGAACCAAGGCTGGAGTAATTCAATGCAGACATCTCTGACTCTTATGCCTGGAGAGAAGCATCTGAAAATGTAACTCCCTAAGGACCAAACTCAAGACAAATAAACTCCGATTTCACCCTTTTCTTCTGACCTTTTCTCAGTTCCTCATGAATTTCAGACCAGCCTCAGCATGGTCAGGACCCAGTTCTTCCTTCCCAGTGCCAGAGGATGGGGTCTAAGAGCAGTTCCCAGGAGAGAGCCCAGCCTCCTGGGGACCTTCCTCTCCCAGAAGGAGGGAGCTGAGCCTGCAGCAGCCATACTTCAAATACTTTAAAAGACAGATTTTTCTGCTAATCTGCTCCCCTTGAACAGTCAGTGCTGGAAGCGGACCAATGCCTAGGAGAAATACTTCAGTTTCTCCCAGCTTTGGAACCTGGGCATCATTTTTGATCTGCCTTGTGTGCTCTCACTAGATCAATGTATCATCACAGCAGTTCCCTCTGCTGAAATAGGGCCATCCTTCTCCCAGCACAGCGGAGTGTCTCATCATCTTATACCACAGATCAACTCTAATTTTCTTCTCTCTAACACAGAAAACTGCCATTTTGCCCTGCTTGTATCCTCTGAGAACAGCTCTGTAAAGAGAATTTTCTTTCCTTCCCTGCAGACTATGTCCTTCCCTTCCAACACAGCCCTCCTCTCACCTCTCTTCAGTGGCCACATCAAACCTAAGCTGCTTGGTCTGTGTTTTCAAGGCGCTTCACAACTTTTATCTGCCTTAGCCATCGTTTTTCGCTGAGTTCCAAGAGATCATCTCTCACCTTCAATCAGCCCCAGTGCCAGATGGAAGCAGCCCCAAATCCTCCCCCCACCCCTCTCAATACAGCTAACTAACATGAAAACAGCAACTCCTCCCTTCTGTGCCAGAGACGGTGGCAGATGGCACCACCCTGTTTATTACAGGATAATCCTTTTTTAAAAGAAGATAAGGAAAAAGAAATACACAGAAAGTTTAATGAGAACTTTGAAATGGAGTTCCTGCATGTTTATACAGACTGGAAGTCATCCCTGGGGTCACCAAGTGCAGTCCATTCTATCACGTGCACTCCATTGTATTAACTCTCCATAAACTTACTGAGATGTGGCTGGAAGGTAGTTGGGATTCTGTTCATTGTCATTCCTTCCAGAAAGCTGTTCCAGCCTCCCTGTCTTAATGGCTAGAAAACTTATTTTGATTTCCAGTGTGATTTGATTGGTCTCCAGTGCAAATAGTCCTTTTTTCTCCCTAAGGTTTTTACAGGCAATAACCATCACCCTGCTAAGCCTTTATTTTCCTATGCTCAACAAGCCATGCTCCTTTAGCCTTCTCTTGTAAATCAGGCTCTCCATTCTCCTGATTTCTCTAATACCCCCATCTGCGTGTGTCTCTGTTTTAATTCACATTTTATAAGCATAGATATTCACAAATGGCTGTAACAAACAAGGATGCTAAGAGCTCCTTATCCTTAGCTATGCAGACAATAATTTTGCTGATGTAAGCTGTATCTTTTTCACAACTCATCACAAAGTGGACATAATTTTGTCCAGAAATTTTGATTCTGTAGAGCTGATGCCAGACTAAAAGGCCTGTACACACTGGTCTCTCAATTACTCTCCCTTTCTTAAACACAGACACTGTGTTTGCTATTCTTCAGTCACACAGTGCCACCCTTGAGTTGATAGATTTATTAAAAACTCTTACTACCAGATTTGCAATTTCACACATCAATTCTTCCAGAACTTTAGGAGCAAAAGTTTCCACTCCACGACTCTCCACTCCCCCCAACATGTGCTGGGGAAGACTTTTAGCTTTTATTCCACTTATGGTGAGGCAAACTCTGTTCCCACGTGCTCCTTCCCATTAGTCACTGCACTTTTACCCCAGTGCAAACTGGTTGACTTGAATTTCTGCACACACACGTTGAGATATGATCCCCAGCATGGTGAGTGATGGTTCTGTGCCTACAGTGAAAGTAGAATATTGGATTTGTGCTGAAATGTTAAGAAACACATAGGATATATTAAGCATTTCAGAAACTTAACGGGAGTGTTAAAATGAACAAGTATGTTTTAAAAATCTCTTTGTAATGCTTGAGGTGGAATAAGCACCACATATCGACTGGGCCATTAAAACAAAACCACTCCCAGAATTTGAGTGCATTTCTGCAATAAAGTGAAATGAACAATGCTTGTGGCAACCACAGCCTCAGTAATTGCCTGGGAACCTTGTGAGAAACTGAAGCCCAAAAGATGAAGGAAAGAGGGAATAATAATAAAAAAAAAAAAGAGAAAAAGAAAAGGTGAAAACAAATCTTGCAAGATACCTGAACAGTTATTTCACTGCTAGAGAAAAAAAAAATTGCTGTGTTCTTTCTTTAGGAACAGCATCCTAACACTCTTCCTTTTGATGAAATCAATGGAGAGCACCGGAGGAGTCCATTAGCATCACAGTCAGCTGCTGTGCTATGGATCTGCTCTCTGATATCCATGGGAGCCCTCAAATTCTCCTTGTACAGCTCTCTTTAAGTGTGTGTCTGACTCAGAAATGGGGCCCACAGCTGGAACACTCCAGGCTCCCTCCAGGTGAAGCTTAACTGGAGCTCAGGAGCTGCTGAGCTCGCTGGGCTGCGGGGCCGGGAGGAGCAGAGTGGGGCACTCGCTCCGCTGCTGCCTTGGTGAAAGTCCTGGGAAGCACTGGACACAGGGAAAGGGCTGTGGCCATGAAACATTTAAAATCTGAGTGATGTGGGTGTGGGGTGCCAAGAGGATCGCTGCAGCTTCTCCGTCCTATTTCACCCTGGGTGAGTCTGACATGCGGCGAGGCGCAAAACACAGATTCGCCTGGAAAACACAGATTCCTCCTTTTCCTGGAGCACAAGTGCACGAAGCCAAGGGGGCCCAGCAGGCCCAGGAGGCAGGCAGGAGGAGCAGGCCCCCAGCCCTGGATGGGCTGCCATGCTGCTGCTAAGCAACGTGCAGGCACAGCCCGCAGCCTGCTCGGAAAACCCATCAAGGCAGCGTCGCGCTCCCCTCGCGCTGAACGCCAGTTCACAAATGGAAGTGACAGATCACAAACCATTCCCCTCTGCAGCGATGTGGGCTCATCCTGAACCCCTCTCCCTGTGCCCGGCTGGTGCGAAGCGATTCCACCTCTGCTAAATGACTCCCAGAGTCTCCAAAGTACGATTTTGTTTTATAGTCACTGTCAAACCAAAACGTTTCATGTTAATTTCTTACAACCTACTCCACTGTCAGCTCCGCTCCTATTTGATATTTATTCCCCTGTCAAATGTGCATTTATTTGCTGACATTTTTATTAAATTAGACTGTAATAAATCTGTCTGCATTTATGTTTATGTCCCTTCATGCAGAGGACCCCAAAGGAAGTTACATACATTAAGTGCACGGCCAAACGCTCATAAGCATTTCACAGAGGGTAAATAAAGTCAAAGTACTGGTAATCAAAAATGATAACAACCCAACCTGGCCAGGCTGGAAGGGGACCAGGGGAAGCAATGTTTTTGTACCAGTGGGCAATCATCTCTCTCCTGAGCAGAGAGGGAAGTTTCTGGGAACAGCCCCACCTCCAGATTGTGAAAATTCACACTTTTTATTTTCTTTTAGACAGGATAGAGATTTCTTGAGCCCCACTGTTAGCAGATTTTTAGCAGTAAAAAACAGCTTTTAAATGGTTGCAACTTACAAAATGTTGCTGTAAGGTACATTACAAATGAAATTCCAGTGTGCAGTTAGTGGTCAAATGCTCCCTAGCTCATAAAAGAGCTTTTAAAAACCTCCTTAGCTCACCAAATCCTGAGTAAATACAATTCTGCATGGTAAAAGTGAGGCATAGAGGAGTGGGATTTGCTTGATGTCACCCATCAAGCCATCACCAGCCAGGAATGAAGATCAGAACAGCTAAATGCTATCTGGAAAAACCTGGGAGACCAGATCAGCTGTCTCACATTTGTGTCATTTGAAGCTTCCCCCCAAAACTTCCGTGCAAAAGCCTATTTTGGTGTGTAGAAAGTTGTTTGTTTTTTTTTTTGTAGCCGCAACAGGGAGAAGAACGAGTTAAAAATTCACAACAGCAAGGTCATTCAAGGTTGAGGCTTTTCCTCAGCTCCCTCCTGCTGTCCCCTGTCGTACCAGTCGTGGCTGATATCATGCAGCACACGTGCCCTGCAATTCCTGGGCGTCACTGTGGCATCTTAACGAGGGGCCTCGCGCCTCCCTGCTCCCTCCACGCCACTCACACCCGGCTTGATGAGAGGGATGCAGAGGAATGCAGAGCAGCTCCTTCCAACTTCAGAGGGCTCCGAACACAGGAAATTTTTTTGCTAAATTACAATGTCTTGAAATTGGCAACAGTACGCTGATTATGTCTCATTGTGGCTGTGATGTCCTTGGCGATGGAGCTGGGAGACCGCAAAGTGAATATAATGCTCCTCTATGTGACTCTAATGACTGATGATGCTCTGCTGTGGGTAGCAATTTTGAAATAACTGAGAATGACGACAGAGAATATTGCCTTTGTCTTCTTGCTTCAGAAGAACTTCACGTGTAACTAAGGAGTACAACGCAGCGCTGCCAGCCACACACGCTGCTAATAGGGAAATTTGCAGCCCCATCAAGCAGTTTGTGCTAATCTGCCCCATATAGAGCCCTGCAGGGCAGGCTGAGCTCGTGAAGAGGGGAAAGGTGGGTGCTCACTCCTCGGCAGGGTCTTCTCACATGCAGGCAGAAATCTCAGGACACAGGGGCAGCCAACAAGCGCTGCAGACCACAAGACCAAATTAATAAATTAAATTAAGTGTAGCATTTTTTAAATTGGGCACCAGATGCTTTCCTCACTCTGGTTGCTTCCTGTCATTCCGATAGCTCAGAGGAACGGTCTCACTGAATAAAACAAGTGCTGATCCCGCAGAGGGATGAATTGAATGCTTCGGTGACACGCAGAGAATGCAGTTATGTTGTCTTCGAGACCTGACCTAGTATTGCTGTTTGCCAGCCCTTTGTGCCACGGAGAAGTGCCAGCGTGCTCTGGAGTGTCTGCTGTGCTTTGTGACCCTCTCACAGTCAACACATGCACAGGGGACACACAGAGAGTGTCCCACATTAGACAGGCATGATGGAGTTTCTCTCCTGCCTTATCCACCCTCTGACAGAGCATGAAGGACTTCAAAGCAGACGAATGTCACTGTCAGTCAAATGGAAAACACCGTGTGTGAGCAATCATCCTGTGAGTGGGGAGGTGAGGAGGGAAGCACAGGGGGAGGCTGAACGCAGATCCCACCCCTGATGTGTCCTGCAGGAAGCTCCAGATCTCCTCTGAGCCTGACCTAGGATCTTATGGCCATCCCAGCCCTCCATGAGGAGACCCAGAGACCTGAGCCCTCCTCAGGCAGAGCAGTCTCACTCCAGCCTGGCTGAGGGACCACCAAGCGCAGCCACCATCACACACAAGCTGACTACTTTAATTTTTACACACTGTCTGCACGAGCTAATTTAAACTTGGGCAGGTCAGTCTCCAGAGATTGAAGACTGACATAAGAGGGGCACAAAAATCTATTTCTGATCTGCCAGAACAGCAGGTCCCGAGAAGTCCAAGTGCTGTGCTGGCAGCGTGGTGCTGTTTGCCTTTGAGGGATGGGAAATCAGAAGAGAGGAGGTCGGCTAGCTCTAAGATAACACAGCTGATTTGGAGAAGTGTCGCCATGAAGTCTTTGCTTTGATGGTCATTAGAGCTCCTGAAGATACTGGACTGAGCAAATTTTGTTATCATCCATCCTGACGGATTTTAAACTCAAGATATTGTTGAGAAAATGAACTCCTTGCTCAAACCCCAGTGCAGGCTCGATTGCCATGGTGGCCTTTCTATTCCACAGCCACAGTTTATTTATCTTCCCCCCTCCCATTGCTGCAGGAATGTACCAACAGGTCTGAGTAGATCTGTGTGAAAATCCTGCCCTATGAAGAGGACAAGTCAGTGCCCACAGTATTTGATCTCACCCTGCTCCTGAGCTCACAGAGGAAATGACGCAGAGAAGGAGATGTTTTGTCACACCTCAGGAACAATTTAGATGGGGCACATAAATCTGTGTCCTGTTCCACCCAATAACAAGCCAGAGGGTCTTTTTGAACCACAAGGGACTGATCACACCTAAAGGCTGCTCCAACAAGCTACAAAGGCAGCACACGAGTGGTTTTCTGTGCACCAGAAGCCTGTTCTGCTCCTGCCTTGTATTTCCTTCTTAATGGAAACCGTTCCAAAGCACAGTTTGTGTGCCCTTCATTCATTGCACAGTATTGCAGCTTTCTGGGCAAAATCCATGCCTTCCACGGGGTGAAGACCATGCCCAAGACCCGTTTCCACCTTAGTCTGGTGGGCTTTCCACAACTCTAAACGGGGATGACAGCTCTGGCGGCCAGGCTCTGAGGGATCCAGCGCAGGCAATTTAAAAATCAGTGCTCCCAGCAGTCCACTCTCCCCCAGACAATTAGAGGCAAACCTGTGCCTGCATTTCAATGCCTCCAGTGTGGAGGCTGGCATATCAATGTGAGCCCACCTCCAGACAAAGCACTGAACTCACCCCGAAGGGGCAGCGTGGCTCTGTGTGGCAGTAGCCAAGGAGAGATCTCTGCTAGCCCCATTCCTTGAGCCCATCTCTTCTCACTCTCAGCCTCCTGCCATTCACGGTGTTTGCTTCTTCTGCAGGATTTCTTGGCTAGGCTGTTTGGAGAGAGATTTGGTGCTGGTGCTGATGCCTTAGGATTTAGCTTTTATATTTTTCAGATCCTGTACTGCTTTAGTGTCTAACTCTAAACTCCACGTAGAGTGTTAGCTACTGTCTTCACATTTTGGTCAGACAAAACAATTCCTCTCTAGGCCTCAAACTCAAGGGCACCTCACTGTCTCAGGCCCCAGGAGATGTAAACAGCAGTGAGTTGGGGGGGAGCAAACTGGGGCTATATGACTTAAATACCTGAAGCTGTAATTGGAGGATTAACCCCTGATATACAAATGGACCAAACTTATAACTGTCTGAAAAACTCGTGACCATTGTCCATTTCGGGTGTAGCCTCTGGGAGGCTTTTGACTGCCCAAGATGTACCTATTGAAGGCCTTCAATAAATAGCTGCTTTTATTCCCTTAATCCTGCCTAGCCCCTGTTCTAGGCAGCCACTCCAAGGCGTCAGTGCACACAGTGGGTGGTTGTGGTTGCAGAAGCCTCCCTGCAGTGGGAGTCTGTGTGTGTGTGCCTGCAAACCAGCACACAGGGAAGCCCAGCCACGGCGATGATTTTTTGCACAGAAATTTGCATCTACCAAAGCGAGCAGCTTTCCCAGCTTCTCCTTCCTCAGACCTGCTTTGGTGTTCCAAATGAGTGGGTTTTGCCTCTTTTCCTGCGAGTGAACATTGCTTTTCCCCAGAAACACTGGAGAACAATTAGAAATGGTAAAAATAACACAAACCCATCACATTCCTCACGGCACTGACAGCCAGAGTGCTGTGTGGTATGGCAGAGAGCAGAAACATAACATGTTTAAAAACCAAACAGGTGAGCACTCTCTGTACTTTAAATCACTCATAACCACTCTCGCTTTGCTAGAAATATTTCAGGAAGCCAGAACACTTCCATGGCCCTGTGAGTACATTTAACAGTGCTTGGTAATTTGTCACTTGGGATGGCAATCACTGTTGTGCTGCTCCTGTCTGGAGTAGAGCTAATTTACTTCATAGTAGCTACTACAGGGCTGTGCTTTGGATTTGTGCAGCGTTGATAATTCAGAGATGTTTTGGTTATTACTGAGCAGGGCTTACACAGAGCCAAGAGCTTCTCTGCTCCTCACCCCATGGTTCAGGAGGCTGGGGGTGCATGGGAGGCTGGGAGGGGACACAGCCAGGACAGCTGACCCCAACTGACCCAGGGGATATCCCAGGCCATGGGGTGTCGTGCTCAGCATGGGGGGACAAGAAGGAATGGGAGGACTTTCCGAGTGATGCCATTTGTCTTCCCAAGCCGTTATGTCTGATGGAGCCTGGCTTTCCTGGAGATGTCTGAGCCTGCCTGCCCATGGGAAGTGGAGAAGGGATTCCCTGTTTCGCTTTGCATGTGTGCACAGCTTTTGCTTTGCCTATTAAACTGCCTTTGCCTCATTTCCTCCCTTCCACACTTCTAATTCTCTCCCCCAACCCACTGCTCGGGGCTGAGCTGCCAGCTGGGGTTAAACCACAACTGTGTTTTTTTATACTGTTTTATTTGTGGCAGCACTGCTGTACAAAAACATTCAAACATTGCTAGGTTAAAATATGTGTTTTCCCAGTGGTAATTAGTACAAGAAAATCAGGCTAAATGTATTAATTTGAGTTGGCTTTTTCATTCTCTTCCTGTAGTTTTACACTTCACAGTCGCAATAATTGTAGCCCTTAAGAACAATTATGTAAAATTATGTAAAATGCAATATGATCAAGGTATTAGACTATTATTATCCCAGCTGTAAATGCATGAATCATTACTACAGAGTACCTAAAACCCCCAGAATTTTCTGTCAGTTTGAGTTTAGGGGCCTTTTTTTTGTCTTTTGGATGTCGATGACAATTAAATCATACCTTGATGAATATAAAAGGAAAAAATCCAGCATAGTTATTATGAGTCCTCATTAGGAAGCAAAAGAGTGGTGTTCATGTTTTGCCATTTAGTTAATTGTCTGGCTTGTGACTTAGCTGGAGTCTTTTCTGAAGCAGGAATCCAGGGCTGGGACGGATGCGAGGGGAGAATTTGGGGATCAGCCTGGTGGGGAGACAAGATTTGGGAGACTGAAAGAGGGCTCGACTTGATGTTTATTGAGTGACCTGTTGAATGCATGACAGTTACAGAGAGCTCACAAATGACAGAAGGACCTTAAAAGACTTTAGATATGAATGAAGACAGAAATTTCCCTGGTTTGACCCTGTTGCTTTGCATCCTGGGGTGCAGTGACGCCTGTTTCCCCTCGAGCATAAAAATAAAAATTATTTTTTAAATATCTTTGTATTATATGTGTGTCTATATAAACCTCCATCATTTAAAAAGAAGTTTCTTTTTTTTTTGGAAAAGTCAACAAACTTTATATCAGTGCAAAGCTACACCCTACTTCTTCAACCTGACCTTAAAATCAATGGGACTGTAGACAGATGAGGAGTCTCAGCATCACAGTCAGACGCCAGGATGTGTATTAATTTCCCTCTGAGCTGAAGGAGAGCTATTCCCACTCATTTTGGAGGAGTTAAATTAGTGTGCTGGGGGAAGGAACACCATGACCTGTTTCTTCCTGTTCCCTATGGATGTGTGTGGTGATTTGAATGTGAGACAAAACTGGAGATTGCTCAGGAAATTCTCATATAATTCACTCTCTCCTAAAGCTTGCGGGAACCACAAAGATCACATTACAGTGTTACAGGAAATAACAGAGCCTTGAAATCAGGTGGAAAAGTCATAGAGAGAAATGTGGCTGAGCCAGGTTCTATGGAAATTATTTACTGTTGTCTCTTTTATGCTGAAAACAGAAGAGAGCTAAAGCACTAACGAATACAGGAAGAAGTGCCTAGTGTATTGAAAGTTGAATAACCGCTATGAATTGATCAAAATAATGGAACAATTCTTTATATACAAGCCTGGAACAGAGAAATTCTTGCCTTGGATGGTAAAGCTAATGGGCTGGATTTATCTTTCTCATTGCTCCTATAGCCCATCCCTCTTCTTCCTCCTGATCAGACCTGCAGTAACACCCATGGATTTGCTGACACTGCTGGTCCATCCAACACCTGTGCACCAAAACTGAACAACTGGTTCATTTAAGAAGGGCACACTGGGCCCAAAATAACAAGAAATGTTTATCTTTCCTGTGAGGGTGGGGAGGCACTGGCACAGGGTGCCCAGAGAAGCTGTGGCTGCCCCATCCCTGGAAGTGTTCAGGCTCAGGTTGGATGGGGCTTAGAGCAACCTGGGATAGTGGAAGGTGTCCCTGTCCATGGCAGGGGGGTGGAACAAGATGCTTTTTAAGATCCCTTCCAATCCAAACCGTTCTGTGATCCTATGAAGTGGCAAAGAGGTGCAATGATTCGTCAAGGAAAGGACATCACAAATGTTCCCCTTCTCTGGCTCAAAATACAACAGTCACTCCCTGACAGGTGGTTATGGAGAGCTGGGGCTTTTAAGGAAGTTACAGGGAAAAGCTAATGCCTCTTTTCCCCATTCATGGAATCCAGCCCTGATTTCAATGACAGGTACTGAGAGCAGGACTCAAATAATTCTTTAATCTAAAGGGAGAGTGCTCAATATCTCCATTTGGAGCAGAAAACCATCTCCTGTTTTAGGTTTTTGCCTTTGGGGAGCAGTGATAGGGCTGTTTGTATCTGGAGTTGGGCTGCAGATGCCCAAGTTTGCAGTAATTATGTAACTGGCAAAGCCAAGCCTGTTAAACTTTAGATCAGCATTAAAAAATGCAAGAGAAAGTTATCTACCTAATTGCCTGGAAAAAACTATGCCACTCCATTTGCAAGAATGAGACAATATTAATTGTCTCTTAATAACACGAGATTGTTGTTCAGGAGCCTCGTTGGACTTTATTTTTTCCTTGAAAAGGAGAAAAAGAACCCTCAAAATAAAGAAAAGTGTGCAAGGGAAGAAGCTAATATAACTAGAAGTGAAATGTTAATGTTATTTCATTAAATGATTTGTGAAGAATGAGATAAGAGATCGACATTCTCAAAGAATAATTTCTTTAAATACCTTGTGCTCAAGATTCCCCTCTAGGCAACTTTTCATCTTTCTTCATTAAAAAAATAGCATTAAATTTTATTAAAGAGTCCCAATTAAGCTGGTAACTTGCTTCAAAGAGCATCCAGGCTTAGGGGGATATGTTAAACGTTAACAGTGATGGGAAGATTCACCCGTAGAGCTGATTTTAAAAACAGCATCTTTCTGACTGGTGCAATTTGGCTTGCACACCCTTGAGGCATTCTCCCAGACCTACTGATACTTATTTTGGGAAGCAGCACATAAATTCTTGGCTTTAAGGTCAAGTAGATGGTGAAGTTGGCTGTAACAAATGCAAACTTTTCCTGATAGCTTTGGAAGATGTCAAAAACCAATTCCTAAAATGAGTGTTTTTCTTAGATCCCGAATTGGTCTGATTTGAGGGGGGCACCACACACACCTGAAGCAAACCCTGGGAATTTAGCTTGCCTTGTTGTTTAAGTGGAGTTGGCAATAAACACAACACCTCAGAAATAACACACAGAGTTTTGGCTGGAGACAGCTCACAGGAAGAAAGATGTTGGTCCCATCTTAATTCTCATGGTCAAAGCCAATAGAAAAGCAAACGTATTATATTGTTTGCAAAGGAGCACTCAGGGCATGAGGCTTGAAAACAAAAGACAGAATTTACCAAGGACCCTCGTAGCCTGGTGCTTGGGAAAAGGGGCTGGATGGGCACACCAGCAACCCCAGGGAGAGGTGGGAAGCTGTCAGGAGACAGGGGCAGAGCTGCAGAACATCCGATGCTGACAGGGGTGGAAAACTGCCTTCAGATCCTACACGGCACGAGGTGAGAGCTTGGCCTGGCCAAATGCTCTTTTGCCAGTGCCCAACTGTGGGAAAGGGATGACCAACACTCCACCTTCATCACTTTATGTTCCAGAGCGAGATATAAATACAAATACCACAAATCCATTCCAAAGATTTAGTAAGCCACGGTCTGAACTCTATGGAAAAACCTGAGGGGAAAAATGGAAGGGGAAAAATTCAGAGAAAAGCACTTGCTATGAATCTTGTACAGTGACAATAGATAAATAGGACAGGAAGAAAAAATTGCAGTACTCCCAGGCCCCTGCTGATCCCAGGGGAAACAGAGAAGTGAAGGACAGGTCTTCCACTTGAGAAAGCCATCTTAAATCCAGACTTCTCCTACCCTCTCTTGTTCCTGTGGCAGATCTCCTCTCTGAACGATGCTGCACAAGGAGATTATTTATGCAGCCATCCAAATGTCACATTCATATTTAGACATTGATATAGTCCTTTGCTTTACATTCACATCCTGCATTTCCTTCAGTTCTCGTGGGGTGCTAATTTCACATTCATTTTTCATACCCACGTTTAGACAAGACACCCAGTGGTGCATACTTAGGGGGGTCTATTATTATTATTTATTTTTTATCAGAGTGTGTCATTCCCAGGTAAAGGATGTGCTGCCTGCAATGTAATTTTATATGCTGGATAACACTTGCATTGACTGGGAGGCACACAAGTCAATTGCATATTGTATTGCAGATTATTTTGTATTTATTATTTGCTGTCAAAGTGATTTTGAAAACCAATGCTTATGTGCTGTGTGTACTTTACTATAAATAGGGGGGCTCCTGGAGAAGGTACAGGGAACAGGATAAATTTAATTTGACAATTCTGTCAGAGGTAACCTCCACTTCTTTCCAATCTGCCACTTGCAACAAACAAGCCAAACTGGTGTTGAATGCAGAGAAAAAGAGCTGGAGAGACTCAGTAGTAAATATTACAGTGGGCAGATACAGGAAGGTTTGCTTCACCAGTTTAGGAAGGTGCACAGCAGGACTACATTTTCCTAAGAAAATGATTAATAGCACCCCTGAGATAATGCCTCCTCTTTTTCAGCTTTTCCCCCCTTGTTTAATTCCTCTTGCAAGAGTAAGGTTTAAAATGATACTTTTCTCCCTCTTTCAGTGAGACAGCACATCTCACAAGGGAAAAATCAATTCTAAGTGGGAATTGTGTATATTGCAACATTTATATACAATAATTCTGCCCTCCTCTCCCTTGTACACATCTCCATCGGGGACAAATAGAGGAGCCAATCTGCTGGGAGCACAGCGTGGCAGCAGCTTTGCTCCAAGGCTGGCTGAGCAATTTTACCTCTTCTCAGGCAACACGAAGCTGCTGAGAAGTTCTTATCAGCCCAGGACGTACAGGGGCTTATAAGTGGAAGGAGAACAGAACAAAATTCCCTGGAAGTGGTCTAAAATGTTGTACTGATGCAATTATGAGTGATGTTCAGGCTTGTCACACTAATGTTATTTCTTTTCCTGGGGCCTTCTCCCCCCCTTCCCTGAGAGCTGGCACTGCCATCCAGGTGCCTGTGGGCTGTGGGATAAGCCAGGTGGATCCATTCTGAATGGAAACCAGCTTTGTCTCTCCAGCTTCACTTCCTCTCCCTTCCATGTCTACGCATGCACAATTTTAAAACAAACAAACAAAAAAAAATTAAATTGCTGTTTAAAGTGAGGTGCCATGAGCACTCGTGCTCTGGGTGGAGAAGCCAGGAGATGATATTTGATTTGATAGGGACCAAAAAGCCCAGGAACACCTTTTTATCCTCCCCTTCTTCTGCAAAACTGCTGTTGCTCCAGCTCGTCTACCCTGGCTCAGGGCCTGGCAGGGGCTGGGACGGACCCTGTGTGACAGCACAGCTTCAGGAGGGGGTGGCTGCAGGAAAAAGCAATTGCATTTTATGTTCTGTCTTCCCCTCTGCTTTCTTTTCATTATCCTATAAAGCTTAACAGGGAATAATCAAGAGAGGCTCCCTGGCTGTACTGCAAGTTTACCGAGGTCAAAGCCGCTTGAACTTGCAACTTTACCTTAACTATCCTGTCAAGACAACACATGGGCCTGCTCTCCAAATTGATTACATAAATCTTCAACACAACTGTTAATCACACTCCTGATTCCAGCTTATCTTTCACCAAAGATAAAGCACAGCTGCTTGGCTGTTTATCATAGTGTTGGCATGGTATTATCTGCCTTGAAACTTCAGACTCCCCCTGCCCAGAGGTGTGACAATTAATAGGAATCAGAATCCCGTTTTTATAGATAAAGTAAGATCTTGCTGAAGAGTCTTTGTAACACAGAGAAAAATAGAAAAGGGCCATTATTATGCTTATTTTGCAAAGATCTCTTGTCAGCAGTTGCTTGATATATACCCTAATTTAGGTAATGTTTTTATTGAATGATCAGGACTCAATATCTCGAGTCATGAACAATTACAAATTAAGTCTATTTCTTATTTCTAGGGTTACCCCTGCTCTAAGCCCAAGCTGACAACCCAAAATCCTTCCAAGCTGTTCTCTGTACAAGAGAGGAAAAGGGAATTCAAGAATTAAAAAACAGCCACAGTTTCTAGCCACAATAATAGATATCCTCTTAATGCTTCTGGGAGGCTTAGCTACAAGAAAAAAATTACTTTTCTGAAGGACATGGTGACAGAAGAAACTGAAAATTATGTGGACCTTCAGTGCCTAGGGAATGAAACATAATATTAAAAAAGTAGGCATCGACCTCACACGGTGGGATGTGCTTTATATTTATCAGCTTCTGGCTTTTTGTTGGCCTCGAAGGATGAACCCACCATTAACCTCAAGCAGTGTCTTTAAATTTGCCTGAGGTCCTGACATGGCTCCTGGATGCTTTTGTGATGATCTTTAGCAAGAGCTGTTCTAGAAGAAAAGCCATAAAAAGATGTGTTGTTTCTGCCTGAAAGGCCCTTGGGAGCTGGGGGGGGAAGGCAAAGCAGGTGGTGGTGTCAGTAATGCTCCGAAGCCTGAAGAAAACCTTGCAGCAGAAACATCACCTTCCGTGCTCCCTTCCCTTCACAGCACCTCTGGTTTTCTAATGTGCGTTTGCCTCATTGTATTTTTATTTTGCTTTCTGCATAATGATGAAAACGCAGGGCTGGGTTTGCATTATCTGGGTTTTTTTTACGTGATATCTATAATTGACTTCTGGAGCACAACGGCGTTCACTGAGTGAATTGATTTAAAATTGCTGTAATAATATTGCAAAATTCCTTTATTAGTGTCGGAGTGCATCAAGAAGAATCAGTGAGATTGCCATCTAGGATAATAAACACTTACACGCAAGCGCAAGCAGCCCACAAAAAGTAGCAATTTTGCAACTGCTTTTCTCTTTCATTCTGTTTCTCCAACAGCCACTGGCCCATCATCACCACAAATTAGATGGCACCTACAGGAGCCATCTGGAAGGATCTGTTTTTCATGTTTAACATAAGTATTTGAAGAATATGAGGGAGAGAAGAGATGGGAGGAAGCAGAACCACCAGCAGTGAGCTGAGCTGGTAGTTCCTCATTATGTGCTAATGTTTGAAGAGGTTGATTCTCCCTCTCTTTATATCAGCATAAATTCAGAATCACTCCAATGACTCAGAGAGCAAGTCAGGATGCTGAGCTGAATGGTCAAGCCTTAAATCCCATTTCCAGGACACAATCCAAGAGATCCTTTCAGAGAATTCCAGGCCATCATTGCATTGACTTCAAAAGGATTTGGACTGGACCCATTTTCTCACGAAGCAGGAGGAACAAGGCTCAGACACCTCCCATGGTGTGGATGCAGGCAGCCCTGCCTGGCTGATCTGCTGAGATCAGCCCACAGACTATTGAAAAACAAATCATCCCTTCCCTGAAGACTCTGTGCCATGATCACTGTTCGAACCACTAAACAAAGCTGGCACCAGGAAACAGTTATGATTATAAGCCTTATTATGTAAGTGTTCCTTATGCTTTAATTTTTGACTTCTAGATGAAATATTTCAAGGATATTTTACTGGATATTTTCCATGAGCATTAAGGCTGTGCATAGCTGTGCTATTTTAACTGCCCTGCTTGGTCCAGACTGTTTGCAAAAGCTGTCTGAGCTACTGTGTTTCGCTGAGCTTCCAAATTAAATTACAACACATCACACACACCTAAATTACACATCCCATACTCAGATCATACACAACTGAAAAAAAAAAAATCACTTGTTAGCATAATTAATGCAATTATAGTCAGCAAATTTCAGATTCACTGGTGACTCAAACCTCAAACAAAGGAGTATTTTTAGAGCTCTATAAATCCCATGAGATTCATTTACTCCTAGAAATCAGGATTTATTGATACCTTTCATATCCCTGGTAACTAAAGCATATCAGGTACCTCCTTTGCAGTGGTAACTGGTGGGAGTCTGTCTGAGGGGGGCTGCCCTACCTCCTTCACTTAGGGAGGCTTATTGCTATAGCAACAACTGCATCCTGTGATTTGCTTGCTACAAACACCCGCAAAAAAAAAAACATTCTGAAATGATCCATGCAAAAAACAACTGTTCCTTTGACCTGACACAATTAATGTGTTCAAATCTGAGTTATTTCTGCCACAGGTTAAGCATTCTGAATTCAAATGACTCATATGCAAACAGAAGAAGTCCCACTGCGCTTTGGATTAAGGAGGGAAACCCTTATTTTGAGGTCTTACTGTTCTCTGTGCCATATCTGAACTCCACCAGAGTCAGAAATAGGAAACACCTTGGTCTGGGTGGTGGAGAGACCACTCAGACAGAGAAAGGAGCGGGGCTTTTCCACTCAGGCCCCAATCACAGAGCACAGGATCCCTTCCTGATATTATTCCTGCCTTAGCATTTCCTTGCCCAAGGCTGAGAATTCACAGGGATGAGACGTGACCCTTGTGTTTGGAAGGGATGGGGTAATTCCACAGACACACTTGCTGCTCTCCTGCTCAAAATTTAAAAAAAAGAAAAGTTGGCACTGTCCAAATGACCACCAGGCCAGTCCCACCACGTCAGTGACCTTGAGCAGGGTTGTCAGTTTAACCTCTGCATTCCCAGTGTTGCTGTCTGGAGGCATCCAAATGGGAAAACAGCCTTAAACCAGATATTTGCAGCACCATCAAAGTGTTTGTCAAAGGATCTTTAGGAGGAAAATGAAAAGATATAATTCCTCCTTCCCTCTCTTCTGTAGAGTATCCCAGTGCAAGTGAAATTTGGAAGAGGTCACGGGGCAGGACTGGGCATTCCATATTCCCCCTGTCCCCTCCCAGGAGGGAGAGAACAGACCCCTGGCAAGGCAGAGTAACAAAATTTCTCTTTATTTGTAAGCTTACCTGTGAGGTAAGAAAGGAAGGAAGGTAGGGCAGGCTGGTGGGGAGCAAAGCTGAGAATAAAGACCTGTGCTACAGAAGGTATTTTATCTTTTTATCATTTTCTCTTGATACTGCAGATTTCTCTTGTTAAGCACTTCCTTTTCATGTCTTCTAATATCTACTGACAACTGAGGTGAATGAACCAACAACCATTTATTCTACTCCTAAAGGAGTGACAGTAATGAAATTCAAGGAAGAAAAGATCCCAGCATTGCCAGTTCTGGCCTCAGCAGAAGCAGCACCTTCCAGTGACCAGGAAAGGTCTTTTAAAAGCAGCACATAATGGGGAATGTGACAGTAGCCTGATGATCTCAGGGAAATTTCCTTCTTCCCATGTAAATATTACTTCTTAGTCCACATTTCCAGCATCAGAGCACTTAAGTAATAATGTCCCTGTCTCAGCTGAGAAACTCAGTGTGTGTTTCCCCACTGGAGTTTGTGTATTTCTGGGAATTTACATTTGAGGCAACTACCAGGAGTGAGGCTAAATGTAAGTGCAGTGCCTCTGTGGAGGGATTCACAACCAAACTCTACAAACTGTTGCTGAATAAAGAACTGCCTTTATCCTCCCACCAAAAGGCTTCTTACTAACTGAGCATCTTTCAAATGGTTTAAAAATGGAATTGTAAATTCAGCACAGAAACTAAAAATGTCTTACGGCCTTGCTTTCCTTCCATGCAAATAAACATTTAACGAGAGGCAACTTCATGTGTTAAAGTTTGAAAGTTGACAACCACTGCAAGAAATCCCCCCCTTTCCCCACTTCCATTCAAAGCAAGATGACATCAATTTGGGATATGGATGATCTATAGCAGAGACTCTGATTCAGTGCCTCATAAAGGCAAACACATCACTCTGACCCATCTGTTCTATGGGCATAATCTTAATTGCAAGCATAGGGTCACATCCCAATAAATCAGCCATGCTGCACTGAAGGTGCGTACATTTATGCCAGCTGAACATTTACCCAGGACTGCCTACAGTCATTTCTCAGCAGAATTTAGGGACAAAAAGAACAAGGAGATTGCTACTGACCCCATTTTTCCTTACAGTGACTCATATTTATTTAACCTAACGCTCTGCATGGGTGAAATCCAAGTCTTACTCCCATAAACTCAAAACTTCCATGGACCACAACTTCACCCCATACATATGGCATAAGACAACAAAGATGTTTGGGAGGAATGGCAAGCCATGTAAACACTAAGGAGAAATATATATCAAGTCACAGAAGAAATGTCATAGGATCTGTTCCAGGCTTGCAGAGCCGAGTGTGCAGAATCTGAGCGTTGTTTGTCTCAAAATAAAGGTAAATTATTAGAAAGGATATAAAGGAGAAAGCATCTCCAAGATTCCCACTTCCCCAAATGGCACGGGCACAGATGATCTCATTAGCTCATCTGTGTAATTTGCACTTTTAATATGGCTGAGGAATAAAACAAATATGCAGAAATAAGCAACAGGACAGGGACAGAAGAGGGGGAAACCTCACAGCCCTCTCTCATCTAAGCTCCTTCTTTCCTTGCCAAATGTTATACTCCCTTCCTGGGAACCCCTCCAAGTTTGTGTCTCCAGATGCCACGTTGCAGCAGGCTGCCTGGAATCCCTCCTGCCCACCTCCACATCACTCACGCTGAACAGGCAGGGCAAACACAGGGTGAACGGAGCGTTTCATCCTTATTTATTTCCAGATGGAAAATCGAGCTGTGGAAAGAGCCAACAAAGAAAAACAGCCCAACAAAACAAGCAACTAAAACAAAACAACTGAAACAAAAACCACCCTTAACCATCTTGATAACAGACTCTTCTCTGGGAAAAAGAAATTGAAATACAAGGCACGGGTTGAAGTTTGGAAGTATCCACACCTGAGGTGTGTTTTCCTCTGTTAGCTTGCGGTTCTGGCAGGTAACTTACAGAAGGGGCATGAGGGAATCCCTCATTACAAGCAAATATGAAAATAATGATCAAAATCATGTGCAACTGAAGCCGAATGGGATTCACTCTTCACTGACTATTTGGGCATCCTGGCTGACTGTGAGCATTCATTCGAGCCAGGAACTGTAGGCTCCTATCAGGGCACCAATCTTAAATACATAACTATTTAATACCAGTCTTAAGTACCTGACAGTCAATGGAGGAAGTTTAGGCAGAGATCTACGAGCTGGTGCCCAATGTATGAGTGGGTGAAGTTAAATGAGGTGAACCCCTCTCTTCCCCGGGGGCGAGACCTGAACCAGCAGTAGATCATTCTCCTCCTCTCTTTGGAGGAAATTTAGAGTGACTCTTGCTCAGTTTGGGGCCTGAACTTAGGTGGGCTGGAGCTGGGCCAAGGAACTGGTGGCTTCCTGGAAGCAAAGTAATGGGATCCACAGTTAACAAAGAAACATGTTGATCTTTAGTATTTTTGACACTTAAAAAAGCACCTGACTTGAATACAGATAAATCTGGTTGAAGAAGTAAATGCAACCAGACCTGATTAGAGAAGTGAACTGGTGTAACACAGCCTCCTTTCATCCTCTCCCTACATATCTCCCAAGACCACTGCTATCCCATCTATGTCTCTCTACCTAATTTTCATTTTCAAATGTGCTCTAATGACTGCAAGTAGGTCTGTAGTCCAGAAATAGAAGTCTCAAAGCGCAGAGGGCATTATGTTCCCATCCACCTTACAGGGCGGGTTGGAGTGGAGTCCAGACCCAAATTACCTGAGTATTAAATGAGACCCCTATGCCATATTTCATTTTAGTCCCCTTTTAGGTGCTATTTTACAGCACTCAGCTGGCCTTCAGTCCCAGTAAGAAACACTCTCCTATCTGATTCTCTCCATCCTTCTCTGTTTTTCTCCCCCCTCTGCTTCCTTTGCACAAGGAACGGTTGGTAAAAATTTATTGTGGGTGGGATTTTGAGGCCTGCATCCCATTAAATTTAATGGGAACTGAGCATCTAAATCCCTTAGGCAGCTTGAAAATTTCAGCCTCTATTACTAATGCTCTTCTCATTATAACAAGGTCTGTACATGACAGCTCGAGAGCTCTGACTCTGCTTTCAGTGATGTGGCTCTGCTGACGGCACCCAGTGTAGGCTGCCCAGCTCACAGCTCATCTTGTCACAAGCTCTGCTAACACGAGACCAGAAAGCAGCCTGTAATTCCATTATGATTGCTGAACTTTCTCGTAGGGGCCTTTCCGTGAGGCAAAGATAATGCCAGGTAAATCTGCCTTTGTTATGATTGTTTGAGAACCATTTAATTTTAATTGCCATCATCAGCTGCTGGTGTGCAGCCTTCAGTAGGATGGACGTGGCTGTGTTTTTCAGCTGCATCATCACATCAAGAGTTTTTTGAGGGACATTATAGACTTTGCTGGGCTGTCAGAATGGCCAGATTCCACCACATTACATTTTTCATCAGCATTCTGCTTAATTTACTGAAATTATAGTTTACCAAGAGGGCATGACTGGAAAGAGAATGGCTTTTTAAAATGTCCTGCACGTCCTGCAGGTCTTCGTTGGTAAGGTGTTTAACCATGTAGGTGTTAATCACACCTGACAGGGCAACCATTCTCATTCTCATCACAGATTTTCCTGTCCCTTTTCATGTCACTCTGGTCCAATTGTGCTGTGGAATAAAAGGGGCTTGAAAACCTCTAGAAAACCTGGGGAAAAGCACAGAGCAGTTGGAATGTCATAATAAAACTTTATTGTCTTGTACGTGGAGTGAGGAGAATGGGACTCTTGGAAAGGCACAGTTTCTCTATATCAAATTAGAGTTGCTCAGCACCTTGGTTTTTGCTTCCATCGTTCTTCTAAGGTGTCACATGTACCTGTCTCCTGCTCACAGGATGTGTGTGTGGCTGGGCTCTGAGCTCCAACCATCAGGTCTTTAAAGTTATGCTGGTGCCTCCTCTTGAAGGTCTCCATTCTCAGAGAAGTCAGCTGAAATTTTCCTTGGGGTATCTGAGACTGTATTCACAGTATGAGGGACAGATTCATAACTGACTTTTTTTCCTTCTTTACCCATTACTGCTACAGCTGATATTGGAGCCAAGGACTTCAGGATCTCCTTGTGCAGTTATGAAATGATTGGAATAAATTGTATCAGGACCTGTGGCCATGTACCTGCGGCAGTGCTCACAACAAAGGGCTGGGTGTGCATTTTGCTGGATTCCATGTCCTGCTTTAATAATACATTAGCTTCCCTTGCCTGGATACTCCCTACCTTTACCTCCTCAGCTTACCAAGATTCTGGGGGGAGAGGAAGAGAGGGAAAATGATGTCTCTGTCTCCTCCATGCCTCAGCTACAGATTTAGGCAGTGAGTTTACTGGGCTCTCTGCACACAGAGCCAGAATGCACACACTTCAGTACTCCTCACATAAACCTCAATCTTCTGCCCTTGAACTAGGACATACCTTTCTTTGAATTTATTTTTCACTTTTCAAGGAAGGCTCCTGGAGAAAAAAGAGCTCTATAACTCCACTGTTCCCACAAAAAAAAAAAAAAAAAAAAGAATTGCCCTTCAAGGTAAGTCAATCATTTTTCCAGGGGTTTCCTGGAGCTGCTTCTGCAAGAGGCTTTAGAGAGAAGTAGGCAGGTTTGCTCCAGTGCTGCAGCACCTCTGAGTTGGAGGATAAGGCAGTAGGGAGGCTGGGAGAGGGCTGACACAAAAATTAGCCAGACTCTGAAAACACACTGGCTAACCCCAGTGATGAAAAGACATCAACACTTCATCCTCAAAACCCATGTAGGAGAGGGAGGACCAACTGTAGCTGGTATTTTTCCATGCTGACAAAGCCAGGTAGACAAACTAGCTGGGGATCCCTGTGAGGGAGCTGTGCTGGTCCAGCTCCTTGCCAAGGTAATGATCCTGCACCTCCTCTGTGCTGCCTGGCTGCCCCTCAGCAGTGCTTCTCCATGGGCAGTGCTCAAGGAACAGCTCAGCAAGCTGCTGGGATCCACAGCCCCCGGAGCCAAATGCAACCATCCCGCCTGAGAACTGAAAACATTTAGGTACTTTGCACCACAGCTCATTCTTGCCCCCTTCTTGGCCAGATTATTCCTTCTGTTGGTGATAAGAGGGACCCACAGCAATCTCTGCAGGTCTCAGCTGTGCTGGCTGGGAGCTCTGGATCTCTCTGTGTGGCCAGGGCTGTGCTGACCTCTCTGCTGCTGTTCACTGGGCTTCTGCACAGAAGTGCCAGACAAGGGTAATGAAGCACACCCAGGTGTTGTTGCCATGCAGGAAAACTCATAACTTTAAACAAACCTGGTTGTTTACCATGAGTTCAACTTTGCTTTTCTAGCAAGAGCGAGCTCAAAACCCCACAAAATCCCTGCTTACATCTTTCACTTTAACTAGGCAGATGATTATTTTTATCTGCAGCTACCATGCACCATTTATTTAGGCAAAACCGTTCTTGGACTTCAGATGGAGTTTTGTCTCCAACAAACAACAAAATGGCTCTCTAGCTACATTAATATTAGGCTGTCACTAGTTAGATAAGGCTGATACATTGGTGCTTCCATGACAGCAAGGGACACTCTCTGGCCAGCACTGTTTGCTTTAAAGTGCAGAAACTACAGTCTCTCAGTTCCCAAGTTTTCATCAGGAAATATATGAGCAGTGGGCTGGGGGAATGGAGCCCAGAGAAAGTTGTAAGGTTAAAGGTAAGGAAGGCAAGTAAAGATGTTAAAGCACATTCAGGGTGAGGCAGAACAAGATGTTCTGAGCATGAGAAAGTCTGGGATTCTCTGCTAGCATATTGCAGAGAGCTGGGAGGCTTTTCAGGGGAGTTAAACAAGGAAAAATGGATCTGCAGCTGGGTGTTTCCCTGGGTCCAGAGATCCACACAGTGTTTTAGGGCATCTCTCCCTGGGGTTGTACCTGGGAATGCAGCAGCAGGTCATTCTGTGCAAACCCCCAGTTTGTTCTAGCAGCTTGAGGGAAACTCAGAATTTCTCCATGATGTGTACATGGCTTCACGGGCTGCATGACAAAATTCCAAGTAATTAAAGAGCTGATAAAAGTGCTGTTAAAAGAGCCAATATCTCTTCAGGACACTCCAGATAAGCTGATCATTGCATCTTAAGAACAATGATGCCTTCTTTGAAGACAGAGATGAAAAACAAGATGAGTCGCTGCTGTATCTGATATGAGATGAACAGAAATCTGTATGATGTTATTAGAGATGTGAATGACACTGCAGTTATGGCTGCAGGAATTGTAGTAGGAAGGCTTTAATGTTCTAGATGGGAATAGGAAAACAAATGCTTCTTACAGTGAGCCTCAGATACTTGATTATGGTTATCAATGCATTTCTGTGCTGCATGGACTCTGGGTAAAGAAGATGCTTAATATTTGGCTTTAGGGGAGCAATAAATTCAGATAGGGACTCTACTTATAAGAAATTATTTTGTTATAAGTGAATTCACATGAGTCTATTTTCTTCAAGTTAAAAGCAAATTTAAAGAAAAATCTATAAGCAATGTTCCTCCAAAAGGGAAAATTGAAAATTTTCTAGATTAATATTTAGTGGAATTATCTGAAATGAAAAGCTGAGTGACCAAACTGCAGAAGCACTGAATATCTTTAAGCTATAGATTCAGCCATTACCTGGAAATGAACTGTGAAATAATTCCCCTCTTATTCTCAGTGCTGGGGGCAGCACTGACAGATTAACCTGGGCATTTGGTGAAAGTTTAGAGGCCAGTGAGAAAAAGTCTAATGGAGACCACAAGAATAACAAAAGTTCTCACAAAGCATGAGGAAAGCATGAAAATAAGTCTCAAGGGGCTTACATAAAAGCAGAGGAGATTTTAGTTAGAGACTCAGGAAAATTCTCCAGCATGAAACTAATGAAATGCTGGGCTAAACTCTGAGGTGATGGAAATCCCCATGCAGTAAGTTTTGAAGAACAGATCAGGCAGCCAGACCTTAGGAGCAGTTAATTACATGTTCACCTCCTTTGAGGCAGAGAGATGGATTAGATGATCTCCCAAGGTCCCTTCCACCCTTGTAATTCCTATTTCCTCCATGTAGCATCTCCTGCTTTTTCACTTCTTTAATGAAGCAGAGGACAGAGACAGTGCAAGGGGGTATTTCAGGTGCTTATCCAGCAGGATGAAGGACACAGCAAGCAGAACTAACTGAAACCTGAAGTCCAGAGGAAAATTAACTTATGACTGACATCTTGGGCAGGAGAACAGAGAATATATATTGCATCCTGTCCTGACTGCCTTTAGCATTTCCCCTGAGCTGGGTAATTCTTGGTAACATCTTTGAGGAAAGGAACCCATAACCTACAGGCAACTTGGAGCTAGTTTAAACTACAACACAAATAAAACACCCCTTTAAGTTTTTTTCCATCCTTCTGCTCTTTACATTTCCCCCTGATTCTTAAAGACTGCTATTTTCTCTGCTGCATCCCACAAAAGAAATACTCCTCATGAAAACAGAATTTAAAATATAGGGCATTTGGTATAATCTACTTTCTTAAAATTAGTAATTATCGAGGCGAGTACGGTGCATTTCCAAGGCAGTGTCTGGTGTTACTAGACTGATTCATTCATACCATGCTATTATTGGGCCTTAAATCTCTGTATCTCAGGCTGTTTGTTAAAAATAAAGTGCTTCAGCATAAAGGGGAGTGAACCAGCCGGGATGATTCAGCCCACTCAGGGTGCTGTATATTTCTTCTCTGCTCCATCAGTACCTCTGAACTGTAGTTCCCAAAGCAACCAAGCCTCAGTCTTCAACCCCAATCTTACATCTGTCAAGGGAAGGGATAAGAAGGGCTTTGCCCCGATTTGTGTCCTCGATAATCCTTATTCTGCAGCTGCTTGCTTCTACAAGAGGGTGGAGGGTGAAGCCTGTGGTGTGTTAATTCCTGCAGGGTTATATATGGCTGCTCAGCAACTGTTTGCCATAAAGCAGCATCAGCCATGTATTATTCCCCTATATCACCACAGTGTTCTTTACCTCCGGTGCTGGGATGATATAGAGCATGTTGGATCACTCCTCTGGCCCGTGAGCTGTATATTGCAGCCCCCAGCCAGGCACTTGCAACACTGCTCTCTGTTATTTGGCTCTCCAGTCTGTCCAGAATGGAAATACCAAGCAGTAAAACACTTGCTAGAGTTTTGTGCAGTCATCAGGTCCCCTCACTCTTCTCACAGCTACTACGACATGCAGCAAGATGTGAGCTAACAGCTGGATTGCATTATGAAATACTTTCTTACTTGTTCCCCTAAAATAAATAAAAATAAAATGTAAGCAATCCTATTTTCAGTAAGAGAAAAGGCTGCTGTCATGCTGGTGTGGTGTATAATGGAATACAGTAGCACTGTATTTCATTATGATTCAGAGTGTTTTCATTTTAGTTGCCAAGGATTCAACGGCTTAACATGAATTCTAAATTAAGATTAGTATTCCAAATAAAATATTTTTGAAATATGTGTGTTTCCCATTTCATTCTAATGAGCTTCAGTTAATGCATAGCAGTGCTTGTGGGTGTAATTTGAGCTCGGGAGCGACACAGCGAAACGCAGCCCTGTGGGACCATCTGGGCACGTGGAAACAAGGGGCACAGACATCTGGGACAGCAGTTCTGCTCAGCACGGGCTCCACAGCCAGCAGAGCCACAGCACAGGAGGCCTGGCACAGCTGCAGGTTTCCTCAGCCTTTGGATTTTACGGGACTTCCCAGGACAAGAGCCTGCACGTGGTGCTCTGCTGCACACAGCGATGAGTGAGTGGTGTGAAATGGGGCAATATTTCCCCACCAGCTGCTCAGGTAGCACGAAGCAGGAAGGAACCACACCTCCATATTCCACTGTAACCACTCAGCTTGGTAGGTTTTGAGAAAACCAACAGAACCAGCTCCTTCCACACTCTGGAGGTGACCACTCCATCATCCAAACACCACCAGCAGCTGCGACACTGCTCTTAGTTCATTCCTCTGAATTACTGCAGCAATGAATCAGGCTCACATCATTTGCCTTTTTCCCCCTTGAGATTTCTACCTTATCAGTCCACAGCAGCCACACAAAGGGACAAACGTCTCCTCCACCCCTGCTGCAGGCCCAGCTGCATCACCCTGCTCCCAGCACGGTCAGGGCTTCCCACAAGGCACCAAAACAAGCTCAGAACAAGCAGGATCTCAGGTTTGTAAGAAAGATTCATCCTTCTCATGGCGTGGAGGGCAAGCACCTGCAGGTCTCACCTCTCCACCAGCACTCCACAATGTCACATCTTTGCTGAAAGTAAGAAAAAAAAAATATTCAAAATTCAGCCCATATTGGGACCACCCATGGCAAGAAAAATTACTAATGCCCAGAGTCATGAAGTAGCCATGACTTTCTGACAACCTTACTCCCAGAGGATCCTTTTTGTATTCCTCTGCTGTTTGCCTTTTCTCTCCTCATTTTTTAAGACTGTATAAAATGCTTACTGAGTGGACTTGAGGCCCACGGCTGAAGGATGATGTATTTCTAGCTAATGGTCTTTTTAAAGAACTACCTAGAAAAGAGGTGATAGCACCAAGCAGCAAGAAGCTCTGTAATCAGTGGGAATTGTATGGGAACAAGACTGATGCACTAGGGCCAGGAAAATGCTGGAAAGGGAGCAAGAGGGGAAGACATCATGCAGAGGAAAAAGAGAGGTAGCCTGGAGGCTGGTGGGTACAAAAAGAAGGATCTGGGCAGACACCAGTGATGCACAATATCCATGATGACATGGCTGTGGCCAGTGAGGCACAAGAGAAATGGCCAGAGCAGTCACGACTCCTGGAAATAGGGCACATCCATAAACCAGCAGGCATCACTGATGCCCTCCCACAGCTCAGTTAGTCACTTGATCCCTTACACAAGGGGACAATAAATTGAAGTGCCTTATCACTGAGCTTATGATAGAGCAGAAAATCCTGTGACATTAACTGCTTACACCACTGGAATGAAAAATCCAGGCGACACTTCTCTGCTGCTGGGAGGTTCCTGGAATGTCACAAGCTTGGGGGTTAACTCAAGAAAACGAAAGGGACTTAAGAGTGTCTTAAAAAGATGGGAAAATGCAAATTCACAAGTCCTGGTATAAATAAAGAGCAGGATTTTGACCCGTATTTTTTGGACGGAGGAAACATCTCCCCGGCTCTCCACATTCCCTGACAGACCTCTGAGACCACAGAGAGACAACACAGACAATTTCCTAAGCTTCACAAAATAATATCTGCCCCAAAAATCACTGCACATTCATAACAGTTGAGGCTAAGACAGCGACCTGGCTGCAGCCAGCAGTTCTGATAGGCTGTGGTGCTGTTTGGCTTTTTGGCCACGCTATGCAGTGGGCAATATTTAATTAGACTCACCCTGCTGTACTGGAAAGCAAATTACAGACTTGTCTAGATTACTGTAGATAGGAACCCAGACATGAGATAATTAGGATGCTGTAAGGCATGTTTCAAGTCTGTTCTGCCACTTGTCCCTTGTCACCCAAGGACACCAACTCTGAGAATCTACATCCCCTCTAAAATGGTCTCGTACAAGTTGCACAGGCAGCCTGCAAAAAAGAGGCTGCACCCAAGTTCTGGGTATGGGAAGTTATTAACATAAACGCTGAGAGAGAAAATTAATGTGTTTTCTAGGGAGACATCATATTTTAACACAGCAATTTATTCCCTGAGCCTCCAGAACAGATCTGGTTGATCCAATGACAGGGTGTCAATACTCTGTTATTTCGGGCTGTAATAATTATGTTTCCCTCTGTGTTAGCCCACCATGCACTAATGGAAGCTTACAGATTCTGGGCAAAAGTGAGTTCAGATTACTCTGATTTCTACTTTCTGGTCATTTTAAAATGTTTTCTCACAGTGCTTGCTGAAAAACACTGATTTGAATGGCTAAAAATATTTTCTCAAAACAATCTTTTTTCAGAAACAGAAATGATTCATTGTTATAAATTGGCATCTAATGTCTTCAGGGTGTTTGTAACTACAAAGCTTAGACCTAATCTGTCTTTTTAAAGATTGTTTTCAAGTTAAGCATTAAAAAGAATTAACTAGAAACTTGAGAATAGTTATCAGCTTTCGCTCTTTTTTTTCTGGGGAGCTCTCAGAAAATTAAAACATTTTCATTCTTATTATTTTTCTCATTAATATTTAAAATAAATCTTTGAAATAGACTGCAAAACTTTTCTCTTTTTATTTTTGGTGGAAAACAGAACTTTCAGCCACCTCTGGGGAAGCAAACTGTCTTGTTCAATGTGAGGCATGGACAGGGGGAGGAAGACAAGCAGGGGAGCTTTTATCATATGGTGAATTCCACGTGCCCATTCTTTAGTCTCCCACATTATCCACAGATTTCTTGAACTAATTAATCAGTAACATAATTTATCCTTGGCTTAACTCCACTGGCATTAGACCAGGGACTGTATTCAGCCCCACTGTGCAATAAAAAATGCACATTAACTTGCTCAGATTTGGTATGAGGAAGATCTACTCCTACTACACTGCTAGATATACTCTTACCACGCTGATAAACTTTTATTATAATGACATAAGCCCCAACTTCTTTTCTTCCTAGAACAACAATAATACATAGATTCATTCCAAAGCTGCTGCCTTTCATTTGGAGATACATGCTCCCAAAGTATGGCATTTCTATTGTTATTAGGACTAAAGGATAATTTTCCAGTTGTCTATAGCAGAAGAAGAGACGGAAATTCCAACCTGGAAGTGGCCACAATGCCATTCTCTCTGTTCTATCTAACCATGATTCCTCCACCCAGGGAGAACCCTGGTGCTCCCCCTCTCTTCTGCTGCATTTTACAATGATGTACTGGAATCCTGCACACCAAAACTGGCTGCTGGAAATGCTCTTTTAAGTCTTTTTAGGTAATGTACATTATTCAAGCAAGAGGTACTTCAGTGTTTTACTTCACATGAAAACATCTTGTTTTATCCAGAACAAGCAAAACTCTCAGTTTCCATTACCAAGGTTCAACTCTGGAGCACAATTTCCAGTATATGAATAGTGGCACCTGTTCTTTTGCAGATGTAGACCAGCACTACACAGATTTTTTGATCAGTTATTCTGAATCAAAACCCAGGGACACATGAACACCAACAGCTTCTGAGCCCAGCTTCAGTTTAAATAGGAATCTGAATATGCAACGTTTGAACATTTGTTGATGCTATGGTACCAAGTTTGCACAGTTCTGTGGAAAATTTAACCAAATTTTTTCTGATCTATTTGTGCTTGTATTGAACAAACCTTCTACCAAACCTGCTTTGGCCGTTGTGTTTCAGACTTGAACCTTGAGAAGCAGCGTAAACAGCATCTGTGCTGCTCTGTCTTTAACTCTGGTTAAGAATGGGGAGGAAACCCATAATTGCTGGAGCTGCAGAGGATTCAGCACTTTGCTCCTTTACCCCCACTCCCAGAAGAGTTACAGCGAGTGTCCAAGCCTGGCTTGTTTGGATGCTCAGCCAAGGTCCTGAGTGGTGCTTTCGAAACAAATCTGCTCTCACCTTCTTGAACCTTGCCCGTGGGAGTCTTTTTGGACACAGAGTCTGTGCTGGCTTTTCCTCTCGGGTTTCTCTGTGTATTGGTTTATGCACCTGCAGCTAAGGCCTCCCTTGTTCTTTAGCCTGGAAAATCCTTGACTTTGAAGGATAAGAAAAACACTCTGCTACGAAGGACACTGAAGAAATCCGCAGTGCTTTTTTGGGGCTTTGGTAGGTACAACTGACCTAGATATCACAAACAGCAGGAGGAGCAAAATGCAAATAACTCTCTCTCCCGCTATACAAAATTATTCCACACAACAGAAAACTAAGGGATCTGAAAGGTGAGGGAAGATTTATAAGGGAAGATGTGGGAATATTCTCCTTCCACTTGCCCAGCTGTGGATTTGTGATGTGCACAGCTGTGCCCTCTTTTTCACTGTTTGAACTGCTGTCTCTATAGCACAAGTCCCCTGCCTTCTTTTTCCTCCTAAAATCCTTACTTCAGCTGGCTGTTTCTTATTAAGCTTTCCCCAGAGATATATGTATTTTTAAGATATTAAAATAAAGAAAAGAAAACTAAAGGAGGCCATGTGTCTGTGCACAGGCATGTGTGTGTGGCAGTCTGTCTCAAAAATAGTCTTTCCTTTCCCCTTTTGTTTTTTAATGTTTGCATAGAGAGAAAAAAAAAACAAAACAAAATCCCTTTGCCATTCTAGAGGCTTATACGTCTGAACAAATGTTGCAATTATGCTTCTCGAAAGCAGATAAATGACAGGTGAAAAAAATTAAACTCACTTAGACAAGGCAAGTTCAGAATATCTGTAATCAGCTGAAATTGCTTCAGTGAGTCCCCCCCCCTTCGGTTTGAAGGCTCAGAAATCACAATCACTTGAGCTTTTCCAACGCATTGTAATTAAGCTCCAATTTGTGACGTCTCTCAAGTCAAATTTTTAACTTTTATGTCTGCTAAAAGGATGCAGCCAGTGCTGTACAGTGAGATTATTCATTCAAACCTCTGCATCCCTGGTACCAGTCATCTAGAAACATAGAAAATTCCTCAGGAGCATGTGGGACACTCGGGATTGCTCCCAAGGCCAGCACCAGCACATCTAGCACAGGGCCAAATCTTTGCAATACTTATAAGTGGTTCTATTTCATGCACAGAAAATGCTTCAGGGGCACTGCTGGATTACAATTACAGCAGCTCCAAGCAAATATTTTGATCATCCCCCTCCCCATGAGCTCTGCAGATGCTTTGAGCCTGCACAGATGCTGTGACCAGCCAGGCTCCCCAGCCAGGGGTGCTGGGGATGCAGAGAAGGTCCCTCCACCTCTCCTGTGCCTCCCTCCAAAAGCAACCCCAGAGGGGCCAAGGGGTCGCTCTGCAAACCCTGCCAGGCCTTTAGGAGGGGATGCTGTGTGAAAGCAGAGCAGGTATCACTGCCAAAGTATCAGAGGGTAGAGTTTGCTCTGGTGAAACAAGAAAAGCAGTTGCTGATGAGCCCGTACCAGTTCCCTCTCCTGCTCCTTTTTCTGGCAAGTCACTGAGGATAAGCATGGTGAGGCAGTTTAAAACAGGCTTTAATTATCTCTCCAGCACTTCCATTATGCAATTTAGCCAAGGCACTGTGATTCAGCCCATTTTGCTTTCCTGGAGTCTATTACCTGTGAGTCCAGAGAGCTTCTCTTTCACCCTTCCCTCTGTCTCCTCTCCCCTTTCCCTCTTATTTCCTCAAGAATGAAAATTCCCAGAGGACTGTAACTATGCAAGACCTCTGAAAGTTACATTGCCAGGAGTTCAAGGCAGCACTGCATCCCCTCAAGTCCAGCACTGGAGAATTTTAAGCTCTATTAATGGGTCAAGTGACTGATAAGCTCAATTTGCCATCCCAGCAGACAGGTTTGTGCCCTAAGCTAACATCACAGGCAAATCCAGAATTCAACTCCCAGGCTCTGCTTCTACCTGTGAACTGAGATACTTGGTCAGAGCTGTTCCAGCAGGAGAAGCTTGGCAGGAAGTTTTACATCCTCCATGTGAAGCCCTCAGTATTTCAAACAAACCCATATATTTATAAAGTTAATTAGTCCACCATTAAGTTGTAGAAGTTTTAAAGTTAACTAAAGATGATACATATTTGATGGAAACCGTTGCAACTTGATGATAAAAAGATTAGTTACAGCGCTCTAAAAATGTTATGTCAGGTTTTTACAGCTGATCATTAATATCGAAAAATGTAGCTGTGTTTTTATACTGTGTTGACTGAAAAAAAACAACCAGAATCTGAAGGAGACCAGAAAGTTTCTTTAATCTCTATTAATGGGTCTTAAATTGAAGCATTCAGAGAGAAGTCTTCTTAAAGGCTATAAAATATTCCTGCAGTCCATAGTACTCCTTATAAATAGGTTAGTAATCACCAGAGACCTCAAGGTCAAAATGCAGTATAACCATTGCGTGGGTAGCTGCTGTGGTTCAAAAGAAGATAAGATCTGACGTAAAGAACAAAATAAAGATCTATTTTATAATGTTTTTGTAATAAACTTTGAATGGCATTCAAAAGTCAGGAGTAAAACTCACCAATCTCACTGGGTGGAGGATGGATAGGTACAATATTTACTGATCAGCTGCAGGAAATGTAAACAGACAGGACACCACTAGCAATTATGACTTTTTTAAGGTTGTGTGGACATAGTGAAAGGCACCAGGATTTCCAGGCACAGGAGCCCTCAGGAGAGGAAATCCAAATTAAATTTTGAAATTGATCCCTTGAACGTATTAACCAGAATTGTGGCCAGTTGAAGTTCTGGTTAGGAATGGCTGTGCTGGAATTCATCTTACTCTCTTTGGAGATGAATTACACCAAATTTATTCAAAGCCACTCATAGTAATGAGCTGGGAAACCCACATGGAGCTTCACTGGCTTAAGTTAATTCATGGGTGTAACTATTTCTGACAAAATGTGAGCATCTCCAGGTTGCCCAGGGCTCATCAGGGTGCTTCCCACCCTGCCCTCTCTTCCCTCGTGCCACTGCACATCTAACCTGCATTCTACTTTTCCTGGAATATCCACAGGAAACTTATGGAGCCCCCAAGCCTATGATTTGCATTTTTTCTGTGCTATTAATAACAATGTTCTGAAGCCATAAAAGACCTATTGACGCCCTGATGGATTGTGAGAAGAAGGAAAGTGATTTTTTTTTTTTCAAAGCTGCATTTTAAATCAGCTCATTACACATATTGTTTTATTTTATTTTGCACTGCATGACATCAGCATCCTCTATTTGCTATTCACTGGGAGTTAAAACATCCAAATGTGTCCTGCTTCCAGGCCCACAGTCCAAGTTGTGATTTGGTTAAGCAAGATGGGCCAGATTTTCTCCTGGAAAAAATCCATTCAAAATCAGGAAAATTATTCATCCCAACATATAATTTGGCTTGGAAATGATATTTTCTTTTAAAGTAATTTAGCAGAGGCCAGTGAAAGTCCAAGCAAATTCACACTATGAGAGTTTTAGTATAAAATCAAAATCAAGTCTGTATTTTTCCCAAGAGGCTCCTCATGTTCGTTTGCACCAAAGTCCTAAATATATTTGTTACAGATAACCCTGCTGACAGTGACTTGCCCTTTCTTTTCTTTTGCAAGTGGTTTTTTTTTTCCCCAAAGAAGCCCAAGACTGGGAAATGAGCAGGAGCAGGCATTTCCTCATTATTTTGTTTTGTTCATCTTAGAAAGAGGATCTGGGGAGTCAGAGAAGCTGAAATTGGAGAGTGGGGAGCCTGCACTGGGTGTGCATCTGGGATGGACTGGGGAAGGGATGGGTCTGAGGTGGCACTGCCCAGTGAGACCCTTTGGAAGGCAGGACCTGGTGCTGGTGCCCAGCCACGACGTGTCTGCAGAGCTCTTGGGGACGAGGACAAGGGGAAGAACAGAATTTAATAATTTGGGAAGTCTTTGTATTAAGAAGGTGCAAAGTATTGTGGAATCAAATCCTGGAGCAGTGTCAGGAAGCTGGAGAAAATCCTTCCAGTCTCTTAAGCCAGAAGATCTTCTGTTTTATTTTATCCCTTGATTTTGTGCTGCCTCAAGGTTTCAGATGGAGGAAATGGTGGGGACTGCATTAAGTACCACACTTGGCTTTCCCTCTTAAACCATGAGCATTAGATGGTCAACATACAAATGTTTGCTAGTCAGAGCTGTTTGCAAGTTCAAAATGCCAGCAGTTGGTGAGCCTAAACTATTGGTAACAAATAAACGTTTACTTCTGAAGTAAAACCCAAGAAGCCTTTATCTTGAGGAGTCCAGGAACAGAGTCGTGAGCACGTGGCTTAAGAGACTTCACAAGATAACCCCAGAGAGGGCTGAGAAGTCATCATACCTGAATTATCACATCTGCAGCACTAAGAGATCCTGCTAGAATTTCGACCGGAAAAACCTCAGCAAGCCAGTCACCTGTCAGGCGTGGGATTCAAATCAAACAGCACAAGAGAAACTGCAACATATGCACCAGTGAATGAATATGGGTGATCCCACAGAACAAATCCTAATGGCACTAACAGGATCACTTTATGCCTTCTCCTGGTGTTGCACCAGTCTGGTTACTGTAGTTCTCCAAGGGGCTATCCAGAGCAACACACCCGAACCAGAAACTTCAATATTTCCATTTCTCATACAGCTACGCTTATGAGAAAAGCTCTAATAGTTCATACTTTATGTCCTTGCTGCCTTTTCTTCTCTCCAGCTTCCATGTTTCTTGAGATAAGTGTTTTTATCACTCTCTTTAAAATGAATTACACATGGTAAATATAGTCAGTGTGCTCTGATCTTGGCTTGGAGAAAGCTTCTTGGCCTGGTTAAAAAACCCCACAGCATTTAAAAGCTTACACTTCAAGATTTAAGGTGAGTATAAACAGCAGGCTGGCTCCTAGTCTTGGGCTTTATGGCAGTGCAGACATGGCTGAAATTATCTTTAGGAATGAGATTTCTGTTCCTGAGCTCCTTTAAAAAATGTGACTTCCTTGCCCATGCACAGTATATCTGCTGCAGTGATGGAGATGTTTTAAATCTGCGTGAAGGGATGGAGCTGTTTGGGGGACTGAGGCTGGGCTGCTCCACTCCAGAGCTAGTCAGAGAAGGAAGAGACTGGGAGCTGTGTGCTCAGGGCATCCCAGAAGTGCAGTCCTAAAAATCCACTTTGTGTTTGCAAATGAGATGTTTACAAACAATAATGAAAATTTGGTCTCTTTACCCGCCTCCCTTTGCAGAGCAGCAGCTCAGGTGCTGGGGGGCTGTCACTTCTCATTACCCAGGAAGGGACACGGAAGCTTCAGCTCCTCTCACCTGCTCTAACAACCTCAACCAGACAGCCTAACATGAGCAAACAAAAGCATGGATCTGCTCCCTTCATTCCTGGCACTGTCCAAAAGCAGCAGCACCAGTTTCCTGCACTCCTCTGATTACACCAGCAGGAAATATCTTCATAAACCTCTTCAAGATCAGTCTTTGTTAACTGCTGTCCCTTCAATTCAGCCTTTCTGCTGGATTTAGTTTCGCCTTTTCATAGTTTGCTTTATTTTAATTAGTTTCACTAGGTATAAATCACCCTCCCTCCACATTTTTCTTTCTTGTTTTCCAGAACACCAGTCTTCCCTTTCCCTTGCATTTTCATGAAACATAAAATCATCTGCATGAAAGGACTCCCAATATTTTGCTGGGGAAAAAAAGTCATTTACCATTGTGCCCAAGAGTGACAGTTTTTTATTCTCAAAGCACATGCATGAAATGCCCCGGAGTCTGCCTCTCCCACAGCAAAACATATGCCACTTTTAATCAAACTAACTGCCTGCTTACTAAACTAAACTCCCAAACCAACCTGAGGATGAGAGGGGGGGAAATAAATCGAAAAATTAAACAAAACCTTGACAACAAGTTTACTGTGCCACCTACTAAAACGGCAGTGAGCTGCCCAAGTGCCTGGAAAAAGGGCAGCACTTGGGATTCAGCAGGAAAGATGAATAAATCCTCCCAAAGATGCCTGCTGACGCTGGCTCTGCGGCTCTCTGAAGATGGAGGTGGCTCCTTCCAGATTTTGCTTCCTGCTGTTACTTCTACCTCTCTGGCTCACAAAGCTGCTTTCAGCAGCTCCCTTTAAAGCTGCTGCTCCATTCTGCTTGCAGCTGAAGGCAGCTGGGTTTCCAGAGAGAACCAGCACTTCAAGGAGCCCTGGGAGGAGCTGTACAGAGCACGTGGGGGAAACCTGCGGACAACGAGCCAAGTTTCTTGTTCAAATACTACATGCATTTCCAGAGCCCTCACTGCAATTATATGTCTGCATTAAAGACGTGGGCTTGAGTTCACGAAATGTCTTCTGCAATTTGTGTGGTTTCAACAGCTCCCTGATGCTCTTTCCAAGCTTCAATCACCACCACGTCCTGCAGGCGCAGGTAGGAAAGTGGTGGGACTTCACAATGCCCTAAAGTTGTGATTGATCTTCCCTCTCCATGTCCATTCAGCTCCCACAATGGTCCCGGCTGGCGGAGGCAGAGGCATTACCAGCTGTAAGTGTTCATTAAAAGCACCGGGCCCCATGCTGGAGCCAGCATAAGGGAACAGCGTGTGGCACCACATCAACACCTATTTAGTTTTACAGTCCTATCAGACCTACCCAGCACAACGGCGCAGCTCAGCAGAAGGAGCTGAAATGTCTCATTGAGTTAATGCTTACCCCCGTGCTCTGAGCTCACCTTTCAGGAGCTCAGCATCCAACCCACAGAGCGGGGCTGCTCTGCAGGCAGACACTCCGATACTCAACGTGTCACTCTGGAGAGGTGGCACGCAGCTGCTTGCAGGGAGGCAGCTGCCAGAGGAACTTTGCTGATGAAGAGAAGGATTTGCAGTGGCCCAGAATCGGGGATGGAAGGAGAACAAAGTGCCTTGGGCATCGCTCGGACAGCACGGGGAGCTCCTCAGCCCCCAGGCAGCGAGGGATTGAAGTGGTCAGCAGAGACATCCCTGTCCTTTGCAGCCTGCGAGCAGCAAGAGATTGCAAGGAGTAACAAGCACGCTGGAGCTGTTCGAAGGCTGAACTCACACCCTTGGACAGTGAGAAATGGTCGTGATTAGCCAGTCAGAATGATTAACATCTCGCAGGGTGAACTGAGAACCATGGACAGGGAGATGTAATGATTAAGTAGGTCGTGTCCAGCACCTCGTGGGGGGGAGGCTCAGATTCACGGGCAGCAGGACCGTTATTAACGTGGCAACATCAATAGTTATTAACCTGCCGCATCAGTGTTGTTCACAGAATGAACTTCGCTTCACGGGGGGAGGCAGGGAGAAAACAATTAACAAAACAACTTGGCCATGCTCAGAGCGTGAATTAAGATGTATGGACAGAAAGAGGATTAATGCAGCTGCCTCAGCGTTGACCGCAGTGTGAGCAGCCCCACAGGCAGAAGACTCAGATTAACGTGGTCTTGTCATGTCAACTTGCTGGATGGCTCCTCGTTAGGAGGGCTTGGGCAGTGGCTGTGCCTCCAGAAGTCAAGGTTAAATGTTACCCAACTTGGCAACCGGGGAAATCAAGCCAAAAGGGGAAGCAATTATCTAGTCTAGACAGAG
This sequence comes from Melanocharis versteri, assembly GCA_013397845.1. Taxonomy (NCBI): domain Eukaryota; kingdom Metazoa; phylum Chordata; class Aves; order Passeriformes; family Melanocharitidae; genus Melanocharis; species Melanocharis versteri. The sequence goes on along the minus strand of VZTG01004992.1, from coordinate 2,056,860 downwards.
CCTCACATCTGTACAAATGTTTTGATGTCAGCTGGCTGGTGCCAGATACATCAATTAGTTTGCAGAGAAGCAACATTAGAAACCATGTCCTCTGTCTGGGCTCCAACACAGAAGGCTTACGGGTTTTCACAATGGGTTAACAGAACTCAGGATTCCAGATAAGTTTCAGTACTTTGCAAACTTCCTGTGTTAGTATGGAGGCAACAGGTGAGAGTCACATACCAACAGCATTTACACTTCACATGGTGCAGCATGACATAAAATGTCCGGCAGCCACAGAGGCGGTGCCAGGCACACAAATACACAGATAAAACTGATTAAACTGATAACCTTGCAGGCCAAAGCTCTCTTCTCACAGGACAGAAACAGCAGCATAATCGGTTGCCAGGGACACTGGTACAGCTGCGATTTTGGGAGAGGAGTGGTGGAAAGAGTCACTCACTCTGTAACTGCAGAATTTCCCTTTCTGAGGGAAGCCTGGATCTGTGCCCCAGTTTCTGAAAAGCAGATGTCCAGTTCAGACCAGTCAATACTAATGTGTCCTAACTTTCTGGTCCACATTACACTTCTCTGAGCCCCTAGGGTACTTAAAAAATTTGTACATGCATTTGAAACATGTTGGTGATGTCAGAAACAGCAAAGCAAGAGAGCAAGAGCTGCTCTGAAATACCCAGAAAGAGATTTTCCTGGGCAATTCTTTTGGCCACTGTGATGATTAGTCAAACTCTTAATTCAGTATTTCAGCCAATTCTATACCAGCCCTATTCCTAAGGCCTGCAAATGACCAACCTACCCTTAGTAAAGAATTGAGGACAATGATCTCAGAGATGGCAAACTACTACATGTTCCTATTTCGAGACCAGAAGGAATGCTAAGAAAACAAAACCAGCAGGGGACTGAAGTGTCAGGAAAAGCTGACTCCTAGGGGTTAGGTACAATGCAGTTCTGTGTACAAACAGCCAGCTAATTATTTCTTACTGCATATCAGCTAAGGCTGACCTGATTAAAATCATAAATCAGCCAATGGCTCTGTTTTTATGCTGTGAGAATCCATGTCTGTGTTTGCATATTAATTAAGATATGCTAAGTAATCAAAAACGTTTGCTAGGAAAAAGAAAATGGATTGTAACCTGACAGAAGCAAACACAGAAGCACAGGTACACCAACTTTTCTAAAAACTTCCTCTGTTTACACTGTTCCTTTTGAAATTATCTGCAGTTTCCAACCACTTGTGAATTCCTGCCATCATGTTTTAAGGGAAAATCTCTCTGTCATTTGTATCCCACGACTTCTTTCCACTTGGTGGGAAAATAGCATGAAGGCTGTCAGGCTAGAAAGCTGCATAACTTCATAAGTGCCAGCATATTTTTGGCTGTTCTTCCCCATGTGCTGTGCAATATCAGATTAATGTCACTGTTCAGCAAAGCTTGGAGCATTGATGTTGAAACATTAAAGCTATTTCATCAATACCAGGTTTGGAGAGAGGTCGTTTATGGTCATTAGAATAGAAAAGAATTTATTCTGGACATCAGAGGAATCCCCATGAGTCCTAGAGATCACGCTGCAATCCCTATAATGCCATTAATGTAATGGCCTCTTTCTTCTTTATTAGAATTTTACAGCTAAGGAGGATGTAAGGAAAACTATCAAATCAGTGGAGTCCAGCACCCTACAGTCACTCCTGTCACAGAGTCCATATGCTGTTCTCTGTTGGTTTTCCTGGGTGAGAAACAGCATCCATTAACCCGCACGGCTGAGCCTTTCCTCTAGCAGCCACAGGATGCTACAGGGCTGATCTCTCCAGCAGGATGCTGAAACTCCCTGCCCCACATACGATGCGTGAAGCAGCTGCGAATGATCTGCTTTATTTTATCCTCCCGTTGTGCTAATCCAACAAGGAGCACTTCAGCTTTGGGGCATTTTTTGCCCCTATTGTTCCGAGGCAGAGCTCAGAGGGCTGAAGCTGGGACCACGTCGTGCCTGCAGCCCTGTCACAAGGCGTGAAAATGTTCCTCACCAGGAATTCAGAAGCATCTTTTTACCACTCCAAAGGGATGGGGTGAAAGATCTGCTGCCACCCACTCACCCACCCCGCAAATGTGAGCATTTTGTTGTCCCACTTTCTTTTCCCCCATTTTTACACCAACCCAGAGGCATCACTGAACCTGCTGCCTCTCGACTGCGTTCTCTTCTCTGCCCCCAGAGCAACAGGTGAAATCCCAGTGTCACCTGAGCCACACAGAGCTGCCAGTCAGCTGGGTTATGCTCCAGGGCTCCTTCCCTGTGATGTGCCCAAAAGAGATTGATGCAAAAATTTCTGCTAATATAGGCAGGAGGCAAATAGGCTGCATCTGTCTGTCTGCAAGCAAGAGGAGCTGCTGCATTTGGGTGATGTTGCTGCAAAAGCAACACCACAGAGACAGATGGGTTGAGCTGGCAGCGAGTACCAAATCCCAAAAAGTGATGATTTCCCCACTAAAAAGGAAGTGCCCACCCTCTTGACAGAATAACCTGCTGAGACTCAGCTGGCTGTCCCTGCAACACAGTTTCTGGGGTAACACTTTCCTGCAGGGCAGTTTTGGACTGAATAATGACATTTCCACTGCATAGGGTGAGGCTCTTTGTTTAGCAATGGACTTCATTCTGCCAGGAGGTTTCAAATAGAAAAAGGCCCATGAGGATCAAAAAGAAGATTTTTCAGGTTTGGAATCCAGCTGCTATGCTTTAGGAAATGCCCACCAAAGGAAATACCATTGTCTGTTATGTACAGACATAGAATTAGCACCTTGAAATGAGCTTTATCCATAAAAAAAAGTTTTTAAATCTTAAAATTTCATTTTCCCCCTAGTATGGGTGCTTAAATTGCCCTGCAGATAGCACTATTTCTATTTTTCAGTCCCTGTCTTTAGAAGTCTCACTAAGGCAAGTAAGGAGCCCATTCCAAACAACCCAATAAAAACGGCAGGTAAAATATCAGACACACTCCTGTAGGAAGTTAAGAAACCTGCAGTCTGTTCAAGGACGTTTTGTGCACAGAAAAAAAAAATAAAAGAAAGAGGAGGAAAAAGAGACAGGCTAAATCCATCAGTTAATTATTCACTGTGAATTATTTACTCAGATGCAGTTAATTAAGAAACACTTTTAACGTGAACATTTTTCTGTCCCCTGAAAATGCAGCTATATCTGAAATATTCCCAAAGGCACAATTCTGAGGCAGGTGCAGGAGGACCTAAGCCCCACAGCTGGTGTTTCTATGCAGCCAGATGTGATCCAGCTCTGGGATAAAAACCAAACAACTCCAATGGCACCACAATGGCTGAGCTAAGGTGCTTAAACTCCCAAACCCAGGCACAAACCTGGATACAGTTTTACCAGGTGAATCTTGCCGAAGTCGAGGTTAGAACTGCCTTATACCTGAGCAGGTCAGACCTCAGGCAGGGAGGCACAGGTACAGATGAATCTGCTGGGGTAAAGGTACATGAAATTTCTTGGAAGAGGAAATGCCTTGTTATACCTGGCACATAAGACCTGGGGCAGCTATTCCTTGCTTAGAGCTGGGAGTTGCTCCTGCAGCACAAATTAGCTGCAGCTACAGCAGCAGAGAACCCGAGGAAAGGCAATCATACCAAATGTTTGCATGTTTTAACAAGAAGCCTCTAGTTACTACCCACACGAGAGGGGTTTATATCACTTTCCTCCGTCTACTCCTTGGAAACCCTTTGCATTGTGTCTTGCTTAATTTTAAAAAACCATCTGACCTCAGCATCTTTTCTCTCTGGGAAGACAAAGCCAGAAAAGCTCGTGAGCAAGGATAATTCTGCCTGTGGAAAAAGCAGCGTTACCAGGGTGGGAGATGGAAAACCCCCGTGTGCCCTGGTGCACGTGCAAGGACTGCACAGCACAAGGACTGTGCTCCCAGGCATTAATCCAGCAGTGCACAGAGCCCAGGGAATGCACCCCCAGCCATGTGACAGCAAGACTTCTGGGTCATAATTTTGCTCTCTTTGCCTATGCTTTGGTGCAGTAATTTAACTTCCTGGTGGGAATGACATTTGCAGAACGCGATAAGACGGCATCATTTCTAAATTATGGATTGTTGCTTCTGCCAAGTTTTCTCCCCCTTATGCTTTTCCACCATGTGTTTCTTACACAGCAATTGTACTTTATCACTTAGAGAACGGCGTTGTAAGGTTTCTTTCAAAGCTTCCCCTCAAAAAAGAAAACACAATATTTTTTTGAGTTAGCCTGCAAATACGATTTCAAGCTGAACATGCTTCATGGCTGCAGCACAGATCCCACTGATCTCCATCTTTCCCAGCAGATAACACACACCGTGGACTTCATACATGTGAAAAGAGCAGTGCCCTTAAACCTTTGGAGCAAGATCTAAAAACCTCTGTCCCTCCACTACAAAGAGAACAGCAGTTTATTGTGATTTGGCCGGGGAGTGAATGCTTTTGGTCTTGTTTAGAAACCAGAAACTCACTGCAAATGTTGTGGATGATCAGCTACGTGGTCTGTATTTTACATCTGGTGAGAAGAGATGAACATCATAGTCCCTTCTGAAATGAAAAAAAAGTAAATCTATTCAAGGATGAAAAGTTGTGTTTACTGGCAACATTTTGCTTTTTGGCTTTACCAGTCACTGAAGAAGTCTGTTTTGTCGATATCTGGACTAGTTTTAAAGGCATCCAAAAAACAATCTTCCTTGAACATTTTCTCTTGGTGGACATCCAGTCACTCCGATACATCTGCTCAGCCTGTCAGCAGCAAATAATCTTGGTTGGCAAATTAATTGAATAATGTACATTGCCATCAATTTTTCATAATTCCTCATTTATGCTGTAATTTTTATAAATGTTGTATGACTCCCTGGGACTTCCAGCATCCATTTTGGATTGCAATGGTCACAACCGTTCAAAATGACAACGCCAAAATTTATTATGGGATTCACAATCTGATTTTGGTGACTATTTTATATAAATATTTACTTCCTGGATGTAATTTCATTAATAGACCTTGAGCACAGAAACATTTACACAAAACAAACACAAAAGAATGACAATGGCAGCTGAATCAAAATCGACCACAGATTTCAAGCAAACATGAAATGATGTTTTCTATTCTTAGAGCTTCTGCTGCTCTAATATGGAGTTGTGGCTCTCTGAAGCTGTGTCACACACACAGATCAACACGGGGTCAAGCTGATAGTTTAATTCCTAGCGTAATTTATATTCATGCATAATCTTTGCAAAATGTTTGCTTTTCTCATCTCTTTTGAAGACAAGAGGCCAGAAGAAATTACTTGTTTCTGGTAGAAATAGTTTGTCTCAGTGGGGACGCTGTTAATCGCTCAATAGCATAATACCTTTCATAACTTTCAAATTAAATATTAAGGATTTTAACAACATTTTGGCTATTCTGTCACAACCACCCTCCTGTAGGTCATAGTAGGGCATCTGTCTTCAAATATTGCATGCTGTTTATTGCTTATCATCCTCTAAAAGACTGATTACTGCATTAAACTTGAACATAAAACTACTGGTATTGCTCTACAATCTACACAGCTGGAGAAATTAATCTATTCTGGTTTATGATGAAGGGAAACTAAGAGCTACAGCAGAGCCATAAAGAGATTTTGTGGTGGACAATGCACAAAACCCAGCATTTTTCTAGTTTGCTTTTGCTTCCACCTAAATGTTCCAGCGCTGACCTCCCTCACTGCCATGCCTTTTGTCCCAGGGTTCCCTGTGTGGGATGTGAAATACACGGGAAAGATGAGCCAGAAGGTGCCAAACAGCTTCTTTTATTTGTTTACTACTCCTCTGCAGCTCCTCTTTTGCCCTTATCCTTCTACTATTTAAGCACCAAACGACTCACAAACGAATAGCAATTAATGCCCCTGCAGTTATTTTCTGCAGTCCCAGGGCTAAACACACCAATGCAAAGGTGAGATTTCCAGTGAGGCTGCTCATGCTGAGGTTTCTGATTTATCTCTACAACAGGTGGGATCTGGTAAATGTTTTCCTTTCCCTGCAGGCTCCCATTTCAGGGAGGCACAGACAGTCCATGCAGAGTGGTGCAGTCTGAGGCAACTGAGAGCCAGAATTTGCCAAGTCATGGGGCCTATCATCTGACAGAAAGCTTTCTACTGGTTAAAATCTCCCTTATTTCAAGAAAACACCAAAAACATTCACAGGCTCACATACTACTTGTTTTTTTGGGTTCTTTGGGTGATTTTTTTTTGGTTTTTTGTTTTTTTCATCCATTAATCTTTGCACATACTGCATTGTTTTACGTGGTCACTGCACTAATGGTACTTATTCATTCCTTCAAATTATCAGCAACTACTCCACTGGACTCAAACTCTCTTCTGGTCTAAGCTCTGGTACCAAAGTATAAACAATTCATCCTTTCTCCACGCTCTCTATTTAGCAAAGGTTACTGCTGGAGGTCTTAAAAACCATTCTGAATTTAAGCTGCAGCCCATGCCTGTAAGAATTATGCATATCAAAAGCTCTTGGAGCAAAATTTAAAATTCTTTACCAGCATCATGCCTGCATTCCGTGACAGTGGCACAGAAGGCATAAACCTACCACAGGAGATCTTGCTCAAGTTTCTTTTATTTATATTTACTGAAGATAACATTAAGTAGGCAAATTACTTCGATTCCCATAAGAAATTATAAGAAAGAATGTGTATTAGGATAAAAACACTAACTTCCAAAATTTACTAGGACTTCTTTTGTGGGAATAAATGTCTCTGTCTTATTGCCTTAAAAATAAATGCACAAATTGTTAAGCATCTGAAGTTACTATTAGATCTCATGCCACAGAAAAGGAGAATGAAAAATGATTTCTCTCTACTGGCTATACACTAGACACAAATCTAAAAAACGGTGTTTATGCCTTGAAGGAGTGTTAAAAATTGTATTTTCTTTTACTCACATGCTTACAGAATGCTTAAATGCTTACAGAAGCAGAAGTAAGTATTGTCCAGTGCAAACAGACAGCAGGTAAATTTTCTCTGCATCTCAGAGTCTTGCAGACCCCAGTCCTGAATACCGCAAGTCTTCTCTGTTTCAATCCCACACCAACATGCATTTTTTAAGAACACACCTTTGGTCTGCCTGGAATAAATTAGCGTAACCTGGACCTGGCTTCCCACTTTCCTCTGCCTGGCTGCAGAGTTCAGGGGCTGCCTGGTGCTCCGGGGGATGGCTGGAGAGAGAGAGAGAGAGAGAGGGAGAGCTGATCTGCTGGACCCGAGCTGCATCCAGCATTTGCAGTGAGAAGACTCTGGTGGAAAGGATTCTTGAAGGACACTTCAGAAACTTGTCCCCATCCCTTTCTCCTCCCAGGCAAACCACCACCTGCAGCCCAGCAGCCTGGACACCCTCACAGCACCTTCTCCATCCGCCGTGGAGGCAGACTCCGAGAGCTGGAGGTGCTCCCGGCCAGTTGGCAATTAATTTGAGGCAGATCCTGTAAATCTGTTGTTTGAAAGTTTGCTGGCTAATTTGCATCCAGAGGCTATAATATCCCTGATCACAGTATTGTGACAGTTTCCTCTTAAAATTCCTCAAGCTTTAATTGAAAATAATCAGCGGTGGAAGTTGTTCTAACAGTCCACATTCACTGACGTAAACAAACACAAGACTTGAAAGCTGTGAACGCTTCTGTTTGCATCTGCGGCTCTTTCACCAAAAGGCATGTTGTTGATTCCATTTATTCCAAACACAGCATAAATGAATGCTTAATTTGAGAGCCTATAAATAATGAGCATGCTCAATTACAGCAGCAGCATCCAGAAGCAGGCTTGAAGCGGTGTTCCCGAGTCATCAATGCTGCTAGGAATTTCCATGCACCAAGCCCCAGACCTGCACTCTCCCAAGTTCATGGAAAAACATGTTCCACCCTCTCTGGGATAGCCCCCACTGTAGTTCAGGCACTAATAGCTCTGAACAACACAAAGCCCCTTTATGAATTATTCTCATTACTGCAATAATCCTTCACAGGCTCCCAACAATGATGTTAAACACAAGGTGAATTTAGTGTGATAGGAAGCGACAGAGGAAGAGCGATGCCTTTATCAATTTTCTTCATAGAGAACAGAACATGGTAGAGATCTAGGGGGTATTTGGCTAATTTAAAGCATTTTTCATGATCAATAACAGTGAGGGATGCACGGCTTGTTACCACTGTTCTGAGTGACAGGCACCTGAAACACATCCCTTCCCTGATGTCTTTCTCAGGAAGAGACAAGTAGTTCTGGCAAACTGTCTGAGAGAGGCAGGCACGTAGCTGAGATGAGATTCACATCCTTTTCTCTTTGCAATCTCTCTGGACCTGTGGGATGACAGAATGTCACATATGGAAACCAAGAAGCCTTGATGCATAGGGCAGCACCAACGTGTACCTCTCAGCTCATGGTCTCTTTCTGCTTCCTACCAGTTTTCCTCATTGTGAAATTGCACAATTTGATGTGACTCCTCAGCAGAGATGAATGTCCCACCAGCTCACTCTCCTGTGCTCTGGGATCTACCAAAATTCCTGGGTGTTAACCTCGTGCTACTGAGCTTGGCTGATCAGCTCCTCACCCAAGCCACTCTCTGAGAGGAGACTGGCACTGGAGGGAGGAACAGGATGAACTCCCAGCAAGCTGCAACAGCATCAGCTGTCCCCAAATCCAACTGTGACCAAGCAAGGAAGTTCTCAAAAAGTACTTTCTGCTTAACTCAGCCATGCTGAGGAGGTGACAGGCGCAGGGAATCACAGCAGAGCTCAGCAGCTCAAAAGATGCAAATTCCTCCATTGCTGATAATACTTGGCTCACTGAGAGGCTTCTTCTGAGAACCTTTGGGGATTTAAAGAAGCTGTCACAAAGCTGTGAACGGGGGTATCAACTGTGCACTCCGAGGTAAGAGGTGAAGGACCCGTCCTGTCCACTAAAGGTCCTTCTTCTCCCGCAGGTGTAATTTGTAAACCAGCGTTTTCTAAATTTAACCCACCAATTTCACAGGCCAGCAGTGGTTTTCCCCTCCTCCTGCCCCAGGCCAGCTGCTGGGCACAGGGCAGCTGCTACGTTTGAGCCAGGTCTGGCTATCTTTGCTCACAAGAGATTGGCAGCAGCACACGGAGATGCTGTCGAGGTTGTCCCTTCCCTTCCCCGTGCCCTTACTCCAAAAGTAGGTCAATCAGCATTTCTGCCAAAGTCTTAATTGCACTTGCTCAGGACTGGATACATTTCGGGCCCCTGGGTATCTCCACTGCTTACCTCACCAATTAAACTGAAACACAAATCTTTGCTTCTAGCTGCCTTTCTCTCCTCCCTTGACCTCTCTCCACTTCACCCCCTAGAAACAAGGCAGTAAACAGATATTTACTTGCAGTCCTGATTTTTAAAGCTCTGCAACCTATTTTTTAACACACAGATCATCAGCAGTTTAGAACTGGTTTAGGAATGACATAAAAATACTCCCCTGGACCCACAAAAACACCTCCTGCTGCTCAGAGACTCAAGTATAGCAGAGGTCAGATGGCGCCCAGGCCTGGAACAAAAGGCACTGACCTTCTTTAAGGAAATAAAACCAATTACTTCCCCCTGGCCTTTGAAGAACATCATGGGGACATGGCAGAGGAGGAAGATACAAAGTGCAGCCCTGCCTTAGCTTAAATAAATAAATAAATAGATAAACCTAGAAGGGATTTCCTCCTGCAGCCTGGTGCAGTTTATATATCCCTTCTGGAGCTGAAGGGCAGAGATGAAAATCCTTCTCTCCGATACCTTATCCCTTTTGGCCAAGTGTCTTTGCATTTTGAGACACACCGGGTGAAGACAGGTAAAAATCAGATTTGTTATCTGAGGGAGATAGCGAGGCAGACAGAGAAATTACAGGGAGGACAGGCATGACCAAGGAGCTGAATGAGACCTTTCTTGTCTTATCCCAGGATTGCCCCAGGGTGGGCAGGCAGCGCAGAGGAAGCGAGGAGAGCACGACTCCAAAAGTCAAAGGGAATAACTGGGAGTGACTGACGACTCTGCAGAACTGAAGTAATCACAGTAGACAGGGCTGTCATATTTTATCTGTGCAGAGACTTTTAATTTTGAGAGATCTCTTGCCAGTCATGTTCTTAACGGCATTCCAAAACAGCACCGCAGCGACCTTGGAGCTCATTTATGTGGAGCTCTCTCAAAGCACCTCTAAAGAAAACCAAAACCTCAATTTTTTGTAGCTTTGTGAAATTGCCACATCAGAAAGGCAAGTCTGGGGTAGTAACAGTTACAGGTTTTCGTGCAATCTTTCAATTAAAATTTAATAGGACATTTATAGTCTCTAACATGAAATTAATGAAATGGCTTCAAATGCAAATCCTGGGTGGTAAAAATTCCTCAGTATTTATGTTTCTGGATCTGCTAGCCAGAACACAATGAAAATATTTTTAATCATATGTACAGGCTTATCTAAGAAATGAAGAATAAGTTTTAAGATTCAAGCACAGAATTTTTGTTACAGAAATTTACAGAACTGTAACAGTTTCTTCATGTTTAAGGAAGAGTGTAAACTGTGTTCAATTTCTCCAGATTTCCAAATTCCTCAGACTGAGTTCTGGCACCAGAACTCCTTTGTGCATCCGGGAGGCACAAATAAATGAGACAAAAATGTACACAGATCTTAGAAATTCCTATATAGGCGAGAATGTGCTGTATCCAGCAAGCTGAATGCTGAGGTCTGGTACCTGGCAGCATGAAAAACAGTTACAAAATTCCCCTTTGCTGGTTTTTCTTTGGTATGCAGAGCATGTAAGCGAGATCCAAACCGCTTATCAGTATTAAAGAAAACAAAGGAAAATTGCGATTCCGGGAGGAAATTTCGTGGTGCCATTCTTCAGCTGCGAGCTGAGCACTCATAACTTTCATTGCCAGCAATCCATAAAACTCACTGTCAAGCACTCAGTGTCCAGGAGGCACAAGAAGTGTCAAGAAATGCTTTATGCTGTTGCTAACACACTGGAAAAGGCATGATCATTAGATTAAAGCAGAGAACAGGCTGGCACTGTCCGGGAAGGAACTGGGATGAGACCGTAGTGATAGCAAGGGAAAGAGCTTTGATTTGAACAGAATAGTGTGGATTAAAAAAGGCATCCACAGGCTGAGGTTCTCACAATCAAGGGATCCAGACGGACAGATGGACTGAGCAGGAGCTTCCAGTGATTGCTTCCAGCCAGCTGCCTGATGGAAGGGCTCTGGCTGTCAAAAAGAGAGAGAGATAAGAGAGGTCGTGTTTCCCAGCGCTGTTCCAGCCTTGTCCCTCAATTACACGCAGTGGGTTGAAGCACTTCTCCTTGCTGATCTGAGATCTGAACAAGAATAGCCTCAGGACAGCTTTAGCTTGTGCTTGGGTGCCCACAAGCCCAAGAAACTGTGAGGGCGGAGAGGAATTGCTGGAGGATGCGTGTGTGCTTTTCCTACCACCGTGTCCTTTGTTCCTTGTGCTTCTGGGAAGAAGGGAGAACGTGCAGCCCTGCATCACCCAGTGCTTCCCCTCAGCCCCAGGAAATCCTAGAAATGTGTCAGCTCCGTGCTACAGGAGCAGCATCAAAGATCTGCAGTGCAACGGAGAACGAGGCCTCCAACTGGGATGGAGCACATTCACCAGGGAGGATTTTAAGGAAAGCTGTAAATGAGGACAGAATCACTGGGACAGTGCCAACAACGTGTTAGTGTTTTGCAAAAACTCCACTGAGAGATGAGAGAATCCTTCTGATGAAAAAAAGACCTTAAAAATATGAACAAAACAAAATGATCCGTCTTTGGAGGCTACAAGTATCTTTAGTCTCTCAAATCTGATTAGAACCAGAGAAACACTGAGCTAGAACCAGCAAACATTGCACATCTTTCAGGAACCATTACCTTGATGTACCCAGAATAGATTAAAGAAACTCAATTAAATCTGAAAAATCTGAAATGCTCAGATAAAATATTTTTGAATGCTAAGTGGAATCTGTGAAGCTCCATTGCCTTAACCTCTGCTAATAAGCTGCTCAATAAACTTCATGAAAACATATTTTATGTACTGATAGCATCTCAAAGTATGAAAGGTTTTGCAGTTGTTCAGCAATCAGTTACCAGCTGGATTATGGTCCACTAATGCTGTTAGATTTCTGCAAGACAGAAGGCAGCTTTTCAACCATTTGTTATTTTAATGATGAGGAATCTCACCATAAGCCTTGTTAAAACTTCATTTAATCCATTACAGAAGAAACAAAGACATTTAGAAGTGAACATAAAAAAATTTTCAATTTATCAGTGCAGAAATTATAGGGTTTAGGGAAGCTCTTAAGGAGCATCCATGGAATAAAATGGCTCTGCTAATTAAAGGGCTGTATCTTTTCAGGTTTGACATTTAGGGACTGTCTTCAACAGGGACTGAACTACTCTGCATGATAGCACTCATAATGACAAAGTGAAAAAGGGAGAACCTTTGCAAAGTTGCAACCAAATCGCTCCATCTATTCCAAATATCACCCAAACATTTGCAGGGGTGGTTTTTATTGAGTTTTCTTCCCAAAAACATCTCAGCAGGGAGCAGAGGGTGCAACCTCCCTGCCCATAGATCATGGGGAAATCCTTCCTTGCAGAGATGACTTTGGCTCAGCAGCAGGAACAGCACCCAGGACAGAACCCAGAGAGAGGCACAGTTGTTTCAAACCTTGACTGTCCTGCTGGGAGAGGTGAAATCAGTCCAACGGATCCCTCAGGCACAGCCCAAGCACCCTGGCTGCCTCGTGTCCTGAGCCTTGGATGTGCCACCTGGGGCGAGCAGCGGCAGCTCCGCTCCCTTGCCACTGCTCTCCTAATTTGCAAAGTACCCCTGGAGGGCTGGAAGAGGCATTTCCAAGGGGTCCTCGAGAGAGAAGCACCATTCTCACTAATTAAACCGAAATACAAATCTTGTATTTCCTTGTCCTTCCTTAGGATGCCCCATTCCAGGGACACGTTGCCTCCTACAGACCAACCGAGCAAAACCACACCGTGCTGGGATAACCTGGTTTTACAGCCTCCAGAAAACATCAATGCTATGTATTACCTGAATGAACACTTATTTCATGGCTAATACATTAGGGGTAGAAAATGGCCATTTTTGATTGCCCAAAAAAAAAAAAAAAAGCATTTTGCAAAGGACTAAACACTAACTTCTGTCCTTCAGTTACCCTTACAGCTCCCTACCTGCAGAGCAACACGCCAAAAATTTGCAATCATTAGTTCAACAAACAAATCTAAGTTTGTACTTAGAGGTGCAGATAAAATGTTTACCCTCAAAAAGTGAGGCAAAAAACACACTGGAAATGCTGTAATCTCAATTACCCAAGATTTCCTGGAGAAATCATGTTCAGAGCACAGATTTTCATATCCCTGAGGGGAGGACATGCTGTTCCAAGCTCTGTGATTACCACCCCCTTCGCCAGCTCTAATGAAGTTCCCAACTGCTGTTGTAAGATCTCGGCAAAGCTCCTCCTGAGAGTATTTTTCCTTCAAGGATTTCCCCAGAACTGAGCTTATCAGCCAAGTCACCTACTACACCAGGAGAAAGTTCAGGGCACTCTGTCAGATCTTGATCCCATTTAAATTAATGATAAGGAAGAGGGCATGGTCTGTAATACCTATCTGCTGTCTTCTCTTTGAGGGAGATGAAAAACACTGGCTAAAGTTATATCTGTCTTGAAAGTCCAAGAACCAAGAAATTATAAATAAATAAATACGTTTTTAATTTTGAATAGAACACATTAAATGTTAAATATCCCAATTCTGTGTGTCAAAAAAGGACTTGTGCTGCTTTGGATTCTTCTGAAAAGTTTGATGTAAAAATATTCTCCAGCTCCCACACTCTTCTATGCCAAATCAGAAGTTTATCAGTTGTCCAGCTGGTTTGAGACCTTCTGCCATCAGCTGGGTTTCCTACAGAAACAAGGCTTGTGCAAACATGCTGTTTGTCTGTCTAATTTCAAATTTTGAAAGAAGTTGCATGAGCTGTTTCTCGAAGAATTACTTTTAAAAGTTTCTTTCCCCCCAAGCTTGCAAAATATTAACATTTGAAATCATTTTACATAATATCGCTCTTGCAGGAAACTGCTGAAATGGTAAATTAAGTGCCATCTAGACTGGCTAAGGAGTTTTTGATAAGACAGTGATTTTGAATGAAAAAATGGATACTTAATTCAAAGTCAATTAAAAATGGAATTATAAAGTATCTAGATGAGAATCACATAATGGATATCAGCAGCACAAAGTCTATAAAGGAAAATCAACCCTGAAATTCTTCCAAAGGGTCAGCAAAGTCTTGAAAACCATCTTCACCAAAAACTTTGCCTTTTTTAAAGCCTTTCCTGAAGCTTTTCATAAGACTTCATTAATTAAACTAAGCAGTCATGGACTCAGAAGCAGGAATGAGTTCTGAATCTTAACTATGATTCTGGCTCCCTAACTAAAGCACAAGGTTTAAGAACTGGCCATTTTTCATTGCAGCATAAAATTAATAGGAGTTGTCCCAGTCTTCTATAATAAGATTGGCTAGATATAATTTTTAGAATACGTGGTTTTACAGATCAGATTCTGCTCTTTGTTTAACATAATAAAGGGAAATATTTTTTAAGGAGCTAAATCTGTTTACTCCCAAAATAATCATGAATAAAATTTAATCCAGACAGTCTGGCAGACCAAGCAAGAGAAGTTGAAAGTTAAAAGCTCTTATTGCTTCAACAAGACAGAGCACTAAGGGTGGCTTCGGAATAATGTGTGTGTATGAAAATATTTTCTTTGAAACTACCAAAATCTATGTCAGAAAGCACTTGAGGTTAGTGATAACTGACCATTCTCCCTTCCCCAAGGCTGCATCCTAGGTTCTCAAAGAATCCCATCAGTTAATTAAACACATCCAAAGGTGCCCACCCACACAGACCACCCGCAAGGGACTGCAAAGGGATAAAACCACACAGCTCCTCTCTGTCACTTAACTGATCTACAAATGTCAGATCAAGCCCTTGTTCTTCCAGCTGATGGGAAGAAAAATGGTCTAAACTAATTTTCATTTAAATTTCCTAATGCAGCGCACCAGTTGTTTGTCACATGCTGACACGCTGTCATGTTGTTTTACAACGTGAGGCATGGTAACGTGATATGAAGTGAACATATTTCATTTAGAGAAATGCCCTAATGCCTTTAGACTCGAGGAGCAGACAGGTAGCACCATCATTTCTCAGCACCTGATCTAGATTTACCAGAACTCCCTTCATGGCTTTCCAGCTATTCTAGAAATCATTGCTGTCTTTATCTTGTGCACTCCAGAGGTGCAGCACACTCACACCCACCCCACCAAAAGCAAAAGGCACTTGGCCGTGCCAGGAATTGCACCAGTGCAGAATTGATTTCTGTTTAGAAGAACCAAAAAATAAACTTTACTAAAGATTTTGTAAAGTTTCTAACTCACCCTCCTTACTGGAACACCAGGAGGTTTATTTTGCCAGCACAAGCCTTTTTATGCATTTATAGTGGAAGGAGTTACCCATATTTATTATGGCAGAAGTATATTATACTACAGATGTCGTCATATTTTCATTAAAAAAAAACCCAAGAGAAGTCCCCAAACTTCAAAGAAAGGGGCCCATATTTTTCTAAGAATCCCCAAATAACTCCTTGAAGTTCAGGTGAAAACTCCACAGTTGATTATCTACAATCTGTGTGATGACCAGAAGGGGCTGCCCTGTCTCTCTCCCTGCTCGCTGTCAGTAACAGGCAGCTCTTACTCTTCTCCAGGGTTAGCTGCACACTGACTGAAAGCTGAATTTATTTTGCAGAGCTTCTTTTAGTTACATCAGACAGATACAACCCACTGTGAGACTGCATTAATATTAAAGCTATAGGGAAAGGGGGAGGAAATGCATGGCTGGCAGCAGGGGAAGGCAGGAGGACTTTGCTCTCATTGCTATCTGCTGCAGAAACTGAAATTCATAAGCACAAGACTGAAATTACACATATTTCATCCCCAAGTAGTACCCAGGGAAACTGCATGCATTATATGCATTGTCTGCAACTTTAAAGAGTGCACTTGTGAAGGACAGTTCGAATTTCAGCCCCTTTCCAATTCCTCTGATTCACTAACTGGACTCATCTCTCATCGGCGCTGTTGCTGTTACTCAGGAAGCTGACAGGTAATGAAAGAATATTCTCTGACTTGTGCCACAAATAGTATTCAAGGCTTGAAAATAAGATTCTTAAAATATCCCCTGAGCTTTGACTGTAGTCTGAGGAGAGCCATGGTACAAGCAGCACTCCCTAATTTGTACAGCCCGCAACAGGGCTTCCCACTTAATCCAGGAAGATTAATTTCATAAAAGCTAATTGATGAACTAAATCGGTTACATGTGGTCCTGGGGATCTCTGGATCTATAAAGTTCGCAGTTTCACTGAAGTAGGCAATAAGTGAATATCAAAAAGATTTGCTTCAATGACAGCCCCCACCCCTGCCAGCAGCAATGTTTACAAAGGTGAGCAGCACGTAGAAAGCTTCTCAAAGTGCTGCATAAAACACCCCATCCCTCTCCTGTTCCCAAACCCATTGCAATGTAATCCAAAGCAAGTGGATTAATTATTTTGATTGGCAGGACCTACTATATATCTTGGGAAAGATTTCAAGCAATACTGCAAAATCCCCCCCATGACTACAATCTAATCAGTGTCTGCTGCTGGACAGGAGATGAGCAGGATGTGCTGAAGGAGGACCTCCAGAGGCAAGAGGAAAGGCCTTCCGTGTCAACTCCACTGAGAAGCTAAAGTCATAGAATTGTGCAGGTTGGAAAAGTCCTTTAAAATCAGCAAGTCCAACCTAGCACCAGTAAACCACAAGTAAATCCAGGAGATCCCTTTGCAGGTAGGGAGGGTTTTATAGTCAGGAGCCACAGAATCACAGAACGGTTTTTGTTCTGCGGTAAAAGGTGAAACACAGCAAAACTTCACCAGCAGAGCACACTAAAGTTTTACCCATGCAAATAATGCTAGAAATGGGCTCTGGAAGGAGCACAAGGCAGTGTCATGCCCCAAGCCAATGCCCTAAGCACACACTCTGTGGACTGACATTCATTCAGCCCCACACCTGCTCCAGAGGCTCTCTGAGCTACACAGCCCTGTTCCATGACCTTCCAGACCAGTGTCTTAACTGGGGCCCTCCGAGAAGTGTAACAGCATCCCCAGAAAAGTTAACTGCATCTCTGAGACCCAAACCAAAGAATAACCCTGTCTCCACCTCAGCTGCTCTTGCACGCTTTTCCCTTCCAATCCTGAAAGGCAGATTTCTCCGGCTGAGAGCACTTGACAGGGCCAGCCGCCCGCCCCGTGCACAGTACCAGTTTGGTGACATATTCTTGCCATCACCTGCAGCAATGCCCTGTTCCCCCAGCAGCTGCAGGATTTGAGTGTAGCTGACAGTAAACTGTAACATCTAATGGACCTGTGCGGAGCGTCTGAACGCCTGAGGAATCCTGTCATGTGTCAGTGCCGCTCATGTTAAGAGATCCATTAGGAGTGCGATGATCTGAGGAAAGGTCGGCTGTCACAGCTGGTGCCAGAAGTGTCACCTCTGTTTAAAAGGATTTTGCACCCAACTCCCCAGCTGACTAGATGGCGCTGATATCCTTGTCCTAAAGCCGGAGATGTGTCCCCTCAGACTGGCACACACCTACCGATGTCATTTGCTGCAGCTAAGCCCTCTTCAAACGGGCATTATCAGAGTCCAGGGGCAGCGTCACCATCCCTGACACTTCTTCTGGGAAGTGCTTGGACTTCTTCAGCCGTGATAGCAGAGAGCTCTGCAGGTGAACCAGCAAAGCAGCACAGGAGGCGTTTTGTCAGTTTTGAGATAGAAAACAAATCCTACTGCCCGGTCTCCCATTGCTGGGTCTCTGATAGGAAACAATAGCTCTGCCCACACTCAGGACAGGGCAGCAGGATGCAATGAGCACAGTGAATTACATCAGAAATAACTGCNATAAATAATTACATAAAAAAAAACACAAAAAAAAAAAAAAAAAAAAAGATAGCTGAGTTACAGAATGGAAAACAGGATTAGAGGCAAGGCAGAATCACCATGGTGTAATTACTGTTCTGGTGGATGGACTCGCATGGTAATCCCATTCAGCCTGAAGTTTGCTTCTCCAGGACCATGACTTCCCAGAAAACTGCTCTGAGCTTTGGAAAGAGCTAAAGCAGAATTGATTCACTCTCAGCTGATGGAGCCAAGGTGCTCATGACAAAACAAGGCTGCTGTGCTGAATTTGCAGGGTAGAATTCCAGCCTGACTGCTCTCAGCACAGACACTGTGACCGCCCTCAGTGAGGCAGCTGTCCCTTGGTCATCACCTCTTATACTCTTTTATATTATGCATGTTATGAAAGCATTTGTGTTTCAGAGTAACCTTAAAACTGTCTGCTACTCTAAAAACCTGGTGTTTTTTGAATACCTGACCCACATTAAAATAATAAGCTTCGTGAGAGGAGAAGTTATTTCTTGTGTCTGGTTACTGTTCTACTTGGATCCTCTAGGCAGTAACAGTTGTATAATAGCTAACGCTGCCCATCTTTTTGAGTAACAGTGAAATGAAGCCTTAAACTATTTTAAACCACAGTTGTGGATTGTTAAGTAGCCAGGGAATGCTGACATACCACTTATATATTTTTCATTCCTTTGAACTAATTCTCTAAATTAGAAAAATAAGTCCGAGAATTGGGTGCCGTGTCAGGACGGGCTGCGTCTGTAGTGAACTGCTCTGTAATAGAGATTGAATAGGGTTTAATCTTGTCAAAGTAGGTTTTATTGTGGTGTGATGCAGACAAGTGACCTTGACACTCTTGAAATAGGCATAGTATTAACTGTGATTGTCACCCAACCACCGGGTCAGTGGCACCAAAACTCAGATTTTCTTTATAAGAGTGTCAAAGTGAGAAGCTGACCTAGAGTTTATCGATGGTGGTATGTGGCAAAAGTTAAAAAAAAACAAAAAAAAAGTTGTGATTCTCAGGCACAAGGAAGAACATGCACAGTGAAAAAACTGAAAATCTGGTTGGAACAAGGGTACAGAAATAGAAGTTGATGAAGGAAACAAAAGAAAAACCACTTGTTATTTTGTAGATACCTGGATAAATCCATGCTGATTTTCATGATAGTTCCACAAAGACACTTTAGTCCTTGTTTTCCTCTTTTGTCATCCACAATGAAGGTAAATTGTAATTCAGGGTGATTACATCTTGTAGGAAACATGTAAGTAACAAAGTATTTGGGGCCTTAAGCCTTGATTTGGTGGCTTCAAGACTCAGATTCTGTAGTCTCATGACCCTGGATACGTAGAGGAGACATCTCAGTCTTGGCACACAACCAGAAATGTGAATGACCACATCTTCCTGAGAGTGGGAAAATAAGCTCCAAACAATTTTATGCCTGAGGAAATAACTATTTTGGCCATAAATTTTGTACTCTGTGTTTAAAACTATGCATTTAGACAGTAGGTTCTAGCAGAGCTGGACAGCTCAGTAAAACCAGACTGCTTATTTCTGCCAAGCTTAGGGACAGAGGTTTCACTGCTTTGATAAGAGAGCATAAGTCTGTCAAAGTGAATGCAAATACAAATCCCTCTAATCTAAAACAGTAAACATACAGCTGGAAAGTTTTGTGGTCCTAAATTTCAGGCTGTTTTCCTACCAACCCTTCAGGGGTTGTGAAGTTAAAAAAAAAAAAAAATCTCTTCACTTTTATGTAGTCACTTTTATTCACCACTAAACACTTTCAATATCAACCTCTTCCACACATGCAGCTCTTCTCTATCAAAAAAATTACAGGGCAGTTGCTCAGAAGTGGTGGTATTCAATGTTTTTTGCTACTGAATATATGTATTTCATGAAACAGCCCCAAAAGGATTCTGTGAAAGTTGTCAATTCTTATTGAATTCTGTAATGCTTTTGAAAAAGGCAAATTTTAGAGGCAGAAATCGATGTTTCCGAAGGCAGATCATTAAGGACTAGAAAATGTACACTTCTATTCACAAATGATCCGGAAAAAGAGATGAATAGTGAAAAGACAAAGTTCTGCAGGTGATACAAAATCATTCAGGATAATCAAATCTAAAGCAGACCATGAACTGTTGCATAAGGAACTTGCAGTACTCAGGAAGTGGATGATAAAATGGAAGAGGAAATCCAGTTTTGCTGATGAAAGGACTGAATGCTGGGAAAAGCACCTTTCATGCCAATCAATAGGTTCTACATTGGCTACTCTCATTCAGTGAGTGGATGCTGCAGCCTTTGGGTAGCTCCCAGTGAAACTCAGATCAGTCCTCAACAATAAGCACAATGGCTAGGAAACCATGAGGGATTGCTAGGAAAGTTTAAAGAAATAGATGTAGGGCACCATCAATGCACCTTGATGAGGCAAAAGAGGACAAAAAGGGTTTCCAAAAGGGTGTGTGTGCCTTTGTGGGGGACAGGTCTAACAGGGCCAATAAATACAATGATCCAAAAGCACCAAGCTTGGACCCCAGGCAGAAGCAGATGGGAGGAGAAGGATTGCTTTACACATGCCCTGCTGCCTATATTCCCTTCCTAAAGATATATTCTGGTTATTCTCTTCAGTGCTGCAGAGAGAACCTGTGGCCACACGGACCCTCCCGGCCACAGCCCACGTCACAGTGCGAGGGAAACCTCAAAATGTGTCAGCAGACCATGGAAAGTACAAACCTGTAGTTCAAAGCCACCCAAGAAGCCCTTTCTGAGCTGAGCAGAAGGTGTTGGAAGGCTTGGAACTTCTGAAATAAACCAATCACTTCCCCATTGCTCCCTGAATGTGTTTTGCTGCAGAGGAGGGACAGGAGCAGTTTGTCTTTTCAGCTCTTCAGAGATACACATTCAAATATATTTGAGGTCACTGGAACTGGAAAACCAAATTTCATTCTTGATTGATTTTTTCAGTAGATGGAAATGCTCATCTAATTGTTTTTTACTGTTTGACCTTTCCATTTCATTTGGTTAATCTTCATGATGATGAAATAGCGTTCATGATATTCACACAGAGTAACCGTTGAAGGCTAGAGCATGAATGCTGATTTTTCACAATGTTCTGCTGCTGTGGACACCCCAGAAACAAAACCAGATACCAATAACAACTTCAGCTCTTGGTGCTTCTGAGAGACCAATTAAATTTAGTTTCCTTGCTGGTCATGATTAGTCAGGGAGTGCCTGAGCAGGACGTGTATGGAAATCCACCTTTCAGACCACACCAGCACCACTGAAGCTGAACAAAGAAAAGGGAAAAACCTCAAAATAATAATTTCCTCGGCAAATGCTATCAAATCTTTCTGAACTCTCCCAACAACGTGACAGTTTAATGAACATCCTCAAGGGACAGGGTGAGAAGGGCAGAACCTTCCCAGCAGTAAGGCTGGGACTGAGCCATGTCCTCCACCCTCTGCCCAACGGCTTCTGGAGGTGTTCTCACCTGGTGTCACATTCCCTTCACACATGTGACATCACACACACTGTCACTGCCCACTGCCTGAGCTTGCAGGTCATTCTGGGTACCTCTGAAAGATAAAGGACATGTCCTATCCTGATCCTGGGAAGGTTTCAAACTGAAAAACGGTGAATATTTCACTTTGCATGTAAAATGAGCCACTCCATAATAGGAAGCATTTGACAGGAACCACGTGTACTCAAAGGTTCCTCTCTCAAAAACTACTTTGCAACAGATGCAGATTGTAACAGAAATCCTCCACTTTGCAGGCAGCAGCATCACTCAGCAATCTGTTATTAGTAGATAGTTCAGAGCACCAAGAAGAGCTACCATCCTGGTGGTCGTGAGGGTCTGCCTGTTCCTCACATCACCCTGGTTTGTCCCACAGTCCAAAGACTTCGTTCATGTCTATAAGATTTATGATGGAACACCTTACATCAAACAGAAATTTGGCCCATGTAGCATAGGTCATCAGCATGAAAAGAAAAAAGCAAAATATTAGCCACTCCAGCCTGATTTGGGCTAAGAATTTCCTCATTGGTTATCAGACAACTTCTAGTATCCCACAGGGGTGGAATTTTAAGTTCTAAAGATCCTGTGCCATTTTTTTAGGCTTTCCTGCAGCCTTTTGTGAAGAAATCAGCTTGGTTTCAGAGGAAACAATCCTCTTTGCTGCCTCTGCCCACAGAGAGGACAAAAACCAGGCTGCAGTCATTTGGCACCTCCTCTACTCCTTTGTGCAAAAGGTCAAAAACGCTGCAGAAACATCAGTTGTCTGTGCTGGCCCTCAGAACCAGCTTGCTGGGCTGAATAATGCTCCCAGTGGAGCACAATGCCTGGACCTCCACACATCAGTGTTTTCAGTTCATCACCTGCAACAATTATGGCACAAAGTCACCTCCTGTCCATTTACTCGGCTGTGGTTTGCTCAGAGTCTGCAGCAGGCTGGAGCTCCCACCTCAGGCACATGCCATGGTGAGATCGAGCCCTCCCACTCACCTCTTCCCCTTGGAACAGCAGAGCTCTGGGATTTGTTAAACCAAACTTGCAGAGTGGTTTGGCCCCATTATGCAAGGAAGATGCACAAGAACTAGAAAGAGGGAGAGAGAGGCAGAGTTCCTTAGGGACCAGCACATTCAACGATCCCTTCAAACCACCACAAACCTCATTTACTAAGCCCCATAGGCTCTCATTAAATTTCTTTGTCCAAATATTTGCCTTTATAAATTCACCCAGGAGCTTGTTCTGCATTTCAGCCAGCCACAATGCCACTGGGGCATTGAGCAAGTGCTGAGATTTTACTGGCACCCACTTTTGAGCTCCTCTTGGTCAGTAACTCTGCTCTGCTCCTGTGAATAACCACCACACAGTAACTAATTTCACCTACTAAGCTTACATTTCCCCCGGTTCCTTTTCTCTCAACTACTTAACAAATCAATTCTCTCTGAGAGACCTCAGTTCATACACAAGAGGATAACAATTTTGTGCCACCGTGCTTTGGCAGAATGGAGTCAGTCACAGCTGAGGTAGAAAATTACTTTCTTCACTTTCAAAACAGGGGAATGAAATAAGAGAAATGCAGAAGAAAGCGATACTTTACATAGATACCCACACCTATTTCTTTTAGACTAAGATCAAACAGCAATTTTGCTGCAATAGTTCACCAATGCATTTGTCTTCCTGCAACCTTCAGGATAACTTCAGCCTCTCTGTGGCTGTGATCTCTGTGTGGCCAGGATGCCCTTGTACACAGACCGCTGCAAGCTCAGAGCCCCAGTGCATTTCTCCTCGTTCTGAAAAGAGCACCTGGGAAAGCCTGCAGCTTGGAAACTCATCACGGACATGCTAACTGCTTGGGTTGGCTGGAGTCCCGTGTCTAATCCAGCTGGAATAGACAAAAAGGGCATCTTAACCACATACTTCCCTTCCCTGGGCAATGAACGATATTGACAGGGCAAAATTAGGCCAAAAGGCATTTGGTTTTGTCTTTACTTTCTTCTCATTTTGTCCTGAAACAATCTGGAGGCTACACAAGAGAAACGAAAGGAGGAAAAAGCCAGGCTTTACTTTCAGCTTCCTCTTCTTCGTGGAGGTGACAGCTCTGCAGTTTTGAGCAGACTCTCAATTTTTTGCCGGGGTAATGGCAGTGTGGGAAGCTGGATGGAAGTTATTTCTGGGTAGAACACGTGATGTGCCTTGCTGAGCCCCCAGGCTCCTCCTGGAATCCCACCAGCATCTCTGGCACTTGGTCCAGCTGAGAGAGAAGGCCATGAAATGCAGCTGCCACAGAGAGGCAGACAGGGATCCCCTCAGTGTTTGGGAACCTGAAGGAGTACAGAGCCAGCTGAAAGGCTGAGTAGTTCCCTCTCCACACAGAAATGGCATTATCCAGCACTGAGGAGGTGAAAACTGCACCATCTTCTCTCACAGAGAGCCTCATTATCTGCTTTCCCCGAGTTTGTCAGAGGTGCAGGGATCTCGTAAGTATTAAGTTCCTTCAAATTTGTGGGGAAAAAGGCATCCTGCTACTGGAATGAGATGCAGAGAGAGCAGGAAGGCATCAGTGTTGCAGCCCTCAGCCACTCCTATTTTTTTTGTTTGTACTCATACAATAACAGAAATTAAACAGGAAAGGATGAAAGGCATGTTTTAGCTCTATCTAGTGTACTAGAGAAACTGATAATGAAGTTTTTAAGTACAGAAAAAGAAAAATAATCTTGCCATCTTCTGATATTTTTTTCCCTGCCCTATTCTCTTCTATATGCATCTCCTCTCCCCAGCACTCTTATCTAATCAATCCTGCTCTGCCAGTCTAATGCACGTAATTTTCTCTTAGGGTGCATTTCTATCACTCAGGCATCAGAGGCTCATATATATATAGAAAACAAACTGATAAATGCCATGCATTTCAAAAAACATCCCTTCACACACTTCTTCAAAAGCCCAAGATACTAAAATGCCCAAGAAATTGATAGAGTACCAGAAATCAACTCTAATATGCTTGACACATCTGTTGATTTTAATTGAATGGTCTGTATCTTCGGGCAATTTCATTATTCTCCCAAGAGCTGGAAAGCTAAATGAAAGACAAACCTCGTTAACCTCTGACCATGCAAATCAATAGTTTTCAATAAAATTTAGGCTCATTTGTTTCCAAAGGATCCCACGTCTTGACTCTACTATCATGTGCTCCAGAGCTAATCAGCTATGGAACATCATATTTTTCCACATAATTTTTGCCAACTTAGCTACAAAGTCTTTACCTAAAGCCACAGGAACCCTTGCATGCGTATGAAATACAATTTCTCTCCAGATCGTGTGGTGGTGTGAGCTGACAGCATCCAACCTGCACTGTATTCATAGCTACTCCAGAGTGACAGTGCAAACACTTCAAAGAGCACTACACTTATTTTTAGTTATGTTTAGGGTCATTGATTCTTCTTCACCCACAGAATTGATTCCTGCGAGTTCATGTTACACACTTTATCTCGCCCAATTCTGCATCCACTGAATGCAAAAGCACATTCCTGTTTTGAATAAAAATGCCCGTTTTCCCAGTAGAGAAAGCTGAATATGAGCTTGTTTCTGTGGATGCACCAAAAGCAAAGGGTGAAAAAAATGTTTAATACTTCTGGTGCCCCTTCTGCCAACAGAAAGCAGTAGCAACTGTGGTACTCTGCTAATGAACTGCTTAAGCTATTAGATTCCTCCAAGTGGCACAGAGAGGATATTTGTGCAGATCCCAGCTATACAACAAGAGGAAATCTATTCCTTACCTCACGGGAGAGTAAAATACAGAATTTTCAAACCAGAAGCTGGTGTTCTGCAGAAAAAGCAAATATAACATTGCTGGAGGGTGACAAATATTGATAAAAAAAAGCCGATCAGTGAAGGGAAGAATCAAGCAGTCCCCTCAAATACAACAGAGAAATCCCCCTGGAGTTCTACCAGTGCTACAGGAACAACACCAGCTTACAACAGAGCTATCACACAAATGCAAAAATTGATGTTTCTAGCTCCTGGGCTAGGTTGAACACTAGATTATAAGGCTTCAGAAACAACATTTATGAAGAAAATATTAGCAGTAAGAACATTTCCAGGTCGTTGCGGAGCAAGCCTCTCCAGTCGCTTTCCTGAAGAAGGGAGCCCCTGGAAACTGGTCAAGCACATCAAGAAAAGGGAAGAAATGGTGAAGAAATAAAAAAGAGTCTCAGTGGAATACCATACCCACTCTCAGAGAAGCTGCTGTGCACATGCAGAGCCAGCCTGGCAGCC
This sequence comes from Melanocharis versteri, assembly GCA_013397845.1. NCBI lineage: Eukaryota > Metazoa > Chordata > Aves > Passeriformes > Melanocharitidae > Melanocharis > Melanocharis versteri. The sequence goes on along the minus strand of VZTG01004992.1, from coordinate 2,031,036 downwards.
TGGGTGACTGAGCATTCCAAGCCCACCCTCGAGACCTGCAGATGCTGGCAGGTCAGAAAGCTGCAAACCCAAAATGCATCCCACAGGACACCCTCACGTCACAGAGAGCCACAGCATCCCCAAAGCAATGACTCCTCTGGATGGACTAAAATCTTTGCAAAGGAACTGAAAAAGTAAAAGAAGCAAAGGGATAAATCAGTTCCACAAGGGTAAATGTTAACAGGAAGGACAGCATTGATGGCATTTAGGTTTTGCTCCTCTCTGAACAAAAACTCCCACTATGATTCTGGAGTGCCCCTGCAGGCCAAGACATGCAGCCCCAGCCTTCCTGGATGGAAAACCAGTCCTTGCTGACCATGTCAGCCTTGGCTGCTCTGCAGAGAGCTCAGGGGAAGGCACTGAATGGGATAACATGTGGAAGGAGGTGTTTTGTCATAGCTGTTGGACCAAAATGCCCGTTCCCATTAAAATTCATTTCACACCAGCCAGCCTTTGGCTGCTTCATCTCTGCCCAATTCCCTCTGCCAAAGGAGTCCCTCACCTAACTTCCAGCCTCGTCTAAGTGAGACACTTCCTCAGGTTAATCAGCCCAGTAAGAATAGTTCTTTTGCTGACTGAGAACCTTGGTGGGAGGAAACCAAATAAATTCTATTAAAGGTCAGGGAAAGTTGCAGCCACCTTACAGCAAATTCCTCCAAACAAGGCTGAGCATTTTGCAGAACCTTAATGAGAAACAATCAGCTGGCTCCTCTGACAGCTCGGTTTAGGGAGTAAAACACTGGCTACCATGTAGGTCGGTAATGTAGACAGCAAAAGGTACACGATGAGCTCCTGCTTTTGGTGACTCAGCACAGAGACTCAGGAAAGAGCAGAGTTTGCAGAACAGCAGGGAAACCACACCATGGCTCAACTTTCTAAAAGTTACAAGAGGCAGCTGACAATTGATCCTTTTTCTCACTGCTTTTGAGTGGAAGTCATCAAAAAGTTATATCATACATGCTAAAAATTGTGGTGAAGGGGTATCCCACAGGGAAGCATCACAGAGTAAATATTTATCACCAGGCAGAAGAAAGCAATGAACTCCCAGAACAAAAAATTAAATACAGTGGGACACTGTTCAATATTAGAAAAGAAATATCAAAAATATAAGACATTGGATTTAGATTAGATATAAGATTTTTCTATGTTAGGTGAAAACTCAAAGAAAAGATTAGCTGGATTTGCCATCAGGAATGTAATTTCCACAAACAAAAAGAAAAGACTGCATCTTTCAAGAAAAAGATAAGAATGTTTATCAAAAATCTGCCATGTAACAAGAAAAAAAAAAACTTACTGGTATTTTGGACCTGGATTTTGTATTCCTTTTCCAAAAGAGCACAACCCATGGAGTCACCCAAAGGACAACAGGCTCTTGTTCCTTTCTAGATAACATGAATACTGGTAATTGCATTCCAACTTCCCACTCATTTTTCTTCTGAGGAGCTTCCCACTTTTCAGATTTGAAATGAAAATGCTCTCAACACCAAGCAATGCACTCTATTGAATACCCACATCAAGTCAAATCAAACCAACTGACCTCACATCATTTTCCCAAACACTTGTGATGTTTTCATTGCACTGTTCATAATAGGATTTTTATTGCAAGATTCATAGCAACGGACTGAAATCTTTGGCAGTGGAGCAGTGATTGCACGGCAATTACTCCACAAATATTATCCATAAATGCTCTGTATCACAGGAAGCACTTCACTAATGCTGTGCTTGAGAAACTCAGGTGATACCAAATAATCTTTCCCACTGACAGCTGTACCTGCTGCTTAGCACAAAACAACTTCGAGCCTGGAAAGCAGCAGCTGGTCCTCCCAATCACTGTAAATCAAGCAGATCTCTGGTTTTCCTTCCAAAACTTTTGCTCAAGGGATCCCATGGACGAAGCAAAGTACTGAGAAGTCACTCTGGAGGTTTCAGCAGGAATGCTATTGCCTGAGTATCTGGGATCTGTGTTCAGCTGATACAAAGGTTAGCACAGCACAATAATGCTTGTAAAAGCATTTGACAAGTTATATCCATCTCAGCAGTAGTGCTGCTACATTCAATTTTGGAGAAGTGCAAGTCAAACCACAATGTTGAGCAGCAATAGAAATAATCATGTTGGTTTAGCCTGATCCAGCACAGCGAGGGCTTCAGTGTGCACAGCCAAGGTTTTCAGTTGTGGGGAATAACTTTGGAGCCTTCTTTATATGATAGGCAATGTCACACACTTGCACGAGACCCCTTTTCAAAGGCTGCTACACATCATACATTGGCTTTTTAAAAACCCTAAGCTGACTGTGCATCCTGCCCGTGTTTATACAGACACTCTAAAATTGTTTCTGAAACCTCTGCTGAAACTCTTTTTCCAAATAAATTGTGAAAATTTGTGCAGTCTAAAACAGTAAGAAGAGAAGTGCCTTATTTTAACGGGCACAACATCGTGAAAACTGACTGGTTTAGTGCTGCTTGTTTTAGTAAAGGGGTATTGGTGAAGAAAATGTAGGTAGCTAAATGTACACCTGTGGCTGTGCAGCACAACACAGCAAAATTGTGTGTTAGTGTCAGCATGCCTTGGTAGCAGCTTTTCCCAAATTAGATTAATTTAATTTTAAAGAACAAAGCAGCTGGGCATTCATTTTATGACACCAGCCTTCCTTCTTACTTGCAAAGAGTCTGCTCTGCTTACTGCCAGCTTAAGCTTTTTTTTAAAAAAAAATTATACACAGAAGTTTATGATAGCATATGGGAAAAAAATGCCCTAAATATAATTTTTCACATGTCACTCATTTCTAAAACACAAGAGGGTTGTTTTTGCAGTAACTCAGGAATGTACTAAACATGTGCTTGGAGTGTAATCCCTTCAGGTATAGTAATTAAAGTGTTTAAGTGATTTGTTCAATGGGGATGGACATTCAATTAGAATGCAAGTGTACAAATCATGGGAGTTGTGATTTTCCATTGAAAATAAAATCAACGACAAGGGATTTTTCCTCTAAACTTCACATAAAAATACAAATTTATTAGATCTCGTTTAAAGTTATTGAAGACTATCAAAAGAACATTATTCCAGCATTGATTCAAAACCATGGGGTGCACTATCAGCATAATTAAAATGAAAGTATATTGAGCTATTTTCCTTTCCTGCATCCATATTATTGTCTAATTGTTCAGAATGTCTGTTTGTTACAGAGGCAAAGTAATTAAGCACAGCACGTTGCAACAAGGGGGATCATAAAGCCAGAGTTGGCTGCGTTACCCACACAGATATCAGCACAGGAAAACATTAAGGGAAGGATCGGGATTGTAATTGAAAATAATTGGATGATCCAGTTCATTTGCCTGACATCAGGACACCTGAGCACTCCAGCACTCTTTAGCCCTGGTTGCTCACCGTTCACCTGTGCTCTTAAAATGGATCTTTCCAAGGGAAACTCTGGAGCAATGTTAAAATCAGCTCGTGAGAAGGGCTGAGCACCACCATGCCCTGTGCATGGCCAGGGGGCTGTGTGTAAGTCACCGCCTACAAGAGAGGTCAGACTAAAAGTTTACAAAATGCAGAAGATCCTTCTGAAGCCAAATCCAATATCCCTTGAAATCAATGCAGTTATTTCCTTTCCTAGTAGAAGACAAGGACAGAGGTGTCTCCAGGGAGAGATATTCTCCTCAGAAGAGAGCAGTTACTCACACATCTAAAGGAAAGAATTCGTGGCTCCATGTTTTGTCAAGAAAGCAATTAAGCTGAGGCCTGTTTGGAAGCACATTTAAAAGCCTAAACAGAACAACTTTATCACTGTCTCTCAGAGCCCCAAGCACCACGGATATCTCCAGCTCTCAGCAAGTTGTGACTGCACATATCGCTGTTTTCTGTAGGTCACAACTTGGCAAAACCAAACCTTATCACTCAGCAAAACCCAAATTTGCAACTCAGCAATACGGAAACAGCCAAGTCACAACTTCCAAAATTACTGACTCGTACAACCTCCAAAAGAGACTATCACTTCCTAAAGATCATCTCACAAAATTGATAGCTTAACACGGAGAGAAACGTACCTGTTAGCGGAAAACCCTTCACAATCCTGAAAAAATGAAGCTTCATCATTGGCAGACTAGTGCTACCAGCCAAAACCCTGGGAAAGAAGCAACAAATATGCAAATTTAATTAAAAGAATTGTACTCGCGGGAAATTTAGAGCACTGTGCTAATCTCTTCAGCAATGCAAATAATTGTGTCCGTAATTGACATTTTTAGTCAAAATATAACAAAAGGCCAGTGAGACAACAGCAGGTGTGAAATTAGTAGTCTGGGACTAAATCAGGATAGTAGCATCAGCTCAGGGAGTACCAGGGGAAAAGGTAAAATAGGAAGGGAAAAAGGAAAAGGCAGAAGAGTTTTCAAACGAGTTTGCTTTAGAGCCCGAACTTGTGCTCCATGGGACCTGCACAAGGGCTGCTTGAGGGTCTGTTAGATTTAGATGAGAACTCGAGCACTGTTGGGTGGCCAGGTTGGAAGACTGAACCTGGCATCGCTTGTTCTAACAGCACCAGTTTGTCTGCCCTCAAAAACTGCTGCTCCACTCAGGCAGGAATCTCTGCAAATAATCCAGCACATACTGGAGCACGGGGCACGGGGGAGACGTCCCGAGTGGGGACCCTGGAGTGATCCAGTCGCAGCTGCTGACCTCTCCAAAGTCAGCTTATCAATCTGCAGTGCTCTCCTCAGATCACAAGTGCCGCTCCCTGCTCAATAATTTACGTAGCTCCCAAGCAAGCTGCCTGCACAGCTTGTATTTATAAAATGAGCTCTCCCATGCGGACAGGTTTAACGCCCCACTGGGATCTCTTCACGCCCGGCAGCCTCTGCAGTCATGCAAAGGTTACAATGAGGTTAAGTCAGAGCAGTTATGTTGAATGAAATACGGATTCAAATGCCCTTGCCCGAAATTCTGCACCAGCCAGGAGAGGGGCAGACTCGTCCCCCAGGCAGGCTGGGACCAGCAGGCTCCCAGCTTTAACTCTGGGCTCCATCAAACCTCTCTTAGTCCTTGCCTACCTAGAAAGGAGTTGGAGATGCTCCCTTCAGCTGAGACAACACAAGCTTCCCTCTGTTCTGGATGGGAAAACCTATCCTTGTCCCCTTCACCAATGCTGAAGGTGGGACTGACCCACCAGGGACCTTGACTGCTGAGACCTGCTGTTGGCTGGCAGGGAGAGGGATGAAATAGCTCTTCAGAAGGAGTTTTAATGTCTTCTGAATTTTATTAGGTGACAGGGAGGGTTACAGAGGGCAAGGCAAGGGGCCAGGAGGCCCGAGGGGACTCAGAACAGGGAGCAGTGTCAGCGGAGGTGACAGCAGGGACACAGGCTGCACCAAGTGCTGCTGCCCACAGCGCTGACCAACGCATGCTGCAACTCTCCACGCCAGGACCACGCTAACAACAGCTCTGCAACAGCCCCAGGGGAAGGATCAGTGTTCCCTGTAATGGCTGGAGTGTGCTCCCAGTAAAAGCTGTGTGGGGATCCGCACTGCTCCGTTCTCTGGGTGTTAGCAGCTATTTACCACTGACCACTGGGTCCAGCAAACTCCCAGCCACTACATCAGAGCCCAGCTGCTGTAAGAAGGATTCAAGGTCAGGGTTTATACACTGCCCGTGCTGTAAACTCAACTCTGCCTTGCACAAATCGCTTACGTTTGTCATATGTCACAAGCCACGCCACCAAACAAGTGTTATTTCTGCAGGGGTGGTGGAAACAAGGCAAGCTGAAGGTTTTGGTTAGCAGTTTCCTGAGAAATCACTTATGCAGACATCCAGAAGAGTGACAGGCTACCACATTTGTTGTTCTCCGTTTTCTCACAGAAGCATTTCAGACACCACAGCCAACACACAGGGCTGCTCCCAGCTCTGGATCTCTAAGCCCAGAGCTCAGCTGAGGAGCCACCTTTCCTTTCATCCCAGCCAAGACAGGATTACTACACAGTGATAGTCAAACCTCTTAGCTTTGCATGAATACAGGAAAAACATCTCTGTTCCTGGGCTCTATATATGTGGAGTGAGAACACAGGATCTTGATATTAGTGGCAACAACCCGCGTCTTCCAGCCCATCTTCCTGAAACTTGAGGGTTGTTTCTTATTATTATTTGTTTAATATCTCACCTGGAATAGCTTTAATCATACCAGACACTGAACTACTGCCACTTGTCCAGGGAGACCATATCAAAACACAAGAATTCTCAGTGTCAGAAGTTTGGCTGATATTTGAAACAATTTTTCCCTTTGCTTCATTACTCTCCCTTCAACTTTCTGACTGTAAATAATTCTTCCATCCCCAAAGCTTGTATTTCATAGGTATTTCTAAGACCTTCTTCACTGTTTCTCACCACTTAATCACATTCTTTACCCAGATACCACACTGTATGATCTTAATTTTTCTGTGTAATTTCATTTACTTGCGCTCCTAAGTACTTTGTTGCTCTTCTCTGAGCTCTTTATCAGGAATATGTCAATGAACATGGAGGGAGATATCTGAAATTAGAGGTGTTCTCCACAAAACGGTGTCTCATTGGGAGAGTGCAGTAACACATAAAAAGTAATATGAATTCAGAATAATGGGACTTGTAAGGAATTCATTTTTAATATAAAAGGACAGTGGGCTTTTTATTAGAAGACTGATTCAAAATTTCTTGGAGATGAATCAGCTTAGACAAGCCCTTAATTAAGAGAGACTTCCCATGCTCTGTAGAGAGTCTGTGGTCAAGTCAGACAGATTTAACCACCCTGAAGTGGGCAAAAGCTGATTTTCCACATTTAAAAACCTGCTTCAGAGCAGAATTCCACTCAAATGAGATATGATATTTAGACCACCTCCCCAAAAATAGATCTCTATCATATAATTTTTTAAAAATTTACTTTATATAAGTAAATATTGCTTGGTCTAGCAGAGAGGTAACCTAGCCTAACACACTGTCCAGCCAAGGAGATATTTGAATTCATTTTTCTGTTCTGAACCAAACAGACCCTCTGCCTGAACACAAATGTCAAAGGAGCACCTTCACTGCCTGGACTATTGGCTAATCTGGGGTGAGATTCGGTGCACAGCAAAAGGGTGCAAAACAACATCAGTGAGACTAAGCCCAAAACTCTGGCATTGGACACGGTCCCTGAGGAGCTGCTTGGGGCTGGCAGCTGGAGTTTTATGAACTCCAGTTTTCCTGAGCACAGGCAGACGTTGCTCCTAAGGCAGAAATTAATAGATTGCTCCTCTAAAGAGCCCGTAGTGCTGTTGTTTCCCCAAAAGCTCTTGGAATTAACGTAAAATTTCAAGAGGTTTTTGATGACAGCTTCACAAATTCTTCCTGAAGGCCTTTTTCTGTTAGATTCAACCACCACGGGTCATGAGTGTTTTCTTAAGAGGAAGTCTGCAATTAGCAGAAATAACCTCAAACCCTTTGTTTATTTTTAGCTGACCAAGGTGCAGGAGTTATAACATATGTCTTCAGAGATTAATTGCCAAAAATAGCAAGTAAGCTGAATATTTAAGAATACTCTGTAAGCCATTGGCAAATACTTTAAGATAATAAACCCTGAAAAGACAGAAATAGATTGTGGTAAGTTCCCTCCTCCCCAAGAAAAATTGCTGAAACCTCTACTAATAAGTCAGCAACGTCTGCTTTGAATTCTGCACCTTTCAAAGAACAAGGATTTGTGGGTTTTTTTCTTTGCTTAACTTTTTTTCACTCTCTTGACTGTAGCTCGTGTGACGGCCCACGCCATCACAGCTACTTTAGCCACATTAGCTCGCTCATGCAATGTCACCTTCTGTTAGTACCAGGCAGTGGGGAAAAAAAACCAACATGACACGATGTAATACTCCATGGCCCTGCTGAATGTAATGCAGGCTGTCAGAGGATTGCAGGCTTTAAAGGGAAGAAGGAATATCTGCTTGGGAATGTAGCTAGTGGAGGATCATGCCTTAAATGCCTCAGAAGTTTATCCTTCAATAGCTCCCAAGGAACCAGATCCTTCACTGCTTGTGTGAAACTTTTATGGTCTTCACTCTTCCCATCTTTCTTTTTTCACTCTGAGCAAACCAAGCACTTCTTTTCCTACTTTCACTCAGAACGCCTCACAAGGAATTCCAGGCTCCAGCATCAAGGTCCAGGGGTTCAAAGAAGGCATTTCCATGAAGCCTCCCTTCTAGGGCACTCAACAATCTCTGACAGGGGAGGCTCGTAACACAGTCTCAGCCACAGGCTGAGCTCTCAAGACAGCACCTATTTCTCCCTGCAGCAAAGGACACAACAGGAAATGAAACGAAAGCAATTTGAGGAGCAGCTCCTCTGCCTCTCCACGGGGTTACTCTCGCTCCAATGACGCCTCATTTGGAGCAAGGTACTCCTCAAGAAGGGAAACAGCCAGGTCTTACTGCTCCCTAATTTGAGGCCATATGTTGTACTGATCACCTGTGGAAAGGTTTGCTTATCCCACAGTGAGGAAATGTGCTGAAGTGTAGCCACAGAAGAGAAAGGAAGATGTTTTAATAAACTGGAGGCCCCTCTAAGCTAATCAACGCCTCGAAAGTGCTGTCTGTGATGGTAATTTAACAAGGCAAGTTGGGAAAATAGTTCTGTTAAATGCTGAGTAAAGCCTCTCCCATTACTCTTCATACCATGGCCAGTCTGTTAAGAGTAATGAAAACATTGCACCAACTTCTCATCCCAAGACCTTGGAATCAGAATAACAGCAAGCGAATTTCCAGTCAAAGTTGGGGGGAAAAAAAAGATTTAAAAACATTCTCGAAAAACAGATTGAGAAAAACATTTCAATGACAAAGCTTAATTGTGCATTTGCAAACCTTGTTAAAACCTGATTCCAAGCATATAAGCAGGAACCCTCATGTGCCCCTTTTGCAGAGGATCCTTGGTGTCTCTCAGCAGGGCTGATGTGCCCTGCTCCCCATGTTCAATCTCAGGGAAGTCACCTGGCCAGGAGCAATTAGAACACCTTTGAAATACACTTGAGAGCACTGTATCCTTCAGCTTCAGCCTCAAGTCCACCATCAAGGCTCAGATTCCTGATTTGGACACTGATTCCCTGACCCATCCAACAAATTGTTCACACCTCGTGCTGATCTGCAGAACTGTAGACCAGAAATGGGAAAGAAAATTAAACAACTGCTCAGTTCTGAAATGGCTTTGCATGGGAAAAGCGTTCAGGAGAGAAAATGGTAATCCAAAATTCACAACCTGTAGAATAAAGGGCACATAAATTTTTGTGCTGTGGCCCAGGAAATCTTCTCACTGCCACAGGGATTTATAAACATTTAACAGCTTGAGGAGGCACCTGCTGCTGAGCAGCCTTTTAGTCTGATCAGTATTTTGTACCCTGATCATCAGGCTGTAATGACACCCCCTATTTTATGTGAACAGCACAGTAACTGAGAGCCAGGTAGTGTTTGTAGGAATGGATAACATAACTTTTAAGACAGCTCATACAGTTGGAAGTTACACACACACTCTTCTTCACAGTAAGCAAGTCAGAAGCAATTTGTCTGACTAGAGATATTGATTAGACCAAAGGAGAAGGCAGTTGGGTAACTGAGGAGTAGGGGCAAGAAGTTAGCATGGGAAGAGATGCCTCCCAGTGAAAGGAAGTGATAGGTAATTTATCATCTATGGAACACGGGGAGATCAGCGGAGCGAAGGAGAGAAGTCGTAACTGATGGGTGTTTGCCTCCCTCCCTTCCAACTAATTTGGCTTTTATGCAAAAGTTCCATCCTGTCACTTCACCATGTTCATCTTCTTGCCAGCCACAACTGAAAGGTTTGTTTGTATAACTAACAAACAGAAGATAGAAGTAGTGAGCACTCCAGCTAATGACAACAGACTGACTGGTACCTACTCCTACCACACACAATCTGGGGTTTAAATTAAATAGTTCTCACATCGCTGATGAAAGTGATAGTAGCTGAAATGCTACTTTTTTAGGTCTTTTGTATTCTCATTTCATAACCCAGTTGCTGAGATCTGATGTTACCTGGTGATCTGTCTTAATACAAAAGCCAAATGGACTAGAGTGTTTTTATGAGAACAAATTAGAGGCAAATAAAATTTTAAGTAACTAACATCAGCTGTGACTCTTCCTTGATCTGTTAAAAACAGCTTATGGGTGTCTGGCATCAGCTGGCAAGGTCCTGCACAGAGGCCAGGGCAATTCCAAGCACAAATACAACCTGGGCAGGTTATGAATTCAGAGCAGCCCTGAGGAGAAGGACTTGGGGGTGTTGGTTGATGAGAAACTCAACATGACCTGCTGGAACAAGTCCTGAGGAGACCAAGAAGATGCTCTGAGGGCTGGAGCCCCCCTGCTCCTGGCTGAGAGAGCTGGGGGTGTTCACCTGGAGAAGAGAAGGCTCCAGGGAGACCTCAGAGCCCCTTCCAGTGCCTAAAGGGGTTCCAGGAGAGCTGGAGAGGGACTTTTTACAAGGACACAGGGATAGTAGAAGGGGAAATGGTTCAAACTGACAGAGGCCATGTTTAGATACGACATGAGGAGGAAATTATTGTGAGGATGGTGAGGTCCTGGCACAGGTTGCCAAGAAAAGTTGGGGGTGCCCCATCGTGGGAAATGTTCAAGGCCAGGCTGGATGAGGTTCTGAGCTATCTGGTCTAGTGGAAGGCACCCCTAATCACAGCAGTGGGCTGGAATTAGATTATTTTTAAGGTCCCTTCCCACCCAAACCACTCTATGATAATATTAACTTTGTCCAAATGATGTTAAATGTTATTTTTTCCAGTATAGCACCCCACAGCCCCCCACTTAGGAAAGAAAAAGGGCTTTCCATGGCTAAAATGTACAGCAGAGATCCCTTTCCTGCCCTAGCTTGCACTTGTGTGCAGCTCATATTCGTTTTCAGGTGTTATTTTGGGTTGCTGGCAGTGTAGGAGGCAGCTGCTGCCCCAGGGTTGTGCGATGCAGGTATTTGCAAGACTTCTGCAGGCTGCACCAAGAAACCCTCAGACTGCAGTGTGCTGCCTCATGCAATAATCTGAACTCGAAACAATAAGTACTCTACAATGAATGGCTCAAAGTTGGACTATTTAAGTGCTTGCACCCCATTACAATTACAGAAATACCCACCAATGCCTCGTGATAGTTTATCTGTAAAGGATACAACATACCATTGTTTCCAATAGAGCAGGAGTCATCTTACAAGATTAATTAAAAAAAATAAATCATATATCAAAATGCTCTTTACATTTTTCTGGCTAGTCCAGAGTTCCTATGTTAATATCTCAATAATGACAATGTCACAAGAGATTTCTGAAGACAAACAGTGATTTTGGGTGCCTGACAGGAGTCCCTGAAAGAGGTGAATGACTTTTATGTGATGCAGTTCCTTCCTCTCTGCAATTTGAGTCTATTAAGCAAAAACATCTCAGGTCACCAATCACCCTTCAAAATCTGGGCTGTTCATCACCACAGCACGTCTGTCCATAAAAGGAGGAAGAGCTTTAGCACCAAAAATATGTAAATAGGCCCAATAAATTTGGTCCTAGGATTTGTTTTTTAAAGTCAGAAAACTAACTATTACTGCCAGCCTCTTTGCTGGGGCTATAAGAGAATGAACATTTTCCCTTGTAATTGTTCTGACATAAAGTGTGTATCAAAAACTGCATACGCTTCATATCCATCCAGCTGTGTTGAGCAATAAACATGATAATTATGCAGATAAGGCTTAAATAAATTCCTATACCTAAGGGCAGCTGAATGCTTTTTTAAGCAAAACAATAATTAACCCTCCACAGGGCTGAATGAGCACAGACCTTTGCTCTTTCCCAAGGTGGGAAATCTGAATGTTGGCACCTATCAGGCATCTGTCATAGATATAAAAGGGTCAGGGCTCTGCAGAGGAAAGAGCACCAGGGCTGTTCCTTGTGAGATTCCAAAAAAGATTAAGAACAACAAGATCTACTAATTTCTATACCTTGATGCTGGAATCTGAGGTGTGTTTCAGACAAATGTCTCAGGAATTGCAGGTAGAGGAGAGAAGGGCATAAAACACCAGTGGAGCTGCTCTCTGAAAGACAAAGAGGAGCTCTGAGCTGGCAGTGAATGAAGTCCCTTGCAGCAAGCTGGGAAGCTCAGGGGCTCACAAACAGGACCAAGCTGCTGCAGTGTAATGAATTCTCACACCTTGGTGACCTGCAGTAACTGCTCACACGCACGTGCTCAGCTCACCGCAAAGATGAAGATGTTTATTTTAGCCTCTTTCATTAGGTTGAGGCTGATGTGCTTTACCTTGGATGTCTGACAAGCCAAGCCTCTCTAGAAACTGCTGCTGCTTGAAGAAGCCTGAGATCCATGCTGGCAGAGGCTTTGGGCTGGCAGGATAAGCATGGCCTTCATGGCCAGTCACCAGCACGCTGCAATGCCTTTGTGGCTGTTCTCACCACCATGTGTGACCACTTCAGTCATAAAATCCTTCAGTGCAACGATTCTATGGTCAGACAGGTGTTATTTTACAAACTGAGTGTTGAACTAAATTGACTGCCACACTGTCCAATAGAAAATGATGATAATAAATCCTACATGCATATACTGGCCCTTCGCTCTTCATCCTTCTTGGTCATTTTCTGAACTAAGATTGAATATCAAAAGGAGTCCAAAATCTTCTCAACCCACAAAGCTTCTGGCTTTAAAGCCAGCATAAGAAACATGGAAATTGTCAAACTGGTTTTTGTGCACTTGAGTCCTAGCACAGCATCTGTCAGCCATGGCAGAATGGCAGAGCAAAGGTCTAAATTGAACCTTCCATGGTGAGGAATTGGGAGGAGTTACCAGCCTCAGACTTTTCTGCATCCCTGTGATTACCAGACACTGCATTTCCCTTCCATAATGCTTCCTAATGGCTTTTGGAAGCCGTCCAAAACTTTTATCCCCACCAAATCACATGGTAACAAACTCCACATTTCAGTTATGCACGATGTAGAAATAATGCTTCTTCTGAGTTTTCAACCTGCTGTGAGATTCAGATGCTCCCTAGTTCCCTTGTTGTGAAAAGCAGTGAATAATCACCCTTCTGCATTGCTTCTCCACTCACAGCCCTACGACTGGCTGCTGCAGCACTGTCCCACCACAGCTCTGCCTGGAGGGACAGTGCTGGTGACAAGTGACAGATGGCAGGAGCTCTAAGCTGGGTCTGCTCTTGAATCACTGAGAATACAGAGCTGTGGCTCGTGTTTAACAAACCTCCATGAGCGGTCCTGCAGGAGGGGTAAGAATTAAGAATTTCTCTCTGCTCTAAAGAAAAAAAAAGGAAGAAAAATAAAAAGGAAAAACAAACAAAGCCAGGCCTGGCTCTGGCCACTGAGTGCCCCCAAGGTTCACCCAAGGCAGCTCTGCTGTGATCTGCTGTTCTTGTTTCTGTTTGTAATACCCCAACAGAGAGGAGCAGAGAAGGATGGAGACTTGACCAGACCCTCTGTCTGCATTTTAGAGCCTTACCTATAAATATTGAGCACAGATGTAATCATCTTAGGTTCCAGAAAGGCAGGTTAAAACGGAAAATTTAATGTGAAAAGTTTCCTCTTCCCCCTTGCATTCACTGACTCTTTCAAAAGCTCGTTTCTGCAGACCCCCTATTGACTTCATTGGTTCTAAGAAAGGACATCTCCAAAGCCATGTCACTCTGCATAAGGAGCTCAGACCCCAGGGGAGGCTGGAAACCCAGCACAGCCTCCTCTGAGAAGAGTGGGCACAGTTGTGATGATTTCAGAGGGCTGGCTGTCCTGCAGACTGCTGTGTCAAGACAAGCGAAATCCCCTTGAAATCCGTTTTTCAGAGCTGGATGGTTCTGGCTCAGCCTGAAGGGATGAATCAGACATCCCAGCTGGATCCTGGAGGCAGAAGGGAGAAGTGCCTCAGGTAGTCCCTGTGCCAGGCAGCCTAGACCTGTAACCATTGGCCACAGAGATGCTTAGTATGAGTGTCATCTTTGCACTTGTTCTGGTTTTACCCTTAGAAAAATGTCCTGGGGCTTGCTGGTTCTCCCTGCCAGGTCTGTGAGGTTCACAGACTTTCTTCACTTACAGATAAGAATCTATAATTTAGACAATTCAGTCTGTGAGAAAACTAAGGTATCCAGAAGAAAACTCACATTATCAGTCTTTCATCAACTCCCCCACAAGCAGAGAAGAGCATTTCCCTTGCATGGACAAACCCAGGAGCAGGACACCAATGGACTTCATCAGAAGCAGAGCTGGGTCATCTCTATGAACTCTTAAAAAAAGACCATACAGTGGGTCCAGGACCCATTTCAGAGGGAAAAAGAAAGACTGGATGGAAAAATAACTCCAGACAGAACTCAGATTAGAGAACAGACTGTCGAGTCACCTCATGCTACATTGGGATCTGCCCAAACTGCCCAGTTCTGGCGAGTAGTACATTGAGTAGAGTACTTTGGGTTTATCTCCCCACCTGGAAACTGTTAAATTATATAAATCAGAAGCTTAACTAAAAGCCAGAAAATCCCTTTTTTTTTTTTTTCTGTAGACTCACTGGTTTCATGCATCTCTCTTTGGGTTTCAGTCCTCTGCTACAAAGCCACCCTTACCCTCCCACTGCCCCATTTGATCTCACAGCACTCGCACAGAGAATTTGCAGCCAAAACACATGACTTTGCCATTTTCTGCGTTAAGCTACCCCTGTGCTCATCTCCCTGGACCCAGGCCATCCTCCAACGTCCCCCAACAGCTTTGAGTCATATGCTCCCACCATCTGACCCCCTGGACTCCTCTCCTCCACTAGAGAGGCAGGTTAAACCTGAAGCCAAGTGGAGTTGAACTCCATCCCTTCCAAAGGGCTCACATTGCCCAGCAACAGATGGTGGAGTGCAACTTCTAACCAGCAGGAAAATGATGTTTTCCTCTCACCAACTGAAATATCAATAAAAAACTGTCTGTGTATTCCAAATTCAGCCTGAAAGCCGATTCCATTTTTCACTTCAGAGCTTCAGCCTTTATAATGCCACCGAGCAGCTGAAGTCTAAGTAATACCACTCAGTTTCTCTTTTGGTGTCTGAGAAGGATTAGTGAGGACCATGCCAGGCAACTTCACAGTGTGTACAAAATTCCTGCTTAGGGAAGGAAGTGTTCTCTTCATAGCAGTAATGATGAAATCCCTGTTGCAGTAGGAGGAATAGAAACTTTTACTAGTAATGCAAAGAACTAAGTTTTCAGTGAGGAAATATAATCTCTTCTGAGAATATTTTCTTCATGGAGGTTAATCTGGAAGTTTCTACTTCTAGTCATGATCATTCCTACATTTTCAGAAAATCACAGAGGGGTTTGGATTGGAAAGGACCTTACAGATCATCTAATTCCAACCCCTTTTCCATGGGTAGGGATGCCATTCACTAGATCAGGTTGCTCCAAGTCCTATCCAACATGGACTTGAACACTTCCAGGGATGGGGCATCCACAACTTCTCTGAGCACCCTGTGCCAGGGTCTCACCACCCTCACAGTAAAGAGTTTCTTCCCAACATCTAATCTAAATATTCCCTCTTTTAGTGTAAAACCATGTAAAGAAGTCCTATGCAAAATGTCACTGTCACTGTTTTTTCCCAGCCCTTTGGGCCTCTCTCATCCTACACTCTGCAAGTGACAGGCAGGCACCATCCAATCCAGCAGTTCATCATTGCTGCTTTTCAGGCACATTATAAAAAATTAAATACAGTGCACACCTCTGTAACTGAAATGTGATGGCAGGAATTGGTTTTGTGTGAGACCAGTGTTTTTCAGGGCTGGTCTTCGGTCAGCATTCACAATCCTTCCTGTATTCCAGCCACTTCCAGAGCAATTTTGGGAGTCCCTCACACTGTGTTTGTTATTCATTTAAAAATAGTTTCTGCTCTCTAAAGTAGGAGCCAGAAGCTACTGTAACTTAGCAACATGACCAAGTACCAACAGTGCAAAAGAACCCCCTAAGACCCAGCTGCTCCCTTGTTGCTCTTATTTATTTGCCAAAAGTTTGTTATTTACTGATAAGCAGAGCAAACAACGTATTACTCTGACACGTATGTTCCACATTTACCCACCAAATTTATTGTTGACAAAGAAGTTCATAAGCAAACAAGAAATTAATAAAGCCCTGTATACACAAGTGAAAGCTGATAAGATCAGTAATATCGTCTGTCAGGCAAGTTAATATAACCAACTTGCTAATTGCATGAGAAATACTGAGAAGTACAAGAAAGCCATTTGCTTTGAAGAAACTTAATTCCCTATAATCAAATTGGAGTATGGCTCTACCAGTCTAAACATTTCCTTTTTATGTGGTAAGTATCAAAACATATGACCTGCTTTCTCCTGATCATTTGATCTCCAGAAATATAACATAAGATGGCTTGTTCAGGGTTGCATCTAAAGTCCAGAAGAAATCAATGATAAATACGAGAGAAAGACAGAGCTTTTTGCACACAAAATCATTTTCTTCTACATTAATTAGTAATTATGTCTCGGATTTTTTTCAAGTGAGCTATTTCTCCTGCTGACTCTTGCATTTTAGACTGTGGGAAACTGCATCTTCATTCTCAGGGGCAACATTGTTAAAAAATATGAACCCAGAGATAGAATTCTTAAATGAGGCTTCATTTTTTCTGATTTCTAAATGCGAAATACCATAAGCTTACATTCAAAAAAATTTAAAGCATCGTACAGGCAGTAAAGCACAGAATTGGAAGTTGAGGTTTTGGGTCATTACTTTACTTCTTTTCTTTCTTTTTTCTTTAAACTTCCCCTTAAAAAATGCCAATCTTGTACACAATTCCACCTACCATCCGAGAGGCCATGGAAGGCTGAAAAAGCAATCAAAGCTTCGGTAAGTGATAAATTGTCTTTTACACTGGTAATTAGGTTGGAGACAGCACTGACTTATTTCTCAAAAGACCACAAAAAATGACCATTAAATGGCTGCTACAGAAAAGGCTTCTGCTGAGGAAGTGGAAGGCTCTTCCACCTCGTGCTCTGTCTAACAAATCTACCCCTCCATGCGCCGTAGTCGCGCATGATGCTGGTTATGGTCCTGGCACACCATTTTCAGGGCATTTCATTCAAAGGCTGACCCTTCCCAGCTCTGGGCTGCCCCGTTTGGATGGCACCAGCACAGCAAGGGCTCTGGGAGCCAGAGCTGCAGACCCCACCTGCACGTGGCACCCTCAGCCAGCACAGACCTAGAGATTTTGGCTGCCAGCCTGTGCTTCTTTCTCTGAATATCCCAAATCAGGGGAGAGATTAATTAGAGCAGCCCAGAGGCTACCTAGAGCAGTGCTGAACCTTGGGAGCAGGCACCATCCCTTTCCCATTTGGGTCTTGGGCTCAGCAATACTAAAAAATCTGTCTTAGGCCTGGAAATCAAATCGATCTTGCATGCGCTTGGCGATGTCACCTTTCAGAAGTGTTTTGCTTCGTTGGACAACACACAATAACTCTACAGGAGGCTTTTCTGGTCTCACAGGATCTCAGTGAAGTCTGGGGCATGTTTAGTCTCCTCCTGAAGCAAAACACGATGGGCAGTGCTGGGTCTATGCACTGCCTGTCACAACACAGGAGCAAACACCTTTTAAGACCAGCTCCTGCACAATGAACACTGCAAAGTACAGCAGGTTCCTTTATCTCCAGCCTAACAGGTATCTTTATCTGGGCTGAGCTGACACTGGTCTCTAGGCAGGCATTTAGAAAAACCTCACCATTATCTTTCAGTCATTCACTCCAGTTTGGCGTGAGCAAGTCCCGCTGCTTTTGAAAGAGAGAAGAAAGGGGAAGCAGCAGCATCCGTGGCTCAGCCTTCTCCCTGGGGACCAGGAGGCCCTCTGGTGCCCTTGATCAGTTTGTGTTCCTTCCACTTGCTATCAGCCATTCCATGCAGGTTTCCTTGCTGCTGAGCTGATGCCCTCATTAGAAAACTCGAGAAGATGTGGAAATGAGCTGCAGCCCTATGAGGAACTCTGCATGGGCAGCACCTTCCTTGTCCTCCTGACATCCTCCAGCAATGACACCCCTGGCTGACCTCTAAACACAGCAATCTCCAGACCCTTCAGGGAGAGGGAGTGCAGCCAAATTCACAGCAAAACATCTTTTCTATGGGTGGCCTCATCTTCTTTCAGTGTTTAAGTTCCTCTCCCTGAGAAGCAGCAGCAACCCTTGTTTAGAGTGACCAGACTGATGGAGGCTCTGAAACAATCCTGCCTCTCGGAGCTGTTGTTATCCTCCCTTCAAAACATCTCCCTGGACACCACAGGAGTGCTCATAGAAATGCTGTGTAGCCAAAGCTTAGTCATTTAACCTCCCAGAAGAGGTTAAACACCTCAAGTTTAAAAGGCAAACCCAGCTCAGGGTGTTAAGTGACCAGCCTGTGGCTGCACAGCAAAGGTGCGCACCAGACACACATCTTCTACCAGAAGCCTACTAGCAGAGAAAACGGGTCTTTAATAATTAGAACATGTAAATATGCATCATGGTTCCACTGGTTCATGACCAGAAAACACAACTTACCCACTTCTATGACCAAGCATTAATTTAAATTCCCTGTGCACACAGAAATACAGTTTCATACATGGATTATGTTGCAGTTTTCATGTTCTAGTTTTGCTTTTCTTTACCCTCTCAGAACAGGACACCTTAATCACGTTCAGAATAAAGGACTTTTAACCTCCAACAGAGAAGACACCTTTATCTTGCCTTAATTTGTATTGCTTGTATCAGAATGGCATTTTTAAGATTAAGATGAAGAGATATAAATGTAATCTCTGAGGAGTTAAACCAAGCTACCTGTGCGCCTGATGTTCTTATGGTTTGCCTGAGGAAAACAAATCTTTCATCCTTATCTATGTATTTCTTTGCTAATTAAAATGCATGGACTGCTTTAAACACTATTTACGCAAGGGGCCTTCAGCAGTGCTCTTTCACCATTAAAAAAAAAATTTAAAAAGAACATACCAGCACTGGAAGGTTTTAAAGATGCCACATACAAAAGCCACTCATTAATATTCCTGAAGAGTGCTATTATCAAAGCAGGATATTAACACTACAGGTCTAGCTATACAAAACAATTGCCAATCTAAACACATGGCAACAAGTGAAATCAGAAGCAGTCAGCGATAGACACGGAGAATGTTCTCAGATCTTGTCGGCTGTTGCAGAGCTGAGCAATTCAATGTCACCATTTGCATTTTTCCCTGGGTATTCCCAACACGATGCAGAAAACCCTGCAGCAGTGAGAGAAAATTATCCAGAGCAAATTGGGAAGGTTTGCAGTGCTGCTAGCAATGATTCTGTTATATTCCAAATTCAATTAGGAAGGGAGGCAGCTAAAACAGCAGCACCTTGCTGATGAGGCAAATCTTTCCCAGGCTGAAGGATAAAGCAGTATTTCCAAAGTCCGTTCATGCAGGAGATTTTACAAAACCTGATGACAACAAACCCAAGTACAAGAAGTTCTCCTAATACCCTTTGCTTCTGCTTGCCTCAAATCAGCCCAGAAACATTAATTATGGGTGTGGACCTGCAATTACAAACAAATGAGTGATCAGATCTCTGTGATTTTCTGCTTATCAGCAAGCCTGCCTTCATGGTATTTCAAGATAATGCATTTCAGTCTGTGTTTGCAACAGATTAGGGCCACGCATGTGGTCAGTTCATCGGTACAGCAAAAAGCAGGAAATTATGAGGCACAGGAGCTCACATGCTCGGAATATCAGCAACTCTGAAAAAAGGTGAGTGCCAAGAAAAAGTCAGCTTTTTCCCTTGATTATTCTTACTTTTACCCCTGTACTCATTTGATTGGTGGGCAGGCTGAGGCAACAACAGGTTACTGAATGAAGGCTATGCAGTGTATGAGCACAGAGGCAGAGCCTGGAAAGCTGCACTCCTGCTATTTTCTCCTGGACTTTTCCCTATAAACAGAAACACTCCCACTTCTTTTAGCAGACAGCATTTTTAGCAGACTTGCTTTGCAGTCGACCAGTTAGGAACTCTTCCATGGTAAGCCACCTTCAGAGATGGGTAAGACTGAAAATAAAATTATGTCCAATTTTGAAGGGTCTATATTTAAGTGAGAAGACGGGAGTACAATCATTTCTGAAATAATTTCTGAAGATGAGATTCCTCTGGGATAAATACCCACTACATGTGTGGCTCTAAAATTAGTGATATCATCTGCATTAAGATAAATCATCCTTATTACACTGTAGTGCCCTTGTGCCTAGAATTCACACACCCTCCAGGAAAAGAGGTTGGTCAGGTGCTGACAGGCTCCCCAGGGAATGGTCACAGCCCCAAGGCTGCAGAGCTCCAGGAGCATTTGGATAATGCTTTCAGGGGTGCACAGGGTGGGATTGTTGGGGTGTCTGTGCAGTGTCAGGAGTTGGGCTCAGTGATTCTTGTGGGTCACTTCCCACTCAAGTTATTCTGTCATTCTCAGACCCTGAACAAATCCATCTCAGAAAGGCAAGTCTTGCCCCCAGACCTTCTGTTCAACAGACTGAGGGAACATGTCCATATTTTAGCACCCTACTTCTGTCTTGTGTCGTGTTCTCCTTCTGCAAGGAAAGCAGCCTTGGGCCACCTTGGGATCCCACACAGCTGAGAGGAACCCAGCCAGTAACTGGAACCTTCTGCCTAGACATGGGGAACATGAAGAGGCTAGAACCAAAATCATCCTATGCACAAGCAACGGGAGAGCAGAGGTCTGATAGGACCTGGCTTTCAAAAACTGGAATCCATTTTAGCAGCCAGAATTAACTGACAGCATAAATGCAACCACTTCAGCTGCTTACCAAGTGACTGGTGCATACAAATCGAGGATGCTCAGTGTCTAAATGCTAATGTCTTCATAGGCTATGCAAGCACAAATTTGCACCTACAAGAAGTGGAAGCCACTTCCTCTAAACCTTAACAAACGTGGCTGAGAGAAAGGGAAATGAGAAAGGCAACATGAATATTTCAAGGTGTGCATCCTGAAAGCTTTGGTGCAGCTTCACAGCTCCAATTAAATTCAATAGGAAACTCACATCTAAAACCCTGAGCAACGCTCTGAAAACTCTAAGGGTTTGGTGTCAGAGGATGACTCTCAGAGTCAACTGCTTTTGTTCAGCAGAAGCCTTCACAGAAGAATGAAGCACAGTCTCTCCTCTTACAGAAAGAGGAGGCTGAAGAGAGCAGGAAGGGAGGAAGGAAATTCAGAATAGATATTGGCATAAATTCCGTCCAGCTCAGTATCTAAGGAATCACACTGACATTATCTGTAATGGAAATTACGTAAAGAGGTCAGGCTTTGGCTTTTCCATTACCCATCATCAGAGATGATTCAGAACAATTTCCATTTTCTTTGAACCAGGAAAGCCTAATCGGATGAAGGTAGCTCCTGGATAAAATAAGCAACCACTGATCCAATTCTAATCAGCACAATGATAATTCTCTTACCTCCAGCAGGATTAATCTGGTTGTTTGAATAAACAATTTGGTTCATCTTTTGGAAGAGCTCAGAGAGCCCAGATGTCTTTGGATGTGTGTCAGTGCTTTAGTGTGGAGCGGGGTGTGCTTTTCAAGATGCTCTCATGGTTATCTCCTTCTCCTGGGCTTTGGTTCCCACTGCAGCTTGTGTTGGAACACCCCATTTTATCTTGGGATAAAATTAGACAGGAAGATACAGTCCAGGAGTTCACCTGCTGCCCTCCAGCAAACCAGTCATGCTCCAGCTACCTGAAATAAATCCTCTGAAATGTGTGCAGTGGGGCCTGAGCCTGCAGCACTGTTTTGCTCCACAGCTGTGTCCCCCTTGAGATCACTGCTCATTAATATGTGCAGAGCCTTCATGGCCTCCTGAGCATGGTCACACGTGTCCATAGTCACAAAGAATTTACATTAAAAAGCATTGCAGATGCTAGAAAATCATATTTCTTTCGTATGTGACAAGTTGGAGTCTACTAATGACTGTGTTGATTTGCAAAATTCCAATTATAAAGGACCATTTAGACTAAACTGTTTCCAACAGGAGTCACAAACTGCCATATTCCCCTCAGACGTGATAAGTGACAATTTTTTGTCCCAATATTTTTGCTCTGAAGATGTTTTCTCTTTCCATAATTTTTAGTAATTTGTGATATTTCGTGACATGTCTGTAGCATCGTATCTACATATCATTGCTTCAAGTTGTCATGTCACATTTCACAAGACTACTGCTGCCATGTCAAATCATCACAGAGCAGAGCACTTGCTTTTCTTTATCATTAAGGGCAGCTGCTACTCTGTACAAATTGAAACATCAATATACTGCAGAACGGTTCCAGGCTGCTGGAAACAGTTGCTCCTGAAATTAGTACACCAAATGCTTATCTTTCTTTTTTTTCTTTTTTTTTTCCTCTTGTTCAAAGTGTTAACCTGTATCACTTCAACACAAACAGGAGGCATTTTGTTCAAAGAAACAAAATGAAGGGGGTTCAAACATCCAGAGTCTGGTTTTGAATGCCTAAACAGACAAAAAGAATGTGAGAGAAGGTCATATTTTTAGGTACCTTTTGTACCTAACAGCACATGCAGAGATCACAGAAATATCAATTGTAGTCATAGAGGAAGCCTTTGACATATCTGGAAATTTAAGCTTGCATCATTTGCATCCCACTGCAGTGCTTTAACCATAAACCATTCATCCTGGCACAGCAACGAGTTAGATGAAGATAAAAGAGGAAAAGAGAGAAGTCACTAAGATTACACACACCAGAGTAATTGTTTATATTTCAATTTTTCCCTGTCAATTGCTCAAGTGGAGTTGAATAAAAGAGGATTCAGAAAATAAATCTCTTCTTAGATATTGTCAAAAGGGTCATAAATTCCAATTCCCTCAGAAATCTCAGTCTTGGGGCCTTAATTCAGGCCTAGGAGAATTGCAGACACCAAACATTGTAGATTAGCCCCAGTTCAACTTTGGAGTGAATAAAGATGTCAGAAGAGATCAAATACATTATGTTATGCTGTAGAGGCATGACAATGGTCGAGCCACTGTGCAAAATCATCAGTGCAGGGACCTCGTCAGTGTAAGTCCCATTTGACAGGGACATGCACCAGAGTGCACACAACTTCTCCTGAAGTGTTCCAGGCTTCAGAGGGCCTGCAGGATGGAGGAAAAGCTGCAATTCCCTCCATCAACATCCCATGGAAAAGCCAAGCAATAGCAGCACCTGTGACTGGAAGGCAAGTCTTAAAAAAGCTGCAGACAGGAGAAAAATGAGTGAAAAACGTGAAATTGCATTTGTTTGCAGGAGCAAACAGGCTAGGGGGGCATAGCTTAAATTTAGGTTTGCTTTCCTACTTTTCCATGCCAAAGATGCACAAAGAGTGGAGGATGGGGAAAATCAAGTTTATGGCCACAGTCTCTTTCCAACAGCTTCTCAAAGAAGTCAAATTCAGTTTTACATTAAGTGCTCTGCAGTACTTGGATCACAAGTTCACAAGGGCATAGAAGTAGTTTGCATATAAAATAAACAAGCAAATAAAGCAGAGGGAAACTCATGAAAAGAGAAATTTGGGAAAGCAAAAACAAAGGCAGAGTGATCAGATGGTAGAAAAGTATCTTCCACAAATAGCTTCACCTCTCCCTTTCTCTTCTCCCCTTCCAAGCCCAAAATATGGACCAAACACCATCAAAGTAACAGCCACTAATCCATCATCAAACATTCCTTTTGATTACTGGCAGGGAAAAGAAGGCACCTGCAGCTTTCCTCTGCGGGCAGGATTCAAAGCCAGCCCTCTGAAGGAACAGGGGCACGGAGCAGGCTTTGCTCCCCATCAGGGGTCCCTGGGTACCAGCTCTCCTCTGCCCAGGGGCTGGGACATCCCAGTGGCACCAGCGTGGGAGCAGCCATGCTCAAATGCCAACCTGTTTGATCCCAAAAGCTACTGGGAAATAGTTTAGGAACATTACCAGGACTTTCCTCTACTAGCAAAGAAATTCAAAAGCTACATAGTCTGGGTAGCAAGACCTGCTTCAGCTGTTTTTTTTTACTAGATTAGAAAAACACTGATTAAAAGTCAGTCTTACAAGTCAGTTTAAGGTAACCTTCTTTTGCACTCTCTTTCTCAGCAGACAGCAACACTACCTTTGAAGATAACCATTCATGCATAAAATTACTAATAGAGACCATCTATCTGACAAATGTCTGTTCCTTAATAATTTATATCACTTGATCTATTTTCAAAGGTTAGTCTTACATTTAAAATTACAGTTCTGAATAGGTCAGCCTGTTACTTAAAGATAAATTACTCCACCTCTCCGTGTTACAGTGTTGTGTTTTGATAATGACAGGTTTTTTATTCCCGTGCTTTCCTCTTCCTTCTCAGAATCAGCACAGCAAAGGAGCAGCACAGCCCACCTTGCCCAAACCTTCCTGCAGCCCCATTTGGATTCTTTTTGACTAAGGCAGTCTGAACATCAACTCACAATCCTTTACCTGCTTTTAGCAAAGACTTAGGAAAGACTCAGCACTCCAGGATGAAAAGATGAATCAATGATGCGTGATAGGACTAAGCTCAGTCCTGCTGTGTGTGAGCTAAAACGCTGTATAACCAATGCTATTACATTCATAGTAATTAAAGGATAATTTCTGCTCTCCTCTGGATAGATAAAGCAATAAAATGACAATGTTTAAAGAGGAAATGCCAGTGTAATGTTCATGCATTTAACAACTACCCAGGAGATATGCATTGTAAATATACTTATAACAGAGAAGTTCCTACTGTTTTATATAGGGAAGCATTTTGTGCTGGTAATTTCATACCACTGAGTAATCTGGAAAGTTACTGGACCACAGACAACTTACTTTTTTCTTTTTCGAACACATGGTATTGGTATTTTTCTATGATTGTGAAGAACTGTCAGGTTATAACAGTTTGTCACATATCTTATTACAAATACATTTCTGAACTACTGAGGGTGAAAAGCTCTTCTCAGGCAACCCAGACATCTGCACACCAGATTAGTGCACCCGTCTGTTAGCTCGGCAGCAGCAGGAGGGAAGGAAAAAGCAAAGTTTGGAGTCTGTGGACATTCTGTGTGAGCTGCAGGAGTAGAGATCTCCAGGAAGAGTGTCCAGCAGCAGGAGTGCCAGGAGAGCAGTGCCATCCCTCCAGCACAGAGCTGCTCTCAGGTCTGATATGGTCTGAGACAGGACAGAGCTCTGCCCTGCACAGACTCCACCTGGACAGGGAAATCGAGGTGGAAAGCAGTCGTCCCAGGGAGCTGCTGGGTCTCGTGCAGCAGTCCTGCAGGATTTCTCTAAGTTGTGCTCCCGGTGCAATAGCTCCAGTGGAATAACTGGCCTTTGCTTTGCAGATAAAAACGAAATGAGAATCTGCATGATCCCTTGAAAATAGACTGACAGGTCCACTGTGGCTCCATGAGGCCATTGCAGTCGATGGAATTGTCTCTATTGTTCCTGGGCTGTGCACCACATTCTCCCCAGAGTTAATCAGGAGAAGTTTAGCAATAATACATCCATTTCAAGTGTGATTTCCTGAGGCCTCTTCTGAAGTAAATGCATGTATACAATATATGTATATGAAGAGCAAGAAGTCAGCAACTCCAACACAGATGCTACACAAACAAGCATCAGGTTCCAGGCACAAATACCAGCAGTTACCCAGAGGCAAATTATTCACAAAGTTTTGTGATAAATCAGTGATACATAAAGAAACCAACCAGCCCCAGCTACAAAGATTCCAAATGCCTTTTGCAGATGCCAGCCAGGAGAGAAGAACCCAGCCCAGCATATGAACAGCTACCAGGGTCTCAGGACAGGGGAGCTTTGGTCAGTGTGGCCTGTTTAATGTGCAAAATGCAACAAAGGACTTGTAGAAAATCTTGACACTGCTGTGGATATTCACAGGACAACCCCTCTAATGCACAGACAGTCTGTCCTTTACCTACCCAGGGTGTAAGTGCTGACTTTCCTGGAGCATTTGCCTCCTCCTGTGCACCTCCTCACCCGGCAGCTCTCCCTTGGAGCTGATGTGTACCCATCTGGCTGTACCCAGTATCCCAGGAACAAAGTGCTTCCCACTTCACAGAGAGCAAACACAGTCAAGGCAGAACTACAGATCTGTTATTTCAGACCCTGGGCAATAAACGATTCACAAAGAAACAAAGCAGGCTTCAGATGGCCCAAGGGAGACTACCAAAGGTAGAGTAAGAGAAAGAATGGATGAAATGCATAGTCTGTATTTTTTATCTTTTTTTTAGCTAACTAGATAAGAAAAGCTGCAAAACATGGTATATCCCATTGCCAGCTCTTCCATGAATCAGCAGAGCCTCTGTTTACTGTAAGGGGATCTATCCCAACTCAGGGGCTCAGGAGAGGCAAGAGTGACGTGGGAAGCTGCAGCCCATAGGGCAGGCCTGCACCAGGGCAAGAGATGCTTTTACTCCATTGGCAAATGTGAATTGTCATATTCAGTCCATTCGTTATTATTTCCTTGTAGATGGTTGTGACATCTAATTCTTTCAGGGCTTGTAAAGCATGAAAAACCCTGTATCTTCGCCACAATCTAAAACATTTAAAATGTTTTAAATTATATGGGTTACCCCAGATCACCTTCCCCAGTGAGAAACTAATTCAGACTGCCGTAAGTACAGCCTTTTTAGCAAACTGTGACCAATGAATGCACCTTTCTTACTTCAGAGTGTAGTCCTGTTCTTGACATGGAAGGGTGTAGTAGCTACAGTTAAAAAAACCATCATCAACAACAACAAACCCATACAAACAAAAAAAAAACACCTCAAAAACCTTTGCATTATACACCAAGCAACATGTCTGCACATCTATACAGACAAGGGAGTCCTGACTCCAGCCGTGCTCTAGCTTCTTTTTGCTGATCTATTTTAGCAAGAGCTGGACAAGACAAAGCCTGATGCCTGCTATCCTCCCAGTCCAGGTGGAGCCTCATTTTTTCAGCCAGCAATCCCATATTTCCTGTATCTAGAGCCTGTTCTGATTCTCCCAGCTTGAGGCCCCGCTGGCCTTTCCTTTGCCACGACTCTCGCTGTGTGATTATCTGCATTTGCTCACTTGTTCTGTGATCATCCAGAGGCCACACTGCAGGATCTTTGTTGCTTTAACATGCACCAAATCCCATCAGTTCCAGTGCTGTGGCTGGCAGGGCAGGCTCTCATTCCTTAGTCACCCTCTCGAATGCCAAGGCACTGAGTTGCCAGCGCTGTCTGATTGCACCCAGAGCCAATTACATCAGCCTTCTGCCAACCTGGGGCTTATCTGCTCCCAGGAATTAATTCCTGTTTTGCTGCAATGCACAACCAAAGTTTTAAGTTCCTTGGCCAATTTATTACAATCAGTCTTTCTGCAGTGCGTTTGGTCTTCTTTATAATTATCCCGCAGAGGCTGTGGTTCTGAGAATTGCTCCGTGCACTCCTCTGCTTCCCCAGTACCCACACTCTGACGGAGAGGCAAATACCTACTTTTCCAGCCCCATTCCCTCCTGTACATGCAAATCAAGCAAACTGAAGCAATTGAAGCAGCACTCGGTGCTCGGCAGTCTGGCACCGAGGGTGGGAGATGAGCTGACAGGCTGGCAAACTTGCAGCTCAGTTTCTCCACTTTGGGAAGTTTATTCACGATAGGTTTCCTCTGATCGAATCACCTTGAGTTGGTTCTTCTGTTCATTTTCTCTTCGTCATCTCACATAACAGAGCAGCCCAGTGCTGTTCTGAGGGGCAGGTAGGAAAACAACCACAAGAGGTATTTTCCCACAGAGATTTCCAAAGTCCCCCCCGCCAGGTAATCCTCTCCAAGAGGGATGAGGACCCATCTGGAGGATGGCCCAACATCACCATCAGAGGAAGAAATTCACTGAGCTCTTCCTTTCACATCTATTGGTGTCTAGATTCACTTTCTATGAAAAGTGGTGGGAACAGTGTTAGAGCATCAGTCCTGCTGGGAGACATGTAGAAAGAAGGAATTTATAGTGTTTAAAGAAGGGAAAAGACTTCAAGGGATGTCTCTTGAGGCTGACAGTTGGGGTAGGCTGCCTCAGGGCTGCGAGTTAAGGATTTGTGAGAACCAAGCTCCCATTAGCTCCCAGGTTAGCAATCCCTTTTTCTTTCTCTCCAGAAGACAAAAGACTGGATGGATTCTGAGGTGGTCCTCAGCAGGACCTCCCTGGTAGACAGCAAGGCCAGCTGCCCTGAAGACAGGACTGAGAAATCTACTTTCCCTGAAGTTTCACCAAAAGATGACGGGCTGAACCATGCAAAATCCTGATGCTGACCGAATTTTATCAAGAACAAAATTTCATTGCCTCTGGTACAGAAATATTATTTGTCTACATTACTTAAGTCAAGATTTATAAAGTACCCAAAATTCTCTGAGGGACTGCCAAGCATTAAATCCATTTATGCATAAATTACACATGTGCAGGGTATTTTGGCTGTACCCATTCCCCTTCCTGAGCCTTTTCTCAACCTGAGAACAAATCTCTTAGTTACTAACCCCCCCAAGAATTTATGTGGCAAGCTCACCAGGAAGAAGAGTTATTTCCCCTGTGGCATTTGAAGTTGCAGACCTAACTCTGTGAAGTCTATAGTAACCCTGAGCATTTTCACAGAGAACCATATGGCCATGCCAGGCAGGTGTTCTTCAAAGTCCTCAAACAATTATCAGTGTGAGTCATGCCTGTCGCTTTTACTTCCTGGAGCGTTTCATTTCATGGCTGCACATCACATACGAGTTGTTGGGAAAAGGACCATGCTCACATTTGGGATCTGTTTGTTTCTCTGAGGATGTTTTGATGCAACTGTCTCAGCCATTTCACCTTCAACTGGCCCCCTTTCCACAGATGACCAGTCATCCAAAACACCAGAGAGATTTTAAGCCTCCTTGATCTAAGGGAAGCGGATGAAAAAAGACATGATGCAGGCAAATGTCACATTTGTGTCACTGACTGAAACCCTGCTGCCAGGATACATTATTCAGTACCTAGCAGACCTCCTGATATAACCCTGAGCTGAACTCTCCTCAAAAGATCAGCCATCCATGGCTTCCCCACAGCAGGTGGAAAGATTTCCTGCCACAACCTTGGAGTCAGAGAGAGCAACACCCACCCCTGTGTGCCCACACAGCCCATGGAAATGCTTTATATGACAGGCAACACGTCCACTTCTTTTTCTTCATGGGGAATTCTCTGCTGTGATCCTGTATCTGTATCTATACAGATAAGAGACTCCAGGCACTGAAGATAAGGTGGTCTCCTACTCTGCTTGGAAGTCTATGCCAATGAACAATATGAAAACATACTGCTTCTTTTCTCCCAAACATATTATTACTGCTAAAATATCTGATGCTAACGAGGAGAGAGCAGAAGCAGCTCCATCAGCTCACACTTTCAATCCTGCTCTTACTTCACATCATCACAGAGCTGGAGAGAGAGGTAGCAGGGCAGTAGCTGTTCCCTGAGCAGCCTTTCCCTGTGCTCTGGATCTGCAGGTACAGATAGAGCAGGACACAATCATCTCCTGGCCCATGAGCAGCCTCACCTCCCCTCAGACAGAGGGAGAAGATACTGGCAGGTTCTGATCAGGTTCTGCCCTCCTTGTTCCTCTTAACTGGCTCTCTGCTAGAATCTGTTTTGGGGGTAATGGAAAGGAAAATTGAGTTAGACCTTTTTAAAGGGTTTGCTAATGAATTTATTCATGAAAGGCTGCAAGGCCTGAGTTTTCCATCAAACACCACCACAGGCTTAGTTAACCAATACTCACCTCTGACTTCTACTAGAAAAGCCAGGATGCTGCTTTCCTATTGCTTCAGTACATTTTCACATGTCTTAGCCATGTACTGCCCCTGAAGAGCACCAGACACCTTCCCCAGTAATGAGATCAGCACCAGAAAAGGCCCTGGCACAGCTTACGTAAATCCTAAACTTCTCATACTTCGAGACATCTCCTTTGCAACTGCAAGGCACTCCCTGCCAAAAAGCCAAAACTCTCTATTCCATTCTGTTCTCTCAGAGTTTTCAAGAGTGTCTAGAGATACTCTAGAAAGATCCACTGCTGCTTGCTCTTTTTGAAATTTAAATTAAAAGCTATGCCAGCCAGTCTGTACCGGGCATAAGAAACACATTTCAAATATATACCAGAACAAAGACTGGTAACTGTGGAGCTGACCGGCCACACAATCTGTTATAGAGACCTTTGGGGGCTGCAAACTCAACCACTGTGTCACAGTGAGGCCAAAAGGCAAAAACCAGGTCATAAAGGCACAGAAAGCCATACAACAGGCATGCTGCTTCTGAGATCAGAGCCAGCAGATCTTTTACTTTTAAAATCTCTCCTAGTGTTACAGCTGGAGCTCCTAGCACACAAAAACCTGGATGACAAGATCTGCAGCCCAAACCCTTCTGAGTGTGCTCCAGCCACAGAGTGCTGGAGAGGAAAATTTTATTTTTTGTTATCTGTGTGTTGCCTCTGTCCCGATCCAAAGACAAGGTGCTGGCCAGGCACAGCCCAGAGATGCTTCTGTTCCCAGCTAGACAGCCCAGCTCAGACCCTAAGGCCACCCTCATAAAGCTCATTAGTCAAGCAGTAAAATTGTAAAACTGTGATGGGGTGACCCTGGCTGGACTCTTGGTGCCCACCAAAGCCTCTCGATCGCTCCCTTCCTCAGCTGGACAGGGGAGAGAAAATACAATGAAAGGCTGATGGGTCAAGCCTTTCTCTCACTCCTCCCTCCCAGCTGCAGCTGTGCAGGTTTTTTTCCCCTCTTCTTCAAAACACAGAGCCTCCTAAGAGTCTTCTAAGTTACCTTTGCTGCCATAGGACCCATTCACTGTGTGATCAGAACAGAGCGTATGACACACGCAGATGATTAATGATAGCAGTAATTAAGAAGGTGGCTGATTTTCACATGTAAAGTCCTGGCTGTTCCCCTCTGGACCTCAGTTTCTGCAGTCAGGTAGCTCCTGACGGTCTCTGCAGCAGTGATTTATCTTTCTATCAGCGAATGCATTGGATGTCTCACTTCTTGCTCCCTGGGGATTGCGGCCCTCCATCCTAATCAAGAACTCGCAGGGCAGAAAAGGTGCTCAGGTTTAGTGTCTGAAACTCTTGAGTTGTTGGGGAAAAGGTTTGGTGCAGAGGGTACAAATGTCAGGGCAGACTGAAATGACATGAACTTTTGCCAACCTTTTGTTTAAGTGGTTGATAGAATATCCTAAATAATTACAGTTATGGCCAACCCAAGCCATTACCTTCGGCAGATTTTTTTTATTATCTTGTTTGGGTGTTATCAAACACTCCTTGTTTTATCTTTTAAATTAAAAGAGAATACTTCAAATATATCCAAGGTTCTCACTAATCTTATTAGAAATGAAGTAAATATCAGAAACTGGTTGAAACCAACAATGCAGCCACAGAGTGGTCCAGAATGGTTGCAGTGTCCAGAGGAAGGGGGCAATCAGCAGGGAATGGCAGGAGGTCCAGGGAGAGAGGGTGGGACAGTGTTTGCTGCTCAAGAGGCCTTCAGAGGGATTCTGCTGAGCTCTCCCCATGCCCTTTCTTCCCAGAGGCCCATCCATGACCAGTGGCAAAACCAAACCTGGAATGAGGTGCCAGGCAATGAGCTGATGCCTCAAAGTCATCCAAGACTGAAAAAGGCTGCATGGCCACAAGACCTCATGGCACGTAGAGCCATAACACCGAGATGTGAAACATGCAAAAAGACAAATCTGAGAGCTCTGGCAACTTTTCCTCCATCAGGCAAACAGCTATTGGCATCTATGTCTGCTCAGGCTTTGCCTGGTGAATAATTGATGCATTTCCATGTGCTTTTATTCAAAACTGACTGTAAAGTTCCAATATTTCCTGATATTCTTAAAGATTAGAAGTTGGTAATTGTGATTTTCGTAATCAACAAAGAGTCTACATCAACAGAGACTTGGAAACTAAAAAAAAAAAGTGGGAAAGAAAGAGTGAAAGGAAAAACAAAAGGCATCTCTAATAACCGTGGCAGGAACTAGACAGACATTTCCTTCACACTGAGCTGTCAGAAAGTAAAAACATATTGTGGCAGGCTGTGGTTTACCTATGCCTGCATGCAGGCATCGGAGGCTCAGTGGGACTAATTACGAAAATATGATTATAATGGATTAGTAATTCTGTCAATCAGACCCATGCATATGGTTACAAAAGAGCAATGGGTAAAAATGCCACAGGACAGGAGATTTTAATGCTGTGGGTTAGTACCAAAAGCATGTCTCATGGGAGAAAAAAGATTTGAGTTATGCTGGGGGAGAATTGCTGGGATTGTATATTAATAAGAAATCATGTATCAGATCTATGGCTCAGAAACACATTAAAACCAGCTGCGAAGCCATTTTTACCCCTTCTCTCTAAAAGTGGTTTTGACAGGCTTGGAAAGGGTGTGATTTCCAGCTGCACCAAAAGTTTGCAGGCAGAACTGGTAAAGCTCAGCATTAGGTGGGCCTGCTCAATCAAAAGAGAGGGTGACACCTCAACCACATTTCGTTCATCATTTGAAATCACATTCTAGAATCAAAGAACAAGAAAATCTGGGGAAAGCATTGCAATTTAAAATTGGAGAAGGAGAAAGCGTCTTTGAATCTGTTTCCATAATGGATGTTCTTCCCTTTCCTCCTCACCCGTGCCTGGTTTGCTATTCAGAACCCTGCAGGAGAGCTGGACTATGGTCAGGATGTCTCAGGGAAGGCAGCCGAGGACCTGTCCCCTGCCTCCTTTTCTGTATAAAAGCACCATGAAGTAATTTATTCTGTAAAACAATGTGATTTTTGTAAATAACTGCAAGCACTTCAAACTCCATTCTCTGCTTTGCAGCTCTGCCAATCCACGCCCCGGTGGCCTGGCCAGCTCCTGGCATATTAATATGGGGTTTTCACAATTTTTGTTCCTTGCTAGCTCGGGGGGTCTGAGGCAGCTCCTGTGTTTATGGGCCAGTCTGGAAGGCAGTGCTGCTCCAGGGGAAGCAGCCACCTCCTGGCTCAGCCTCCACAAGCCAAGGGGAGCCAAATGCAGCTGGGATCAGATCCATCTGCAGCTCCCTGGGAGGACTGGGAGCACTGTCAGCTGGAAAATTAGGATGCTTCAGCTTCCCTGGCTTTCTCCTTTGTACAGGAGAGAGTGGGGATGGAGGGGGCTGGGACAGTAATGGGAACCAGCCTGTAGAACCAGGTAACTGCCAGAGCATTGTTGATGATAAAAATATCTCTTTCTTATTAACATATAGCCAGCCAGTTAAAGTCCCTCCCCCAGTCCCAGTTGGTTGCCTCAGGTACTGGCACCAAAGCTGAAGGATGAAGAGTTTGTACAGAAACCTTGACCATAGAGCAGGGCTGTGACAAGACAGCCTGGAAACAGATCAAGTGAAGAGAAAAATGTTTGTGTATTCTCAGTCTTTTCTTTGACCTGCCACTTCGCAGGTGCTTCAAGAGGCACTGTACCACTGACTGAGGGGTCAGAAAAAGAAAACACAAGCCCTAAATGGAAAACACCGAGAATAACTCAGAATAGTTTTGCATTCTCTTGTGATATCACCTTGTTTTTCCTCAAGAGAAAGTGTTTTTTGTTCATTGGAATTGCTCTGAAGTTATTCCTAAGACTGGATTCAGGTACAGGGTATGAGCCTGCCCATGGCACCTCTGCCAGGATGGAGAAGAAAGAAAGGAGCAAGCTGACACAAACAGTCAGCAGCTAAATACATCATTAAAAAGTGCACATTCAAATGGAAGATCAGCTTAATTTTGAGTATAATTTCTATCCTACAGCCTAGCAGGTACAGACACTTCATGCTGGTGAAGGCACAATAAAAAAAAGCCATCAAAATCAGAATGTCCAACCCATAAAGGTGTGCTTCTGGCCCCAATCTAAACCATTGACCAGCAGGAAACACCATCAGGAAACAAAAAAGATAATAAGGCAATAAAAAGAAAAAACCCATATAGGTGAGAATGAAATCCATCTGCTTGGACAGAGACTTCTCTCCCCATTCAGCCTAGGGAGGGATTTGTACAGCGTGATTGTAGCCCATGATTTGTACAACAAAACGATGCAGACAGTTCCCTGCAACAACATCACTGAAAACCTGTTTGAAAGCAAAGACTGTGGAGAGAGAGGAGGAGCCAAGGCACAGTGAGATGAACCCTGAGCACAAGGTCTTCTCCTTTTTGTGAACACCTCCTTCCACCACAAAAATCCCATTGCTTCAGCAGCAACAGGCTGAGCATCAGCTCAGGGGCTTCCTTGGGAGCTCCTTCCCAACTGGCACAAACAAATGAACTGTCAAAAGCAAGAACGTACAGAACTTTAGGATCTACAGTTTTGAGCAGACTCTTGGGCCATCAGTTCCAATTTGTGCTTGTTTTCATGTACAAATGGGAGAGCAGTCAGCACAGGTGTGCTGCCACTCTTGTAGAATAACTTCCTTCCACAAACAAGTTTCTCCCTGCCGAGCATTTTCGGAACCTGCTACTTACTATTTGTCCCTAAATGAGCAGCTGAGAACCCCTACGTGACCTGTGCTGTGATTACAAGGGCTTTCCCTGAGCTTTGGTTTCAGATTAAGTAATTCGCAAAACGGATTTTTTCTGCAGAAGTAGAATGGCTGCTGCTGGAGGGGAAGAAAAAAAAAAATTAATTCAGCTCATTTTGAGACATCACTGTGGTTCAGAGGAAAAGCCAACAAAGGGACCATGTAAGCAAGGATAAGCTGTGGCAAAACATATTAAATATGATTGTTTGGTAAAATGCCATCATGCTGATAAGGGCATTTTGGATGACAGTGAATCCAGCTCGTGCATGGTGCCCTCAGTCCAGTATATTTTATATCAGAGACAAGCATTGAAAAATGCTTGCTAGCTTTTTGAAGCCGTGGCAGGATGTTTGTCCCCGTGGTTGCTCAACATGCATTTACAATGCCCTCAAGTCCCCACCTGTCAATAGCCCAGCATTGATTTGATTTCCAGGATCACAGGTTTCACTGCAAGTTACCCAAAGAGACCCAGTAAAGTCATTTGGACTTGGAAGAGCCTGCGTTGCAAGCGGATGCACCTGCAGGAGCTGCCAGGGGTTGTTATATCCACTGAACAAGTCGTTCTGAAGGCAGCAGATTTACAGCTGATTTTAATAACCTGTGTGGTTTAAAGCCTTGTCATTTTTGTGCACCATGCAAACATGCCCTGGACTTTTACCTGATACAAGCAGAGAAAGCAATTTAGTCCCCGTGAGAGCTGATGAGGCAGATCCATGAAAGGAAGAAGATCATGCTCCTGGCTAGGAATCCTCCTCATTAGAAAGTGCAGGGACCTCCTAAATAGGTAACTAAGGGCTAATCTCTGATATTGGGATCACTTTGATCAAGATGTGCCACCACAGGATCTAAATTTTAGACAGCAGTTTAAAATGATTGGTTTTCACGAGACTTTCAGAAAAGAGGATTCTCAACACTTCAACCTCCCTCTCTCCACTGGCAATATGCCTGTATGCACTTAGAATGGGACTATTTAGCCAAATCCAGTACTCTGAAATGATGGAGCAGTAGGATGTAAATAGTCCAGATGTTGATAACATCACATATTTCATTGTCCTGCTGAAAAGATAAATTCAGCAGGCTCCTTGCACAGGCCTTCCCACGTGTCTAATGAGACTATTTTCATGTACTTGGTGGCAGACACAAGAGAGGTGATGGAAGGAGCCAATTTTGGGAAGGACATTGGAGATTAATCAGCAGGTGCTCTCCCCTCCGTGTACATGTTCTCTGCTGAAAGGCACAAACCCACTCAGAGCCCTGCTGCACAAAATCCCTGCAGGCTATTGCAAAATGCAAGCCAGAGGCCAGCTGATTAGAAAGGCACTACAGCAGGATTGATTTCGGGTCTACATCTTACATTTCAAGTGAGCAGAGCTCAAAACCTTTAAAGGGAAACCAGCTCAGGCACCAGGGAACAGACACGAGGCAGGAGTTGTGTAGCAGTGGACTCTGCAGTGGGGCTGGGGCTGGGCTCTGCCAGCTGTGCTCAGAAACCACAGGCACCTGCCCCAGCTATGGGCCAG
Source organism: Melanocharis versteri (assembly GCA_013397845.1). Classification (NCBI taxonomy): domain Eukaryota; kingdom Metazoa; phylum Chordata; class Aves; order Passeriformes; family Melanocharitidae; genus Melanocharis; species Melanocharis versteri. The sequence goes on along the minus strand of VZTG01004992.1, from coordinate 1,994,866 downwards.
CACCTCCATCAGGTCTGAAATCCAGCTGGGAACACGATGCTCCATCCCAGGGTTTAAATCAGGTAAGGTAACACTCATCACCACTGCAGAATTTCCCCCTCTGAAGTCAACAAGGAATTCCCATCAATGTTAAAGGATTCTTGAAAGAGTCCCAAAGCTGTCGTCTCGATTTTTTGTTCACATCTGACTGTGTTAGAAAGGAACCTGGTAGCAGTATTCACCACGAGCCCAATTTACCAGGCACAAGGATAAAACTGTACCTGAGAGCAACGGTGTTTGTCCACTAAGCACAGAACTTCTAAAGGGTTCCACTACATCAAGAATGTTGTTATTCATAACTACACTGGTTCAGCTACTTCCATGTTTCTTAGTAAACAGCAGTCTTAAAAACATCTGATCTTGAATTTTTAAAAGGAAAATGGCAATAACAAAAAATAAATATTCTACTGCAGAGACAACGTAGGAAATACTACAAGGAAAAATCACTGGAAATCAATAATTAATCCCCAACCTCTCACTGTGCTCTTTCTCCAAAACTATGTCACCATACTTTTACTACTATCCTATATATCACATTTCTTTAGCTCAGCAAACTGGAGCTTTTCTGATATTTCATTACCCCGTGAACACAGCTACCGTTAAATTAGTAACAACAATACTGTTTCCAAATTTGTCAAGGACAAATAAATGTATTTAATGATATCCGAAACGGAAAGAAGGAAATAACCTTGGGTCTGAGATAAAGGAAGTAGCATAAAAGAAAGGTGCATAATTCGCACAGGAGTAAAGAGGTGTATATGATGAAAGAGGTTTTATTATAGAAAGGGCTTTTCTTGAAGAAGAGTTTGTGTGCCCAAATCAGTCTGTTTTTCCTGTGCTATGCACTCTACCCAAACCTGTCCCTTCCTCTATAACCTCTCCCAGCATCATTCACTTGCCAAAGGCTGCCAGCATTCACCTCCCTGCGATATTGCTCCCAGATTCCAGCATTCCCCATTGAAAGGTAAGGTTTCCAATTGCTCGAGTCACAAGGCTCATTCTCCTGAGGCAATATCTTTCACATCCTCTCTCCACGAATTTCCTGTGTAACTAATTCCAATTCCTACAGATCTTACAGGGACTCCTCAGTTCAAACACCAACTCTGCCAAGGTCAGAGCCCTCCTACGCTCAGCAGTGCCGGATGCAGATCCTTTTTCATCCCCTCCTCTCCCACTAGAAATAAGAATCAGGGAAAAACTCTTCTCTCTCATTTTTAAAACAGTTTTGTTCAGCCAGACCTCTGCTACCGCCTTTCAAATGATAGCAACTGCTGGTAATTGAAAATAAAAAAAAAAAAATGGAGGAGTTTACAACTCCAGTTGAGAGCAATAGCCCCTTATTTACAGGGCTACAGATTCTGCTATAGCCACACGCCACGAGCAGCATTCCCTTCTTCCCTTTTCCCCGGGAAAATGGGGCCACTCACAGACTAAAGGAGAACCCTTCATAAGATGCATGGCAGAGTGTGCCTGCAGTTTGTCAAGGCAAAGTAAGAAAAAGATTTTATTGGTATCATTTTATTTCCAGTTAAGTCCTGTAAAGTCAATCTCTGGGAAGTTCCAGTAGTTGATGTCTGCATTTACAGGCTAATGCAGCGAGCGGGCATAGCAGGAAATGGATAGCTGTAAAAAGAGACAGCAGCAATGCAAATTGGACTGAATCAGGAAATTATGCCCTGAATGGCTCGGCTGTAAAATCAGCAAAGGCAGAGCGAGTAAAACTGAGATATCCCTGCCTAAACCGTGGTTTGTAAATACTGTGTGGGAGCAGGTGTCGGGGCAGGGCAGCCCTGGAGAAGCAGCAGCCTTTCCTCCAGGAAATTGTTATACGCTTTTGTAACTCAGTTTGTATCCAAAGACAGCATAAAGCCCCAAACTATACCAAAATGCTTATGTATGCAAAGCTGCAACTGCACGTAAAAAACTCTAAACTTAAATTTTTCTAGAGGAGTCCTGCTGCGTTTTTGAAGTCATGTACCAAAAAAAAATTAAAAAAAAAATCAGGTCTTTTCAAGTCTCCAGGTACAATTTACTATGCATTCCACAAATTCACTTGTTCAGTTCAAATTGGACCTCAATCCTTTTGCTTTCTTTGTGGCTACAGAGCAGGATCCAAACACGCTGCAAGTTTCAATGTACCATCCCCGTTGAGTAGGCATCACTACAAAGCGTTGATAACTCAACCTTTCCCTTTAAACATGAAACAGCGTTTTGAGTCAGGACCTGTGGGCTTTTTCTTAGTTTGGATCCCATTTTAGCTGCTGCCTAAAGCAGAATGCCTGGAGCATAAATGAGAGGGCAAAAATCTAAGTCAGAGGTATTCTGCTAACTCTAATTTATATTTCAACTAACTAAAATCAGAACACAGGGAATTTCAAATAAAAGCTGTGATTCTCAGGACATCCCATGGCCCAAAAAGGAGATGTAGCAGGGAGGCTGTGCCTGTTGCTGCTGTGGGGCTGAGTGGGACCATAAGTGAGGCTGCACACGAGACGAGCACGTATTTGACCTTTGAAATAATTCCCTCCTTGTGGAAGCGAAAGGCTGACTTCATACCCACAAAAAGTGTTCTTCCAAATAGATAACAACCAATTTCAGGAGCAGAAATTGGAAACACACGTAACTTAGAGCAGGGGTGGTTTGTGTGGGTCAGGAACAGAGAAAATTCACCCATAAAGAAAGCTGTTGTCCTGCTTTCCTTTCTCTGCAGCCCTTTCCCATCCAAGAGGACCTGGAGGTTTGGTGCCCTGCTCCAAACGTGCTCTGAGCCAGGCTCTGTCCTGATCCCACAGCTCACCCCTCCCAGACAGCCAGCTGCCTGCACATGTCACACGTGGCATCCCAGGAAGAAAGGTCTTGGCTTGCATATAAATACATCCCTTCCTAACAGTGGAAGAGGTGACTCAACATCCCATCATTCCAGGTTCTTAGGGAATCTCAGGATGCTCATCTTCCCTGCACAAGTCACCAGGCAGGTGTCACCAGCTTTAGATATCACCTTTCAGAGCTTGCTCCATGCAGTTCTTGAGTTCTCTTCAGTCCCTGAAAGTCTTGCTTTTTAGCCCCTAATTCCATTTAGCAGCTGCCTCTTTTTTAACAGGAATAATATAATTTCCAAACTTTTCCAAACAGTTCCATTTCTTATCCTCCTTCCAATTATACTGACCACCACTGCCTTTATTTATTTCTCTAATATCTCTCCAGTACTGCAGCATGCAGAAATACAAACTTCACCTCAGCTCTTTCCACAGCACCACATTAATCTCCCTCAAAACTCAATTCACCATCCACATAGATTCTTTTTAAAAGTTCAGTTAAAGGAACAATTCTGAAGTTTTATTTAATATTGGAAACATCATTTCATGGCTTGTTTTTTTAATGGTCAGAGTTTTTTAACTAGCAGCTGGCAGAGGACACATCAGCAAACATCTGTACTCAAAACATAGCAAACATGGGAAGTGCCACTGAGGTTATGTACGTGGCTCTATTGCCAGCAAACAGAATATAATGGAATAAATGCCACTTGCTGCATTTTTTTATGCCAATCTAAACGTGTATTTTTGTCACCAAGACAAAAAGGCTCTCTGCCTTTGGTGCTGCACCTGGTACAAGCCATCAGGACAGGCACAAAGATGCTGGGAGGTAACTGAGGCTGAGACAAGGAGGTTCCCACTGTGGTGATACAGCTGCTTTGTCTTTCCAGATAAAAAAATAAAAGCAAAGCAACCTCCTGACTGAGCTTCCAAAAGCTGGGCTAAGGTTTTTCTAAGGCAGAGACCAACTGCTACTGCCCAGCATACAGCTTCTTTCTGAATTGTCTCACAAAACCTTAGCTCCTTCTCTAAGTTCTGCTGCTCTTAACAGAGTGACTTCAGGAATTCCAACTGCCCAGCCATCCATGACAGGCTGAGAAAGGAAAAAAGAGAAGGAAAATATATCCTAGGCCCTGTGATATTCATTTGTTACAAAGTTGGAAAAAGTTGAGTACTTGTGGCTGCTGGAGGTTCCGAGTTTATCAATGTATTTTCTCTTGCAATATTTAGCAGGATGAATTTTTAACCACAGAAAACACTCCCTACAAAATGAGCTTATCCCTAATGGCTCACAACTTGCAGAGGTGAGCAAAGAACAATCTTTTACTACTGAAATTTTAACATTCCTTTGGGGGATTCACAACAAATTGTTTTCCAGGTCAATTCATGCCCCTGCTCCGTGTAATCCATAAAGAGTCCCATTGCTAACAGATGATTGCAATAACGTTACCTTTCTAATCAGGTCAAAGGAGGCAAAATAATCCCTTTAAAACTACCCTGACCAAAAACCACGTCATAAATCTGCCTAGAGCTTCTAACCAACCTCAAGGAAGAAAGTGCACAGAGAGCATCAGAATAAAAATATTCTGAGAAACTTTGGAATCCTACGGAGGAAAAATCATAATTTCCTTCTCCCCAGAGGCCAGGACTTCCCATAGCATCAGTTTGCCATGAGATCTGTCTTTTATACCCAAAGCACACAGAAGAAAGGACAGCTAAACGACTATGGCATGTTTCTAATAATTTGCATTTAGGTAGACAGTGGCTTTCAATGATTTCCCTTTTCTTGGGCACACAAGGAAGAGATGAAGCAAAAAAACAAAAAAGGAAGAGCAAGTACATTGGGTCATTTGACATTTATTCTGAATATTCATAATGCAAAGGCACCCACATCCCCCATTGCTGCACTCACAGCTGCAAATAGAGGAGATTTTCAAACGCACAAGTGCAGCTGCCTTCGGTCACCACGGAGTACAAAGCACTCGGCATGCACCCTCCTTCTGGCCTGTTCAAGCAAATATGCATCATGAAATAATAGATCAGCTTCTAAGGAAACAAATGCACACATTTGCTTTTATACCAGCTCCAAGAAATTGCGTCACGTCCTGCCTGGGCTAAATCAAGGCACATAATATATGAACAGATAGGGTTTGTGCAAACAACATGACAATTAAATAGTTATATATAGAGACAACATCACTCTGAGGTTTTATAAGACAAATAAACTGAAGTTGTAAACACTTTTGAAAAATAATTAGCTCAGCGGTTTGCTTGGGTCCTTGTGCCTTTTCACAAGTCTGTAGTAAAAGGAAGTAACCTCACCTCAAGCTACTTTTGGTTTTCTATCACTCTGAGGAGCCTTTTTGAATTTGTTAATATTTATATTCCTGCCTTGAGTAGCAGCTCCATTATGGAGCTGGGCTCCATTGGGCTGGCTGGTCTCCACATGGATACCCATGAAAGGAGCAGCCCGTGCTTAAAGTGCTGATTTTGATTTATTTACAGCTATTTTCTCTGGTCAGAAGGGGAAACAATTGTCTGAGCTGAATGCATGGTCAGCAAGTAACAACTCCTAGTCCCATTAAGATGTTTTTACTCCTCAGCTAGACGTTAAAAGTGCATGTTTAAAAGGAAACAGTGAGCGTTGCTGCTGAAACCATTGAGCAGTGGAGGTGCCAAAAGTGACATCAATGTCTCAGGAAAGAGGGGTCTGTCAGATCTGCAGCTCAAGCAAACACATCCTGCTTCCAGAGAGAGGCTCCCACACAGCCCAGCTATTCAGGTAAGAGCTCACAAACCCAGGACACCAAATGCATATTTATTCCTCTTCTAGCCCAGCCAGACCCACAGCCAGCTGGAAAATGCTTTTTAATGGACTAAACAACCATAGAAGATACGATTAGGTGTCCCTCCACTAACAAACTTCATTCCAGTCACTCTGCAGCAATGGATTTTTACTCCATTAAACTCAGTGTACTCTACCCACCCCTAGAAAGAAGAGCATGTGATGATGTTTAGTGCAGCAGCCATGAATCTGCATTTCTGGCGCTGCTCGGGAGGTCTGAGCAGCACAGATCACAGTCATGCATTTACAGTGGCTTCCTAAAGCCTGCAGCAAAGCCAGTTGCACTCGGTTTTGTGGCTTTTGGCTGGGTTAACTCTTATTTGCTGTCCCTACTGTTCATTTTCCCGAGTTCTAAAACTGCTATTGTAAGCAACCAAAGAAGCAGCAGGGTCCAAAAGATAACCGGCCTTCATCTGCTATCTTGTCTCTGCAAAGACATTACACAGAGAAGCCTCAGGCACGTAAATACAGCATTGCTAAGTCAGAGACAGCCCCTTCATTGGCTGCAAGCAAGGATTACCAAATCTCAGATGGAAGGATCAGACTTTGATCCAAGAAACAAATCGATGCATGAGCAAATGAAGAAGCAAACCAACTGGGATGATGTTAGAGAGGTGACTCATTCAACCAACAGCCCTTTAGCAAGGCAGAAGACCTCCCTGTAAAATGAATTCCCCTCTGGATTATTGCCTCCCAAAGCAATAACATAAATCCATCTAACATTTAAGCAAAGGGATATTGGATTTGACAGATCAACAATGATCGTGTTTGTCTACAGAGTTATAAGGTCACTGACTGAAGACCCAGCTAAGAAAAGCAGGTGCTTTTGGAAAGGAGCCAGGTATCACAGGGTAACTAAAGGAGATTAACCTTTGAAGGAAACAAAAGATATTAAGAAATCATCAAGGCAGAAGCAGACCCATAGGAGCCAGCAGTTAGTCCACTTCTCATTGCTAATAAGAGATACCGTAAAACCTGTGTCGTTCCCCAGTCCTTTGTCGGCATTTGGTTTTGTGGATTTTTTTTCCTCAAGGTGAAGATCAGCTGACAGATCACACAGTCCAAACACCATGAAGCAGTCACCACACAAAATAAACCCTCCTTCAAAGAAGAAATCAAGCCAACAGTCCAGATTCAAGAACCTCCAAAACCCTTTCTCCAATTCCAGCCACAGCCAAGCGATTTCTGATACCATTAATTTGTTTAAATTCATTTGCACCTTTAGGGGTATATTTTTTGCCTGACACTCCTATCATATTGTGTTTTGAATTCCATATTAATGGAGAATGTGTCTATAGTAAATAAGTGTATTTTTAACTTTTCTTTGGATGACAAGAGGAATATAGCAGCAGGAGTGTACAGAGTGGGAACAGCACTTTGGTCATTTTTTGAAAAACAAGTCATCGGTCCTCAGGTTAATCACACTGACTGGTAAAATCTGCTACTGGTGCAGGCAATTTCTAACCATAAGAAATGGTCATGGTAAGAAGCTGAATCGGTCTCAGAGGACAGATGAAATCACCACATCCAAGCTGGATACTTGAAATTATCATCAGACCTTAAAACTATGCTGAAAAACTGAACAAATGTTGCCAGGACATCCAGCCTTCAGACCACCTGATGTCTACTGTGATAGAGAGGAACACAGAGGAAGTTTTCATCGTGGACTGCCAGCACTAGTGCATTTCGAAAACCAGAAAAGAACAACCTGGTGCCTAAACCCAAACATCCCCGAGAGCTCTCACAGTGTCTGGTGCACAGCACACTGCCCTGTTTTTTACAGAAGCTACAGACACAGGCGAAGTTTTGAGTCCTGTAAATGCTATAAATGCACAAAAGCAGCCCATTTCCTCTGCTGCTTTCCCTTTCAGCACTCCAGGTTTGGAGAAGATCATCCTCTGAGCTGCAGCTCTGCCACCACAGCGCTCCTGCAGCAGCAGCTAATCCCAAACTTGCACTGCCAGCATCACTCAGCACCTTACAAGCCTCATGCAAACATTGCTTCACCTTCTCAGGTAACTGCAGGACCTCCAGCCCCAAGCTGAAAAAAGTGGATTATCTAGCCCTGTGCAGACCTGAGAGCAAAGCTTAGGAAATTCCTGCATCACCAGCTGCTGTTCAGATTCTTTTTTTCCCCCTCCTCCAGCCCAGAAGGACTGAATTAAGAATTGCAACAGTGCCCACAGCTTTCTCAAAGATGCTCTAAGAAAAAAGGGAGCAGGCTTTAAGTAGGGAAGCAAGGATTAGTTATGCTCATTTGGGGAGACTTAATCCTGAGAAGAGGTAGCAGAGCTGCACAAAGAAGCAGACAAAAGACTCAAAATGCAATTCTAATGGATAAATAAAGAGCACCTCTCACCTGCAAACTCAGCCCATTCCAACATGATTTCACTAACTCTTTTCCACTCAAATTCTGCTTTTCTCCCCTTTTTAGTCATGTTCCCTTTATTCTGTGTTGGCTGCCTTCGTTTTTTATTTATTGTACTTCACCCCCGTTATGATTTTTCCCAGTAAAGTTTTTAGCCGATTGCAGCAACTCACATCTCTCCTGACTTGCTGCTAGGAATTGATGGACAGCAGTGCTCATTATTTCACAGGTGCCCTCCTTTTGGAGAAGCTGCACCGTTTACAATACAAGGGAGAGTGTGGTGGTGGCAGAGGGATTTTTCTGAGCCAGAACCTAGTGCTAAAATTTTCAGTATTTAATCCATGCCCTCTGTGTAGGAAGATCAGGAGTGATCTCCTTGTATACATGCCTACATCCATGCAAAAAAACCCATGAGACCACAGTGTCTGCTGGTGTAAAAGATGTAAGTCCCTCACAACAATGGTTTCTGCTCCAGGATTGTTTTTGAGTGTATCAGACAGCCATTGCACCAGGGTTACAGCAGTGTTGAATTGAAGTCCACAGTTTTACACCTGGGATGCATCTAGCCCAATTGGCTGCATTTTCAAAGAGGTTTTGAGCCAGTTTCTAAAGCTCTGAGCTTTATTCATTCCATCTGCACTTATTTTGCTCATGCCATCCTATTTCATGCGTCCTTTCCTGACAAAAACCTGCCCTTCAGAGCACAAGCTGCACCCACATACACGAAATGGGGGGCACAGCCACTGGCTCAGAGCCTGGCAGGGCACAAACCTGGGCACACATCACAGCAGGAAGGGCCACGGAGGCGTGCAGCACCGGGATAACATTGTTCCCACAGTGCTGTAGGACTTCAAAAACAAATTCGGCGCATTTCAGAGCTGGAAGCAAAGTGCCAATAAAAAGATCAGTCAGACCTGTTTTACCAGGAGCTTGGCATCCACTGAAGAGGACAGCAACAAAGGTAAAGAGGGAAATAGAGAAAGATGGATCCCCAGAGACTGGGAGGACTAAAGGAAATAATGAGGCATTTGCTCCGGAGCCTGAAAATGGTATGATAAAGTATTTCCTTATATGAGCAGATTGCGAGTAAAACAGAGCGTGGTACCCTCATTCCTGTATGGCAGGGGCTTGCAGGAAACTCCTGCCTGCCTTCAGCTGGTCACAAGCAGAAGGAGCACTGGCAGATAATTTTAGAATAAAGAGGGTAAATAATGAGGAGTCCAGCTGCACTGTACAAAGCAGCACAGTGAGATACCCATTAGAGAGTACGAATCGCCCCTCAGACAGAAGCAAAACATAACATCACACACTGCTGTTCAGAACTAGCCCTTACCACCCCACTGCTAGGGTATTAAATATACATCCCTGTGTCACAGCAGAAACAGGCACAAACAGGCGTGTGGCAATACTTCAGCAGGATGTTCCAAGCTTAAAAGTCACTTACAGCAGAATGAAACCTATTCAGTATTTATTTTCCACAGGTTCAAGTCAACAGTCCTAAGCAGATGGCTGCCGTTAGCATAAAATGAGCACCTGAGGAGGGAAGGGGAAGCGAGTAACTCCAACCAGCCATCTGCTTCTTAATTTTCAAGCAAAGGGCACACAGAACTAGGAGGCAGCACCAGCTCTCCCCACGCTGTGCCATGCCTGCCCCATCACTAAATTGTCAGCATCAGTTAATTCCCCCATTGTTGCGGCGGGGCGCGTTCCCACGCAGCGCCCGGGAGCCAGGAATGATTGTGCCATGTGTCACTGCTTGCTTTTCCAGAGAAAGTGTTCCCCCCAGCCAAAATACTTCATTTGCAAATCACACCTGAGCAGAAGTTGATAGGGAAAGCTGGCTCCATCTGTACTTACAGTATCTCCCTGGCTTCAGCAGGACATAAGCGAGTGCTTAAACGCTTCACAAACCAAACCCTCGGAGCAACGTGTACCTTTCTTTCAAACAAATGTACGAATTAATCTTGCTCCAGACGGTAAATGTTTATACATTACCAGTTATTTATGAAAGCTTTTTGCGCTGCATAATTTACAAATGACAAAACAAAACTGTCTACTTCCAAGCCACAGATACTCGCTTTTCCTTTTCAAATATTCATGTCTCCTTTTGTAGGGAATCACACATGACTTCAAACATGGGTGCTTTGTAGCACCCATAGCCTACTGCAGCCCAAAACTGTTGACAGAAAGACAAAGAATGATTTGGAAAGTTTATAAATATAAGACATGCAATCTGTTCACAGTAGGTGTCAAAAAGTCAGTGAAACTCAAAGGACAAGAAATTGTGGCCTTGAATGAGACTAATGAAAGAACAAGGAAAAGGAGCAACTTTCAAATCTCTTATTAAGTAAATAAAATACTGAGAATCAAAACACCTCAACTAAAAACCCGTAAAATCAAAACAAGATACATTTCAATTATTTATGAAAGAGGTTATCCCAGGTAGCCTGAAAAATACCAAGTGCTAATTTGTAACAAGGGGAGACACGTGTTGTGCGTGTGAAATTCATGAAAAAGTGACAGCAGGGATCAAACATGCAACAATTCGAATGACAGAGATTCCCTTGCTCAACTCTCCACAGTCCTGTTGTCATCGCCCACCTGACAAGATCAGAAAGGAAGACAGTGGTGACCATGGGGGGCCTGGGTTTGCCTCCTGTCAGGGAAAATGTTCCCCAGAGAATATCTCAAAACATTAAATTAATCTTTAGTCTTCTGAGGGAAAAAAAAACCCAAACCTGTCAAGAGGTAAAACAATCAGACAAGTTAAAATTCAACCAAGTAATTTCTCCTCTTAGCCAGGAAAAACTCTGCTGTCCATGGATTATTTAAGTTAACTGACAGATAGTTTTATCAAAGCCTTGTCTACAGGAAGAAGAAAGGAATAGTGCAACTTTAAATGCTGCTAACTGCTAGAAGGTCATAAAGATTTATGGTTTACCCTCCTGTAAATACCATTCTTTATAACTGATCCCCATGAGATTTACTGAATGCTCAATAACCTTTCTCTGGTGGATGCAAGAAAATCGTCGGCACCACCTCGAAACCCGGGTTCTTCACAGCCTAAGAGCACTGTGCCTGCAAATCCACCTCAGAAGTGCTGTTCCTTCTCTCCCCATTTCTGTAAGTTGGTAGTAATGAAGATGCTGTTGTGATGGAGAATCCTCCCAGCCAAGGCTGAACTTTAAATGTAAACTTGGAAAGAGCTCTCCGAGCCAAGCCTCACCAAGCTGGCCTTGTGGGCCCAGCACAGAAGATGAAGTGTGTACACTGGGCTCTGCAGGATTACTGCTGGAGAGACTCCTTCACCTGCAGCTCAAAGAGAAACTAAATGTTTGCACTGAACCAGGCAGTGACTTGGCAAATGAAAACGGGAGCCACATCTGCTGTTAGATCACTTGTGGTTTTCTCGACTTCTAAGTCACCGGGGATCCCATTAAGTAGAAAAGCAGATAAGGAAATGGAAAAATGTTAAATGTAAGTCAAACTTCTAAATATGTTATCAGGAGCCTGCTTAAAGTGGCCTGACAAAATGATCTCAAATTCTGTGCATAGTAGATGCAAGAAAAATTAGGACAGTGTACAAGACAAATGATCTTTCTCATCAGTCATGAGGATCTCCAGGTAGTCCCAGATATCAGCATGACTGCCCAGCGCAGGTCTCCAATAGTGGGAAATCCCTGCCTCCAAAGATGCATCCCAAGATCCTTACGAAGCCACCCGTGACACAGCCAGGCTCCGGGAAAGCAGGGCATGGTCTGACACAAGACACAGCACAGTGGAAGTCATTCAGCACAGCAACAGGCAGGCCTCAACCTCAGCAGGCTCAGCTTTGCAACAAGAGCTGGTGACCACCACGGCCAGTGCCCACACAAGTGCCCAGATCTGGATCCCCTGAAGAGCAGCTGCCTGCACAGATTCCAGACACGGCTGTGAATTGTGCTCCTCCTGCTGAGAAATATCCTGGAGAGACACCTGGCCCCATTGGCTGGGACCTCCAATTTAACCTTTGCTTAAAACCCACGGTCTGGCTGCTGGGGACAATCCTACATCTCTATAAAGTTTTATAAATGCAAGAAACATGGCATGACACTGATTCTCTTGTCCCAAGCAATCCTTCCTCATGACTTAATCTGGACCTGCAGCGGTGTCCCTGCAAAGGGAGCTGTGCAGAGAGCAGGAGCCTCCTGGCAGAGGATCACAATCTCTTTTATCCCTCTCTCCTCTTTTCTCGCATGAAAAGAAAGAGCATTGGCAGGGCTGACAGGCAGTGAGGACATCGTGTGCACATCTGGCTCTTGCAGGCTTTTGCAGCCAGAGCTCAGCCTCGTCTCCCCGTGTGTGGCTGCACACCCTGCCAGGAGGAGCTGGGGAGGGCGTGAGTGGGCTTTAAACCTCTGACTTACCCAGGGCCAGGGGTTTCCTTTTGGCAGCCTCCTACTCTCCAGATTCAGTATTTTCAATAAGCTTATCCGAAAGGCAGAAATTATAGCCCCACCCACAGCTTCTAAACACCTCCCTACTTTCACAGCAGTTTTAAGCAGAAGATTGGGAATGTTCCCTCAGCCCTGGACCTTAAGTGTCCCAGTGCTGAAGATGACTCTGATCTGGAGTTACAGCTGTTACCCACTTAATGCAAGTCTTATGCCTCACAAAACTCCCAAGACAGATGCAAATAGACCCAAAGCTTTCGGGGGCTGAGATCTGGTATTCTGGTTTCTAACCCATTGCTAACTTAGAGCAAAATTAAATCCCACCTGTAAGCAACCATCTGTTATTTCCAGTCACCCAGGACAAAATAGAATATTTAAGGAGTGATTTATGATTCCATTTATTTTACATCCCTCAGAATGAAGCATGCAAATAGCTAAATATTTTAAACCAACCAGTAAGCAGTTCCCAAGTGTCTGAAAACATCTGCATCTCCCTCACCCACACACCAGAGATTCCAGGTTTTTAAGTAGGAAAATTAAGTTTTAAATTATTCTATTCTCAGAGAAATTATATCTTAAAGGAGATAACTTGGCCTTTGCAAAGAAACAGCTCCCCTGAGTGACTCTTGGAAAGACTGGAAGAAGAGTTCTTTTTCCACCCACCCTCCAAAAAACACTAAATCACACAGATTAAAAAAAAAAATAAGAAGAAGGACAGAATTGTTTGAAGTTTAGCCAAACATAAATACCATCTGTGATAAGCAGTGGCCCTGGGGAGGGAGGTACCACTGACCTTTTGCTACACAGGAGTCAACAAGCAGCACCTAATGCCAGGGGAGGTATTACAAAGGTCTCCAAGCATGAAAATATGTGTGCATTCACTAATCAACCTGCACATTCACCCACACTGGTTCGTTCTCTCCACTGATCTCTCCACCACAGGACAAGGGGAAATCCCTGGTGCTGCTGATGATCTGGTTCATGCACTGAATAAGTCAGTCTAGATCAGGGCAGCAAAGATTAATGGAGTCTTTGCTGTGGGAGTTTTACTTCCGTTCATAAGAGATATTGAAAACTTTCCCAACAGTGACTTCACACAAACGAAAATTATCCCTATCCTCCTGAGCCGAGGTGACAAAACAAAAAATTCCTTGCTTGATTCACACCCATGACAAAGGAAGCCAGCAGACTACAAAAGCTCCTTCTTTGCCAGTTATGCTTACAGCAGATCTTTTAATGAGAGGAAACTGTTTCTTCCTTTCAAGATTCTTTTCTTATTCCTATCTTCCCAAGAGAGAGTACACTGGAAGGTCAGCAGAGAACCAGAGGGTCTGTGTTCTTTGAACTGGCAGAAAAGGTCAGAGCAGTACATAAATGCCTACCCTGATGGACTCCAGGCAGTAATAAGGAAGGCCATAAGAACACCTATAAATAACTGGTATGTTTGCCCTTTCCTGGCATATTTCCTGGAATAAGGTGTTGAAAATGCTCTCCAAGACTTGGTGGAAAGCAGTGCAGTGAGCAGTGCTGCTCCCCCCTGCAGCACCACACAGACAGGCTCCAGCTGCCTCCGACTCCCAAAATCTGGGGTTTCAAGCTGTGATTCCAGGTGGCCCTAGAGGTCATCAGGCTCCTTGGCACAACCCCACACCGAGGCTTTGGGGAGCTCTGTGTCCTTACGGCTTTGGCCAGATTTCACATCCTCCAGGCGTTTGCTACATCCTCTTGCTGTGTCCCAGGAGGGAGTTGTGAGACACACAGCAGGGGTGAAGCCTTCTAAAAGTTGCAGTATGGAGCACCAGACTCTCCTGCCTCTGTTGGTTATAATTCCTTTGTTTTTTTTTAATTCCTGGAGACGTCACTAATGCCAGAGCAGTGTGTTGCTTGAGAGGCTTTGTCAGCTTCAAAGGCGTGACTTTTTCCAGAAACTACCATCTGAGTCTCCCCTAATCCAGCAGCAGCACCTCCACATGCTGTGATCACACACCTCTGTGTTGCAGCCTGGTGGGTAACAACAAATCCCCCACAGCAAAGCTGCTGGGGCTCTCCAGACTCCCCTCTTTCCTTGTGATCTGTGCTGCATCCTGGTGCCCCAGCAGATGTTCTCTTGCAGAGGATTCACACTATGCCCTGAGGTTACTTGCTCCCAACCCAAGAGCATCAGCACCAAGACAGAGTTGACCTGATGTGCTTTTGTATGCCCAGTATCACACCTGCAGGGGACGTGATTTGAGAAGGGAATGCTCAGCCTAGCTCTGCTGTGTACGCTGAGATGATCAAGGGAACTTGTAGAAAAAAATTATTGATTCCATGTTATAAAAAAATAAGAGATACAAGACTTTTGTTAGGAAGCAGACAAAGGTAGAGAAATGAGCATAAGGAGAGAGCACGGCTTGTTTTCTTCCTTTTGTTTCAGCTTTCCTGAACTCCAGAGGAATGAGAGCAGCCACTTTGCATTCTGCTGGGACTGGGACTTCACAAAGCTAAATTATATCACCCAGCTACACTGGTTGCTACTAAAGAAAGATGATAAACAAACAACATCCTGAGAGAGCTCGAGAATAGAGAGGCTGGTGCTATTGTTCAGAGAGATGGAACAGAAAACGTGAGAGAGGCAACAAGGAGAGAAGCCATTATTCGTGTGAGCCCACTGAATGCTTAATAAAAATTGTATTTGCATTTGCTCAGACAGTTTGTCCAGTTCCAACACACTGAGTTTCAGAGGGTCAGTCCTGATCTTCACGAAATGCAGCAAATTGTAGCCATTGGTATACATCAAGAGGCTTCGAGAAGGCTAATTAAACCCATCATCTTTGTTTTTCCTGTGAGTCAAGAGCAGATAAAGTGTGGTTTTCAGTGGACTGTGTTTGGCTTGCAGCAGTCCACGGATGCTACCAGTTAGAAAGGAGGACAGCACAGCAGAAGATGGTGTTTCAGCCTGAATCCAGCCTGTCAGTGCTAAACAGGAAATCTGGGTCTGGGCTGGATTCTCAGGATAGCCATCTGGAGCACACATCTGGAAAGAAGTTAACCAGTGGCTGCATGCCACTGTAATCATTCCTCCCTCAAGTGCTGCAAATGGAGCATCAAAGCAGAAAGCAGGTGGTTCTTCCAGGAGGTAAATGAACCACAGAGAGGGGTCACAAAGTGAGACACGCATTTGATGAGGGGTTTTTTTTCCTGCTCATAAAAACTGTCAGAACAAATTACCCATTGGATGTTACACCAGATAACTACATGCCCAACATCTCCACACTTGTTGCTTTGCAGAGACTGGAAGGTCAGAGAAAAGTTTCCTGAAACAGGCATTAATGTAAATGTATAAACCAGCATTTAGTTTCTCACAGGAGTAGAGATCTACTGTATTCCAATATTGAGAGACTTCATCGCGTGCCATGGACATAATTACTAATTTGGGGGTATCAAATCCAAGAACTCGTAAAATTTCTGAAGGATTGAAAAAGTTTTCTCATTCTGCATTGAAGTAATTTTAAAACTCCCAATATAAAGGGAGAACACCTGCATGGAATGAAAGAAATGTGAGTTAAGCTCCTGCTCTGATCCCTCTTCACTCCCCTGCTGGTTGCTCCCTGTTTCCAGAGGACCTCACCTGTCCCTGGCAGTGGTCTGACATGGAATAAATAATATTAATGCAGAGCAGGAGTTTGAAATGTGCCTTTATCATGCAAAAGCCCTGGTACAAAAGTGAGCTGCTGTTGTTAATTAGATCTGGTTGAAACCTTGGTCAAGAAAGAGATTAGAACAGAGAAATCTTTTTCCCAGGAAAACCGTGGAATTTTTGTGAATGCTGAAGCAGTTTCTCTGAAAAGGTTTTTCTTTTTAATTTTATTTTTATTCTTTCAAACATTACTGATAACGTAAAATGAAATGTTTTCTCAAGAAACCATTGCAGCTGGAGCCTCAATACTTGAAGAGGACTACTCAGTCTTGAATCTCAAGAAGTTTGAACCTCCCCTACATGTGAAGGCAAGTAGTATCTATACTTCTTCAGCATCATACACAGGGTGAAGTTGGAGAAGAGGTGCAGACCGAGATGAGGAATCCCAAAGCTCACAGCTCAGCCAGAAAACCCATTACAGGCGTATAAAAAACTCACAGATGACAGGGATATTTCTTCAGGGCTTTCCAGACTTCTTAGGCCTGGTGTATGGCACCTGCCCCAGGCTGTCTCTGAGGAAGGAACACCCCTTTCCTCAGAAAGTAAGCCAAAGGAAAGGGCCTCTTCTCCCCTTTTCTGTCCCAGAACGTGGAACTTTAAGACCCTCTCTCAAATCTTATTCTTGTTGTGCCTAGATCCAAGGTACAGGAATAAAGACCATATCTAGTAACTATGAAAAGATTGAATGGGTCTTGAGTTCATCCTGCTATGAAAAATGGCTTGAAAAATCAGTGCTGTGAAGATTTTGACAGGTATGTGACCTTTCAGCTTAAACTGTAAGCGATTCCGGTCCAGGGAGCTCGCTCCTCACGAGAGCTTCTGCCCATGTTCCGTACCAAGATAAACTGCAGCTCGAACTGCTCTGCTGGCCAGCGTTACAGAAACCACTGCTGGACACGGGCAGAATGAGTAAACCAAAGTGGCAGCCAGAACCTCTGAATTTTTAACAGAAACACTTCTTTGGAGGCGTGTAGGAATCAGAAACAGGTGGTCCGCGGCCATAGATTTTTTTTTGTAGTAGACATTAAAAATGCAACCATGAGATTTTGGGGATTCACAATGACAGAGGAAGTTCCCTCCTTATCAGGTCATCCCTGGCCAAGAGAGTTTAGGAGATCGCTACCAGATCATGCTCAATGCAGAAGAAGGTGAAGTCTCCATGCATTTCTCAGCAGACGCTCCCCACACGACTTTGGAAATAAAACCAGCAGATTTGCACTCAGTATCAGTGTCAGGAACATTCACGCCCAAGCAGGGGAGCCCCGGGGGACTGAGCAGCTCTCTGCCCACCTGTTGCCCTGCAGAGGAAACACTGATGTTCTTTCTTGGCACACCGTGACTCCTCATCTACAGACTGACAGCAATGGGTTTTGGGTCTAGTCAGAACTGATTCCTGCTCCTAAGAAGGCTGCTGAAAAGCTGCTGGCTATTTCTGTGCTACACTGCATCTACTGATCGAGTGGTTTAGGTGAAACTTCAGCAACTACTGCATTTGGGGTCATCTCTTTCACTTTTTGCCCAGCACCAATTGCCTGGGGGGTGTTAAGAGGCTCTTTCATACAGCCTGCTGTGCAAGTCAATGCTTTTGTTAAAGGAGTACTCCTTGTCCAGAAAAAAAAGAAAAAGAAGGGAATGAAGAGAAGAGGATGGCAGCTCAAATCTCCCACTTGCAGGGAGATCTGCACCACTATAACCAGGCATTTGGGTTTGCTTATCTCAGACTGAGTCCCCTGCATTAACCCAAGTTAAGCATAATACCAGTGACTGGGTATTAAGGTCTTGGATTTTGGGTTTTCTTTTTGTTTTCTCCCATTTCTTTAAATCCACTTTCAAAAAAAAAAAAAAAGTTTATTCTTCTGAAATTGCTTAAGAATTGAAATGCAAAAGGGATTAAGAGGGGCAGAACTCCTGCCTGCACTGCACTCACCCACACAGACACAAGTAATGACTGAAGCAGGCACTGCCAGACACGCTGCCTGGGCAGAGCCCCCTGAGAGGCAGAAGCCAGCAGAGGTAGGAAACAGCTCCTGCTGCAGTACTTCCACTGTTCTTAAACTGAAAATCTCCTGTTCAGATTCTTCTTTTCTATTTTTTTCCACCCAGCCTCTAAACTACCTGGCCTGCTCAGGCAACAACGCTATTTGATGTTTGAGTGTACGATTCTGTAACCTGTACACTCTCAAAATTGTACACCTGGATCTCTCCACTCATGTCCTTTCAGACATAGCCACCTGTGAGCTCCAATAAGACAGATTTTCCAGTTATATCACTGCACAATCAGGTCTACAGAGTGTGCAAATCACAGCCAACACTCCTCGGGCACATCTGAACAAATATAGGTGGGTTTTACCTCCCACCTGTTCCCGTATTCACGCATTTTTCTCTTGAAGCGGATACAAAATTATTAAACTCGTATCTCAGTTGTGTTACCAGAGCTGTTGTGAAAATCCAGCCACTTCAGGAAGCTGTATAAACAGGAGGTGAGTTTGGGAAAAACTCTGGCCTTGAAATATTTACACGAGGTCCTACAGAGAAGCAAATTCAGCTCTCACTAGAGCTAAACTCAAATCTCCAGAGCCCTTTCCCTCTAGCCACTATACCAACTTCTCTTTTCCTGAAATTCTCCTCTTTCAAAAGCAGCTCCCTAAGGCATCTTCTACAACACATAAACCATTCTGACAAATGCCATCAATTTAATTCATATTAATGGTAATGAAAGTTAAATAATAGATGTCGGCCACAGTATTTGCACATCTGTAAATTCTGCCACATTGCTAGGGAAAAAAATAAAAAGAAAGCCCTGCATTTCTCACACAGAAGAGATGGACAATTAGCTCTTTAAGGCAGAAAACTCACTTCATTAACTGGAGATGGAGTCATTTGTCGACATTTATCTAGTGCAATTCTCTGGAGCAGAATGATGAAGGGACCAGAACAGAGGCTGCTCGTGCCCAGCCGTGTCCCTGGGAGGCCCAGCAGACTCGGAGGCGATGCTGCAGAAGGATCTGGCAGCAGCTCCCAGGGACAGCAGCCTCCCTCCCTGCCGAGGAACACGGGGCTCCATCATCGCTGTGTTCTACGAGAGCACCTGTGTGCTGCTCCGAGAGGCCACACAGAGCCAGGACAAAATGTTCCCTGCCCTGCACGGAGCAGATGGCAGCACTGGCGCTGGCACAGCCAGGATCCAGCCAGCACAGCTCCGGGAAGGGCTGACGGCAGCGTGGAGCACCAACAGCAACACCACGGGCCAGCAAACACCTGGAAACCTGCTGGCACAGCCCTGTCTGCAGCCGGGTGCTGGACTGAGAGAGAAGGGACCAGCCCTTGGGAGACACAGGCTAACTTGGTGCTCCCCTCCAGGAGGCTGCCACGAGAGCTGGGAAAGTCTGTCTCCTTTTTCTGAGGCAAAGCAGATAGTTGTGGAAGGTAGGAAACGAAATAACCCTTCTGATGCCTAAAAGAAGGCTACCTGGAACAGAGGCTGGACAGAGTTAAAGAATAAAATAGATATTTATTGAAAGGCCTACACAGGACACACCCTGGGTGTACAAAAGTCTGGCCGAGACTACACCTAAGATGGACCCCCAAGATGGACCCCGGGTCACGGGTTCTCGCCCTTTTTATAAGTTTTGGTCCATTTACATATTCGGGCCAACTGTCCAACCACAGCTTCAGTCCACGCAGTCCCATCCTATCGGAGTGTCCCCTCTCAATCCGTGGCTGTTTACATTCTTGGGGTCTGAAGCTGCAAATGTCCTTGGTTCTTCGGGCTGCAAACGGTGTGTTTTGTCCAGCCAGGCTAGGAGAAGAGCTGTTAGCACTATACATGAAGCCCAGAGTTACAGACACACTAACGCAGTATAAAATCTAAAAAATATGAAAGTTAAAACTAAAGGTATCACTTCCAGTGTGGCAGTCCCCCCTCTTTTTCGTTGCTCCTGGATTTCAGGTTTTTACAGGTGGTACCCAGAGAATATTAAGACCCCAGAGCTGCACAGCACGTTTCCCACTTTCTGGAAAGTGCCAATGCCAATTCATCACTTCAGCGCCGCTCCAATCCTCCCCTTCCCGCTGCCAGCTGGGGCTGAGCGCTCTGGGTAAAATGCCAGCAGTGGAAAGGTTAATAGCAATGGGACTGCAATCCTAGCTTGCCGAGATAAATGAAGGTAGAGTGCAAGGAAGAGAGTGGGGGAGGGTCCTTGTTGTGATTTCGTGGCAGTCTTTTCCTTCTATCATCATCATCAGAAATGCGCGCTTATCGAATCCCCTCTCCAGCGGGCCCATCTGAGAGGAGACAAAACGCCCCCGAAACTCACCCAGGCAAAAGAGTCTGGCAAAAAGCAGCACCGAGTCTGTTGCTGTAACACCTCAGCACCCCCAAGCACATCCTCAGCTGAGGCTCACAGCACTGAGTTGGCTTTGCTGGAAAAACTTCACAGCTCGCTGCGGGCTGGAGACCATGAATGTTATCTCGGTGCTGGATGTGGGACACACCACTGTGGAGTCAATACAGGAAGAAATGACTCTCTCCCAGAGGCACAGCAGAGCTGCAGAGAGCTCAGACTGCATCCAGACACTCCAAAATCCCAAAACCAGCCCTGGTGCTTCCCATCTCTAGCATGGATATGAGTTATTCCAAATAACCTCACAGCTGCAAGCACAAGGAGATGCTGCAGGACTTGTCACAACAGCTGACTGGGGATGTTTAAATACAAACTCAATGGGCAGTTTAAAACCAACCAAAATAAAATAAAAACCAACCTTCACTCTAGTTGCTGATGTTCAAGGAGATATTTTTCACCCCTGTTTTCATTTAATCATTTCACAGTCCATGTTCACACTTATCTAAAACAAAACATTTTTTATTTTGATAAACTCCTATGCCCGAGCCAAGCAGTCAAAACTGGCAATGAAGAATAAAAGAGAAATGGGAACAAATATGCAATGCCAAAAGGAACAAGAAGGATGGTCTTCTAATGTAATACTTGCATAATTCAGAAAGCTGTTAACATATGTATTTTTCTGAACAAAATACTTTATTGAAACTTAACACATAATGAAGAATTATGATCAGTTTTACTTCCGTTAGTAAAAAATAAAGCTAGAAAAAATGTATTTAGACCTTCATCACTCAAGACTGTACAATCTATGTTGCAATTCAACAAAATATTTTAAAGAATAATATGAACTACATGACCAATTCTATTAATTTCAGGCCAGAATTTTTTGTTTGTCAGATGCCTTTGGGTTTTCTTCTATCAATTTCTCATTTTCAAAAGCAGCAGCAGATTTTTGCAGGGGGAGGCAGATATGGCCTCATTCTAAGTAAACAATACCAGCAGATCTGACTCTTGAATTGAGGAGATCTGTACTTACAATTAAGGATGCAGTTCCTAAAACACTGCTGGAAAACTTCTTTTAAAAGAAATATATGAAACTTATTTTTTTATTATTTGTGAGTAATGATAAATTACAACACTAAATGAATTATTTATGGTATCCTAGGTGTAAGAAATCAACTTTGTTGCTTCACTGATTTCAAAACCAGACCTGCACTCTATGTCCAGTAGAAAACATTTATTTCCACAGTCCTAGCAAAAGATTTATATGTCATGTTTCTAATTTTTTCTGCAACGAAAGTTATTTTTAAAGCATATTTCTCATCTCTAAGAGGAAAATTGAGGCAACACCAGAGTGGCATTTTGGAATATGAGCAGGTTTTAAGACAAAAGATTTGAATTAAACCAAACCAAACAAACAAAAAGAGGAGTGTGTCTATGAACAGTTCTGCACACTCAGTCACACATTATTGCATGCCACAAGCCAAGCAAAAATACTCTTTTCTTCCATTCTTCCTGTTGTTTCTTTTCAAAAAATCTTCACTTACTACCATATGAGCATCCGTTTGCATTATTTATAACAGCAACTTGCAACCACAAATGAGGGCACATAATTCATTTATATTTCACACCATTAAGAGGGGTATTATAACTGCAAACAGTAAATAGGAAATATAATAGCATTCAGCTTCTTCATGCTCTGTGAACTAACAAGTATTGAAACTTGGGTAAAGTCTAAGTAAATGAGAAACTTTTCTTTTTTTTCTTATGGATTTGAAGCGTGAGGAAAACATGAGCTATACAAACCAAAAAGAATTGGAAAAGGACGCATGCACCAACCACATCAATTCTATTTAAATACCCCCTAACAAGCTAATGTTTTTAAAAATTGACATAACTTTCTTTGTGAAACTCCAAATTTAAGTGTCTGGACTCCAGCCTAAGCTAAGCAGGGGAAAGCCCCCCTAGAAATACAAAAACCCTGCAAGAAATAACCATCTCTACTTGAAGTCAGAGAGATGTGGGAGCTCAGCATTGGGCTGGGTCAAGCCCACTTCTGATGAAGTGAATAACTGCAAAATTCAGTTAAGTATCTCCAATATGTACAAAAATTCAGAAAATGCTGGCCCCAAATCCTGAAGACTGCTCCCTTTCATACGAGTGTGACTGTAATGAGTATCAGCCTTTTATTTTAGATTAGGCAACATTTAGCAGTCCAGGGTCTCAGGAGACCATCCAGATACAAAACCATTTAATTCTACTTCAGATTTCTGCCTGCTTCTAGAAGGGCCAGGAACTGCAACTTTGCAGCTGAGAAACAAGAGAAAATATTAGTTCCTTGACATGTTTTATTATCTGAAACCAGAAAACTCACAACAGATCTCAAAAGGAAACCCAAACCAGCCAGACCCACCAGTGATGCTGCAGGTACGACTGCAGCATCTGCCCAGCCCAGAAGGAACTGACTTTTCAAAGGCTGAGAAGGCAATAAAAGGTGTAGTAATCCCTGACTTCTTTGGGAGACCTCTGGGGAAATGGAGAAGCAGCCTGTGAAAAGCCCACAGGCTTCAGGAAGTCCTGAAGAACTGAAATCATTTGACTGTGGCTCCCATGGATGTATTTATGCACAGAACTACAGCAACACACATACAAAAAAGTATCAGGAGGTACCAAAAGGATGCTAAAGAGACATGAGAAATTACTCCAGAAAGTCACCCCAACTACCTTGGCACAGATAGTTCTGCTGAGATTAAAAACTGTCAGATCACAAACCAAGTTTTATTATAAATAGCGAACAGAAATGGGGAGACATCTCCTGGGTTTCCGGTTTTCACAGGAGAGTCACAGCACCAAAAGCATCACCAAGGCAGAGTTTTGCAAAGATGCCAAAGTCCAGAAAATCTCCTAGGATTTGGGTGCCTAATTCCGAGCTGTCACTTCAAAAGGCTCAGCCTAAGCCTGGATGCATTGCAGACATCACGGGCAAGAGCCATGGCAAACAAGGTGATGAGCACAGTGGGATATGCAGCAGAGACAGCAGTGAGGATGCAGAAAGGGAGAACAGAATGGCCTCTTGAAATCCCTTTTCTTTCCCTCTTTGCAAAGAAACAGTCTTGCATAATCACAGGACTCTCAAACATTCTCAAACACCCCAAGACATTTGGTAAAATCAGGGGTGCTGCCAGCTGTGATTACGGGTCACCTCAACCTGCCTCCCTGATTTCTTTGCCTTCCCTCCATTATATGTCAAGTATATTAGGTACCACACAGTACAACAGCTGCTAAATCAGTCCAGCTGCCTATTTTCCAAGCGACCACACTAAATCCCCCTGATGAGGAAGAAGCACTTTGAGCAGCACTGAAATGTCCTGCTGTCTCCAGCCTCGCCTCTGCCCAGCTGTGTCTGTAGGATGCCTTTGCAGAGAGCAGCTCAGGGGTGGAAAGGACTGCAAAAACAGCACAGCCTCTATGCTTCTGCACTCTCCTAATCCTATCCCAGGTGTCTGGGACCTGTTCTTTTGGGATGACTAGTGAAGTCTGAAGGCTGCTGTCTCATTTGTGCTGTGACATCCCAAAGCTGCTGCCAGGGATTAGCCTTGTATCAGCTGTACTGGCTGGTTACAATTTTTTTTTTCCCTTTCACCCTATCTACTTTGCCCTGTTTCATATGTAGGAGGGAAAAATTATACTCACACAAGCTCGTATTTAACTCTGACACCCAAGAGACATTTGGGGGTGACTTAACACCACCATTTGGGCCAAATTGCATCTGCAATGCAGGTAACAACAGCGATACCATCTGGTCCATAGCACTCACAGCAGCATATAAACATTGATATAATCAAAAGTAATTATAAGCTGAAGTTTTCAAAGCCAGTTAGAAACGTCTGGAATGGCTCAGTAGAAATGAATTCTTGGGTTCTTCTCTGCAAAGGCATGAATCTGATCACTGGAGGCTAAACAGGAGGTACGCAAGGCTAGGATGTTTTCAAGGGATGTCTGCATGAAAATGCCATAAAAGCAGCACATCAGCTTCCCAAGAAGCCTGGAAAACAGTGCTCCCAGTTCCATCCAAGATCACCTGGCACGTTTGCCTCACAAGTCTTCCATGCTCCACTCATCTCTGCTTGTTAACAAAACAACCTTGGATCTACCTCTCCTTTTCATGGATACAGGAAAGGGTTGGCTGCAATGCAGTGCTAAGCAAAAAGTGTCCCGAATTTATATCAAGACAAGGGGTATAAATCTGCCTTGTTGTCACTTTTTCTATTTGGTGTAACTGGCAGTCGGAGCAGAAGTCATACAAAGAAGGCCAAATCACAAATAGTTTTCTAGTGATTTACTGGAAAATCCACGAGCCAAATTCATTCATGTGAAAAAGAAAAAAAGAAGGCAGGCGCTTATTGACTCAACTATTTTGGCAGACTGAGGCAAAGCAGTGAGCTTTCCCCTTTCCCTCTAGGAGCCTGAGAAAGGGCTGTTACGAGATGTTAAAAAGTCTTCTTCCTCCCAAACTTTCCCAGTCTGGAATACACTGTGCACATCCTAGCAGGACAGAGCAGCCATGAACTTGAAGTAAAAGTTTGTTCCTAAGATGCACCTGACATTTTTTGTCTCCGAAACTTTAAGGAAGATTTTATTTTCAGTTTTATCAGCAGGCATCAAGAACAGAGGCGGGATGGGCAGAGGAAAAGAAAAATGAATGGAAATCTTGCTGAGCCCCAGAGAATATATCTAACACTGGGTTCAGATGTAAGAAATATCCAGAGGGCCAAATTTGTTACTGCCTCATACCCCATGCAGTAAGAGACATAAACACACGTCCCAGTGCCAAGTGGATGTGAAATGCTGCCAAATCAGATGCAAAAGAACATTTTGAGCCTTCTGGCTTTGGTGTTGAATGATAAACCAAGGTGCAAAACAGTGTAAGAAAAAAAAAATTAAATGCTCTGGGAGCCTTCTTTAGATGCACAAAGAATTCACCAGAAGGGAAAAGGTTTAAAACTTTAAGCACAGAGCTCCTGGGAATGCAGCTGTTTTGTCTATAGAAGAGCAGAGCTGTCAGAAGTTAATATGTTTTCAATTTGTGAAATCCAAGCTATTGGAGCAATCCTCACCGGATACCTTTTATTTACTTCTTCCTTGGCAAAGTCCAATTACTGAGATGCTCCAAGAGTGATGCTCCTGGCCATCCCAGCTGACAGCCAGCTCTGCTGGTGAAAGCAGCAGCTTTTGGGGCTTTTGTGGATGGATCCATTTTACCCTTCTATGTTTGTCCAAAGAAAAGAAAAACACTAAATATCCTGGGAGAAATCATGCTTAAATAAGCTTTCTTCATGCACAAACTGCAACAGAGCTATTCTTCAGAAACATTTCCTTAACAATATGCCCACAAACAACACTGAGATTGCTAATGTGCCCCAGGAGGGCTCATGCTCTGGTGCAGTCTCCCAGGTTTTCCAGGAGATTCCTGCTCCTTCTCTTTCTCTCTTTTCTTGTACAGCAGAAATGACTGACACAGAAAGGGACTCACACCACTTAGAGCTGCTCAGAGCATTCATGATTTGGCACCGAGGAGCACAGTGGCTCCTTGACCCCCGTGGCAATCATCAGGCTACCTCAGCATTAACAGCCTCATTTTGTAATTTGAGTTGTTCAGATAAATGACTGGGGAGGGGAAAAAAATATCTCAGCCTTCCCAGCCCACTGAGCTGAGTCCCTTTCCTCCCAAACACCTTGTTTAGTTCACAGCTCATCCTGCCAGCGGAGATGTGTTCAGAAACAGAGCTGAGGCTCGGCAGTGCTCATAATTCACAGCTGCTGAGCAGAAACTTCTGCCACAGCTCCTCTGATCTCAGCAAGTCCACGTCAGCCATGTGCCTGCAAACCATTGAATGCAGGGATTTCTCTCACAGAGCATTCACATGTGTCCCAGTGTGACCTGGGTCACATCTAGGAGCTCTCCCTGGCCTGAGGTCTCTGCTGAAGAGGTGCCCATGGGTCGAGGTAAGTGCATTATCCAGCTGGGAGCAGCAAGAAACACCCTATCCTGCTAAAATGGGGAACAGAAAGGAAAGGAAGAAGTCCCTAGGAGGACTGAAACTGTCTGCCAAGCCCCAGCATCAATCTCGCACTGCAGGGACCAGTCTGACTCCCTCTGCAGCCCTGAGCCTCACCCCACCTTGCAGACAGCTCTCCAAAAACAACCTCACACAAGAAACCCCATCAGCAACTCATTTCCCCAGGCTGGCATGGCCATGGAAGTACCAGCAGAACAGCAGGATGGGGACAGCCAGCTGATGTCACTTTTCCCTTCTCTCCTGGCAGACCTGGGGCTCTGCTCTGCAGGTGAGGTTCACGGCCTCAAGCACACGTGAGGGGATCCCATTGCAGAAGAAAAGGGAATCCCAAGCCACAGCAGGTGCTAAAGGCATCTCCTCTTCATTTGAGAAGAAGAAAGGCCAGTGCTGAGAACTCATGGTGTAAAGTGTCTGTTGCCTACTAGCCACAGATGATCCAGCCCAAAGATCAATCATCCCACCTCTCCCTGACAAGTACAAACGAAGAGGAGCATTTGGTCTTCAGCTCATCATCTCCTGCCCTGAAACCCCCTTTTTAGAGATAACCATCTTTATCTCTTCCCTCTAGTCAAAGCTATATTAAAAATACACACACACCGAACATCTGGTGCCTTTTTTGAGCACTTGCTCTTCAGAAGGGTGCTTTTTGAGGAATCACAACATTGGCTTTATTCCCAGCTATCACTCTTTTATCCCCTTTTTACTTTCAATAGCCCTGTCATATGGACAGGATTTTTTGATCTCTAGATGCAAGGAGAGCTGCATGCTAACAGAGACCAGCCAGAAAGAGGGGCGAGAAAAAAATAAATAAATACTGCGGGAATGAAAGAGAGGCACGATGAACTCCAGTATTACCTTAGAGGTTTAACACTGAACTGTGGTTGAACCCAAATATTTGATTTTTCAAGAAACAGTGTGGCATATCAAAGACTGCTCCTCAAAGCCCAATTCATTCAGCACATGAACCCACTCCTGTGACTGCAGCTCGCTCAGAGGTGTCCCCCCCACGCAGCTCTCTGAAAGCTTCCATTTGGACACAGGCAAGACCTGGTGCTTCTAAGCCACCTTCCTGAGCAGCTGCCACCACCTCACCCCTGCTCTCCAGGGCTGCTCTGCCCCCACTGCTGCTGTGTCCCTTCCTCAGCTGTTTTAGTGATAAGGATCCTGATCACAGAGTGCAGGAAATGCGTTTGGGGGACCCCAATCCTGTCCCCTTCCATACCTGCACACATGCAGCTCGCTTGAGTTGAGCTCCCCACAGAGATCCAGGGTATTACTCAATAACTCCTACTTACCGATTTGATGAAAACGTAAATGAGATCATTTCAGATGCTATTTGATGCAAGTGAAATTTGAATCCAGAGAGACAAACATTTATGTATAAATTTCGCTTTTGAGGACTTTCTGCTGCTCCTTAAGGAGGGAGGAGATAGCGTGGGACCCATAAATGTATGGGAAATGAGTCCATACGATCAACATTCTGAATACAAAGCATATCTTGAAGCTGATGAGACTTTATTTCAAGGCACTATTTGAGACCAAGTTTTGCTGTGGTAGCATTCAGAGGTAGTAGCTTATTTTGGAGATCGTCCCACTGCCATAAGAGACATAAACTAAGGACTGAGCCACAGATTGCATCTTCAAATCTAAAATACATCTACATATTTAAACATATGTATTTTATATGCATCTCTTTTTCATTTCAGCGAGCCTGGGGAAGGAAAGAGAGCAGAGTAAAAGCCCTGGAATCTTTTATAGAGTTTGCAACGAGCTCATCTTGAGCATCAGCAATTCAAACTTCATCAAGATGAAATGCCAGTGAGCTTGCAATGACTCCAGGGCAACACCCTCAGACAGTGTTGGGGGACTGGAGATGGCACAGCATCCTACTGTTCCCAATTCCCACTCTTCCCTGCCACTAAAGGTAGTAAGTGCTGCTTCTGTTAGAAATGCCTTTAGAAATCCTGAATTGCTGGCTGTCTTACACAGCTGCACGAGTGTTATTAGTTTGGTCGTTATCTGCTCTAACTGAAAGCTCCAACTGTCACCCACTGACCAGGGGACAGGGATGGGCCAGTGCTGCCAAACTTCATTCCAGCACAAGCCACATGCAAAAGCTTCAACCTGCATTTCATGTCCTCACCATACACACGCAGCAATCCATCTACGTAAGAAAAAAATTACGTTTTTTATCAAATCCATAATTACCCCATTCTTCTAATACTTTTCATTGAAAGGAAGATAGTGACGTACTTCTAAAAACCCAAACTTTTCGTGATTTAATATTTAAAATTTGGGCTATTTTTGTTGCCCAGGTAGATGGGAAAGGCATTAACAATTCTGCATACACCTTATTAGAAAGGCTGCCCACATCCCAGCTCAGACAGAGCATAGACTGATAAAAAGGCTTAATACATAAATGCTTGTTTGTGTTTGGAAAGTTCCTGGAGCTCAGCCAAACATTCAGTGTGCTGAGGAAATACGGAGAGACAAGGGCCTGCTTTTAGAGCACTGCTTGTCTGCAGCTCTGTATTATGCTGACTGACATTTAGTCCAAGTACAGTAATAACACACATCCCTGCCTGCTGCTGAAAGCAAAAGCCAGATTTTAATACCCGATGGAAACGTTCTTGCTTTCGGGAGCATCCAGAACCGAGGAAAAAACCCCCAATGTACGGCTTATAAAAATATTGATTTCTTCACACATAAATGAGCCAGTTTGCAGCAACAAAAGCCTCTCAGATGGTGGGTGTAACCTCCAAGCTGCTGCCATGGCAGTCTTTTAGTAACACTTGTGAGTTATACAGAGATGCTTCAGCAGAGATTGCAAGGAGGGAGAGGACTTACTGTCCCAAATGACACCCAGGGAGCCCGGAGGCACAGAGCAGGCACTGACTTTTACCCCAGCAGGTCAGGATCAGGAGGACCAGGGTTAGAGCTGAGCCCCAAGCAAGGAGACCACTCTCATCCTGATCCAGGGAGAAGCCACAAGCACATGGTTTATGTGTGTTTGGCTTTTACTGAAGTGAGATGCCAGAACAGGAGGAGGGTTTGACCGACCTGCCGAGCTAAGTTCACACTCACATCTAAATGATGGACCAGGCAATCTTACTGAAATACTGCAGCTATTCTCCATCCTGCTCCCTTTGCTCCTCTGGTCAAAGGATGCTGAGGTTTAGGGATAGGTCAAGAGAAGAGCCAGCAAGAGACAAGTCTTAGGAGAAACCCAGAGCTGGGATTAGTTTTCAATCAGAGCCTTGCTATTAATAAACTCCCGAACAGTAGTGATTTTCTCCCTAGGACGACAGGCAGGTGTTTCTGGCAAGTGACAACAAACTCACTGATTCCAGCTGCAAAAAAGTTACCCTAAAAGCCATGCTCAAGCCTCCTGGACAGCTATGGGGATAGGTCCTTTCAGTGCCATGGGAGTGCTACACACACTGATAGAGTGCTGCCTTTGAGGGCCAGAGCACTGCTTGGTGACTCTGACCCTGAGGAGCAGCTCCGAGCTGGCCTCTCCCATTTAACAGGTCTGAATTCCTTAAGGGCTCTCTCTGGAGCATGGAAGGAGAGTGATGGAAGGGGGAATAACAGGTCTGCAAAATCCAGAGTGGGAAGGTAATGAGAGGGCACCTACTACCAACTTAATAAATGGGAGTGAGGGGTGGAATTTGATGAAATGATCAGGCAGCATGTCTAACACAAATTAAATAAAGTGCTTTTTTACACAGTTAATTTATGGAACTCCTTGACACAAGTTATTGCACGAGACAAAGAGTTTTAAAAGGATTCAGTAAAGGACTAGACAAAGTCATGAAGACTTATTACCTAAAGGTATGGTTTGAATGCCCCTCAGCCAGCCAAAAACTGGAGAGGTTTGTCTGAGACAGGTTCAATGTTTATTCATTTCTCATGCCTTTCTCTACACATCTGCCACTAGACTGGCTTTGGCTGGCCAGGAGATGGCTATTTCCACACTGTCCTTGGCACCGAGCAGGGGCAGGGGACAGTGTGGAATGAGCCACTGCAGCAGTTGGCCCTTCAAGCACGTTTTCTCCTGGGTCACTGCTGAGGAGCTTGCTTTGCTTTTCAAAGAGATGGGCTTTAATCCTGCCTGCCCATGGAGTCACTTTCTCACATGCACGTGCCCAAAGGCCAGTCCCAGCATGGCTTGCAACGTGACCAGCACGGGTCAGAGCTGTCCTCCAGTGGTTTCCGTACCACTGCTCAGATTATCCTTATTAAGTGAAAGGAGATATTTTAAGGTCTTTTTCTCTTCTCATTAAAGCCTCTGTCACAGGAATTACTTGTTGCCACAGGTTTAATCTTCTGCAGAGTCCAGTTTCCACGTGTTTGCATTCATGAGATGAGGGACAGAACACGGGGAGGAAATTGGACCAAATTAACCTGCTCCCATGACAATCCACAATAATAACAAAAGTGGAAAATGGCAGAGAATTAAACTGTTCTTGACAAAAACTGTAATGACCTCCAAGAATGCCTCTAAAGTAACTGTCCAAGTAATAGTTTCCAAGTGAAATTTCAAGGATATGCTAGGCAAACTCCCCTGCAGTATTTTGAGCTACTGGTTAAGAAGCCAAAAAAATTTAAAAATGAATGAGGGGAGGAGGTAATCAATACTATAATTAACAACACAGTCATCTGAAGCAGGGTGATTGGTTTAAATAAGTACAGGTAGATTGGATCAGAGAAAACTCTAAAGTAAAGAGAAGACTTCAAAACTGCTTTGGTTTTCACACTGGGAAACAAAACACTTTAAAAGAAGTTGTACAACAGGGTGCCCTGCTCCATTTCAAACTTAAAGTAGTTGAGAGGAAAAAAAACACCAAAACAAAAAAAACAACAAGCAAAGCAAACTGATTTTAGATAGCATAGCCTTAATTAGTCAACCCCCAAATAGAGAGATAGCATCAATCAAAGTCAGGGCAGAATTGGATCGAAAGGCCATCTGAGATTGGGCCAATCTGCTGAATAAAAAGGATGTCCAAAACAAAAGTATTTCCACTGAGTGAAGACCAGGAGTCTGCATGCTGCATTTTCCTTTTTAAAGCTGGCTGAGGCAGCTAGGGCTATGTTTTCCAGGGATTAACAAAGGAGAGAGAGAGAAAAAACTTGTTATTCTCCTTGTAACAATGGCTGTGGCACTACCTAAATGCTCCTGTTCAGAATCAATATTTCTGAAAATTGTGTCAGTTGCCATCATGTCAAAGAACAAATTCAAGAGTTTGTCCCTGAATCATAAAAAGAGACTTGAAACATCATCTTCAGGATAATGCTGTGCTCTGACACACCAGGCACAGGCCACATTTAGGTTGCATAAAAGGACTGTGGCCTTATCAATGCACGGCTGACAACGAATGGTTCAGGGACAGTAGAAATTAAAGTTACTCCTTCAGATAAAGCCCAGCAGTGATACAGCACTGTCATAATACACCTCCTTAATCTAGTCAAACTCTACGAGAAGAAAGAAAGTAATCCTTGGAGGATTTCCACTAAGTATAAACAATAATATATTACCTAAGGGCTTAATACTGCTCTACTGACAAAAACCTCTGAAATGTAGTGCAGCTGAGACTCCCATATTCCAGCTCGGTACAGGGAGCACTTCATTTGGGATTCATCTGTCCAACTTCAAATGCATGCAACATTATTATTTGCATATGAAAATTCATTTAGACTCCGTATGTGAAGAGCTAGGCATTTCTGGAGTCCATCACTGATGGATAGAGCCAAGAAGCATTGCAGATAACTAATGCGAAAAATTAATCCTGTTTCTTTACTCAAATATATCTGAAAACTCTCTTGGCTCTGTGGCCAAGACGGAGTTTTCTTCAATTTTGAATTAAACAAAAAACTAAGAAAGCCTTGGTACCAATTAAAAAAAAACAACAAAACAAACAAGCGAACAAACAAAAAAACCCAAACCCCCAAAAAAAAAAGAAAACCTAAATGGAAGAAAAAACAGCAACAAAACCCCAGCATTGTGTTACTCACAAAGTCACTCCTATCACACACTGTGAACCAAATCCTTCTTCCAGGCAATATCCTCCAACATCATAAGAAGTGAGACCAAGGGCATTGGCCAAACTTCTGTTTCTTTCTTTAGCTACCTCTCAGTCCCCCACATGGACGATTAATCTCTGCTTTAGGAGTCAGTCTATGGAGCACAGTTGCAGTCAAAGCTTTCATTGCCAAACGAAAGCAGCAGGTAAATGACTTTGTGCTATATCTCTGGTTTTATACGCTTCCTTTGATAAAAGTTGGCTTTGAGGCAAAAAACTGACTTGGTATGAAGACACACGAGCAAGCAAAGGTCTGAAAGGGTTTTAGGTCTTGGTGTTATCATCCCAAGATGAGCCCTTGGACCAAAATCATGTCGGACCATACCATAAAATACAGGAAAGGGAGAGGTGCAAATACAGTTAGAAATTAACAATTGTTTAACTTGTCATGTTCAGTATCTGTTTCTATACTCTTCCCAATTTATTGAAGCAGATTTTGGTAAGACGGCAAGGGAGAGAAGCCCTGCAATTTAAATAGACCTTTCTGACTGTCAGTTAGATTGATTACAGTTTTCTGCAAACAATACATTTTTAAATAGTTCTTTATGGAGTTTATTTTACTCCCAACATTTTCCCTATTATACAAACCCCATAACGAATGCAATCACACTTCTATTCACTGCCTCTCCAAAGTCTTCCTCCCTCCCTTTTCTCTGGCCACCTGTTAGCTCTTTCTTTTCTAAATTTAACTCCCTTAGCTTTGTTTGGTAACCTTTTCCTCATGCCCTCATTATCTAAATTCTGCTCCTGCTGTGGTAAAGCTGGTGGGGGGCTGGATCCGGGTTGTTATTTTGGAAATGGGCGGGGGAGGAGGTAATGAATCAGTCCATCAGTAGAGGTTTATTTATGGCTTGTTTTTCCTTAATAAATACATTTTTAAAAAATAAACCAAGGTCTCTACCACCTTGTACAATAAATTGACAGCATAGGCTCTGGAATGTATTTAAAATATCTCAAAATATGTCGTATTTCTGGTTATCACATTGCCAGGGGAGTAAACAGGCACATCCAGCAGCAATGCCCACATGTCAGGGCGTGGCATTTGGGAAGCTGCCTCCTTGAGGATGCAGGTAACTGCCCTCTTTTATCCCACCCACCACAAAGGCTCCTCACCCAGCCTCGGGCAGACCTGAATGCTGCCTTTAGAGACTCTCCACGAGCTGGTGATGACACCCAGCCACCCACTGACAGGCACAAATATGGAAACAGATTGTTCAGAGGAAAAAAAACCCCAAAGACTCGCAGAATGAAAAGACAGAGAAGCAAGGACAAGGCAGGGCTAACTGGTCATCAGTCACTTCCCAAAGAGGACAACAGAGTAAACCCACATGACTGAACAAAGAATACGTTGCTCTAATTATTACAGTGTCTTGCACTTCATTTGCAGCACTTTCGCCCAAACTTTAATGCATAAATTGCAGCTCTCTCTGGAGTTTCCCATTGACTCATCACGCACAAAACACCCACAGCGCTTTGGAGATGGAGAGAAGCTCCAGGCAGAGCACGGTTCAGCCATCCTGACCATCAGGGATGCAGGAGAAAACTGTAGGGAGCACAATCCCAGCAGAGGGAATAACTGCAGCCTTTCCCAGCATTGTGTTCCATGTATCCTGCCCAACACACCCTTCTACAAACTCCTTGACTGCCCCAATAAATCTAACCTTGAGCTGGTACCCTTTAAATACTGTATGGAAACAGGTCGATGCAGATAAAAACCACACAGCTAATGCAGAGTGAGGTTACTAAATGAATGAATTTGGATGCAAGCAGGAAAATAAAAGCTATATTTCACCTACAGAGAGAGCCTGGAAACCCCTGTTCCCACAAAGCACACACTGATTTTGAAAACATAGTGAGCTTGTGTTGGGACACAGAGGGGAGATATTTTTAAAATGCCAAAGTCACTGGCATGGCACCAGGCATTGGTTTAATTTCATTCCCATGCTTGCTCAGAGCCAAAATGAGTCATCTTCCCCATGAAATAGGAATCTGTACACAACGCTGGCTGTTAATTACCTTTCCTGTCTCCATTAAAGAGGGAAGTGACAGCTTCAACCTCTCCCTGGGCGAGCATTGTGTTCTCTCGCTGCCTCCACCGCTCGCCAACAAATCTGCTGCTACAACTCAAGTGGCACTTGAGATATTCAGTCTAGCATTTCAACAACAGTATAATAACTGATAATTTGACAACAAGAAGCCATCCACGGGAAACTCAAGCCACTTATAGCCCCAGGAGAAACAAGCAGAGGTATTTCTTCACCACGCTTGCCCACAGAGCAGCTCGTTTTGGCCCAGGCCAGCATCAAGCACTTCTGAACGGGGAGCAGACACCTCCAAAATATTGCTGGTTTAGCACATTGCCTCCATGGAACGAGGGGGTCTATCCCTCATTTATTTGTGAGGCTGCACTCTCGTGGGCATCATGTTTTGAGAGTAGCAGGACTCAAAGGAGATGGTGCCTGGCTCAGAGTGATTGCCCTGAGCATCCCCTGCCCCTTCTCCAGCTCAGTCACCTCTGCAGCTGCATTGTCACCCCAGGGAGCAGGATACAAGTGACAAAAGGTCTCCCAGCTCTACTGGCATCTGGTGGTCCACCAAAATATCACGAGTTGCTCAGATGCCTTTTTACCTTTGCACAGGGCGCTGACTGGAAGGAATGCAAAGTGTTACAGCAGTTGCCACCAATTAACTATCAAAAAACCTGAGTCTGCCATATTCCAAAAATTACAGTGGCAAGACACGGCAAGAAAAAACTTAGTTCTGCTTGTTCCCTGGGCTTCCAGTTGCATGGGAGAATCTCTGATTGAAGGGCAGAATGAAAATTTTTCAAGGCAAAAGCCTGCTCTTCTTAAAGACCCTTTTGAAGAGCTTTATTTTCGAAGTAAAATAGCATAAGATTTAGAATATAATCGTAAGAAAAAAAAATGGGGGAAAAAAAAAAAGGCAACACTGAAATTGCTACTCAATTATGGTTGTAACAAAAATTCACTCCTGTTCAAAGGTGAATCAAGATCCATACAAGACTTCTCTCAGGGAGCCCTTGGGATTCAAATAGATTAATGTACTTGTGCTGAGCTTCCCAGAAGGACAAATCTCACCTCTGTGTGCATTGCAGTAGTTAAAGAAACAAAAATTTGCCAGAAATGAAAACACTGAAAACTGAAAGCCTTCAAGTGCAGCAGGGAAAAAAAGTAATACCCACTTCCATTTCTGTTCATAAGAGCAATGTCTTACCCAGAAATAAAACAACCTCCAACCAAAACCTCAGAGCAACTTGTTAACCCTCCTCAGGTCTCGCTGGACACCTCTAAATTAGATAACACCACTGATGAGTCTTTAATCCTTTGTGTCACTACAGGAGAAGATTGATGTGTTCACAGCAGGGTGTTGGATCATTTGCCTGGACCATGGCACAGGTCATTCTCCCAGCTCAGCCTGAAGGCCACTATAATTTATTTATTTTCTTACACCACTTGCATCTGATTTATTTACTTATTCACCTGAAGAAGTAAATACAAACACCAGGGTTGATATCTTTATAGCATCCTTCCCCCTGAAGAACCAGGTTCTCACTATATCAGGATACCCACTACTATGATAAACCCTTTTTGTGGTGAATTTATTACTTTGTCACAGCATGTTGTGTATTGAGTAGAACAGCTCCAAGTGAAACCAGTTCATTACTCATCTGCTCTGTGGCTTATGGGGGAAAGCTCTGGAATTACTAAAAATAAATACACACAAGGAATAGCATTATTTCTCAGAGGCAGGGAAATTCCTGTTACCACTCGTCTCATCTGAGAAGATAAAGAATACAGGAAAATAATAAAGGAAATTCTTGATCATTAGAGTAATTTCATGAGGGTATCTAAAAATCAAAGCACAAGACCGAATTTCAGCCTTGCAAGGTTAATCATAGAAAACTCATCTACATGAAACACACTGCCTGGTTTACTGCTGCCTTTTTTTTTTTTTTCATAAAATAGTTTAAAGCTAGTTATTCATTTCATTGAACTTTTCATGGGGCTGTTCATCACATTTTACCATCGTGGCAAGTGACTAATGACCTTGAAAAAAATAAAAAGTAGCCATATGAGCATTAGCAGAATAATATATACTCCAGATAAAGGAGGGAATGTTCAGCTTTTGCTCAGTGAGGTATGCAGCTTGTTCGACAAAGAATGATTTATAGGGAAAGCAACAGGAAATCTCTTGATGGTTTTGAGATACAGGGCAGGCATAAGCAAAGCTGTGACTCAAGGCAAGCAGAATCCCAGCCAGCCACCATGGAAATAGAGGTAATTAATATGAGCACGTGCCTGAGCTCACCTAGCCTGTTCCCCTCTTATTTAATTCCTTGAACTCGAGGCCATCGTGAATAACAGACTCCTCTGTGTCTTCTTCCCACAGGCTGGGAAGAAATGGGAACAGAGTCACAGCTACACAGGATAAAACTAGAATCTGCTATTTTCCTTCCAGATGAAGGAGGAATTATTCCACAGGGAGTAGTTGAAGGTGCAAGATTCAGTGCTACAGGCTCCCACTGCTGTGGCCCGTGCACGGACACTGGCCCAGAACTCTCATTATTTAGCAATATTTCCCCCTGAAAAAAAATGTCCCAATGTGTGAGGGAGTCATCTCCCAATCTCTTTGAAAGATTTCATGCTTCTAATGCTAGTTGTTTAATTCCAGGTATTCTTATTCACAAAAAGAACAGCATTCCCTCCCTGAAATCTTTGGGGTGTGCAGGGGCGTGCTAGTAATGGGTTCCTAGAAATACACAAGAGCTGTGTGCAGAAAAGGGGAAAAAAAAGAAAGAAAGAAAGAAAGAAAAAAAACAGACACAAAAAACCACCAAAAGCAATGGCAGAATGGCCCTGTTTTCATTCTGCCAAGCCTCATCTCGGCCACTCTCTAAAGCAATTTAAGTGTTGCCCAGTTTGATTCCCCATGCAGGCCCAGCAGATGACAACATGAAAACCTGAGACAGCACATGCAGCTGAAAGGGCCTGAGCACTGTCCAGACAGACCCTGGTCAAGAGAACCCAGTGGCTGCAATCAGGGATGGGGGGAACCAAGCAGAAAGAGGAAAAAATAGGATTTTTAGGGATGTCTCTTTTAATCTTGTTTCTATTCACTTCAATATAGGAGCAAGAACTTTCTCTTTTAATTTCACAAGATTTCATAGGCAGATTAAAGTTTCTCTATAGTTATTTCCTCTGCATTTGATCTGGCTTATTTCTTCTAATATCAACAGAGTTAAAAGAAGATGCATGTCATCTATTTTACTGGGTTTAGTTTTTCCCAGTGCAACTTTTTACAAGAGCAATCAGCTCAAAGATAAAAGGCAACACTACTGTTCTGACCTGGGAGAATTTCACATTTACTTAGCAATCCTAGAGGTTATTTCAGTTGCAGACTTCAGCTTCAGCCTCACTCCTGCTTTTTGTTTGCAATCACGAAAATGCCACATGCAAAAGGAGTCTTTCCAGGTAAAAGTGTTTTGATGGACACACGTGAAACCACTGCACCCTGAAATGCCTTTGGAAATACAGGACACCATGCTGAGAGGTTGGGCACATATAGATTACTGAGCTGGAAAATTATTTTGGACCCAAAGTCTCCGTGCTTCAATTTTATGGGTAATTAAACCTAATGTGTTGTCATTCAGAAAGCAATTAAGTCCAATATCTAGAATGCAGTGTCCCCTTCCAGTGAGTGATGGGGAGGAAGCGACAGGATTCACTGTGCTGATGGATCATTCCTGGGAACCCCCCTCATGACCTTCGGGCCTCTCCTGAAAGGGAAACTGAGCAAAACATGGAGGTGGAGCAAGAGGATGTCCCTGGGGCAACACCTTGCACTCATTGTCAGCTGCACGTCCAGGGAAATGCATTGGCTGACTCGAGGAAAGCCTGGAAAGGAGATTCCCCAAGCAATTAGACAGCTTTATCTGGATATTGCTCTACTAAAGAGACAGAAACGGCCAAAGATAAGAGAGACCAGGGATGAGGCAATGATTTCCGTTCTTTGGGAATTTCCCATCAAACACACTGGGCACACTAGAGGTCTGTTCACGTATTCTGTTGGCATAAGACACCAATTCGACGAGGCTGAAGGCACCAAAACCATCAGCAGGGGTAATACAGACATTGCAAAATCACCTGACTGAGAGCCATGCCCAGCATGAGACTCCTAATTCCTACACACCACCAACTGCCCAACCCTGGGCAGCCACACACCGCTCCAGGTGTGACTGGGAGCAGCTCCCAGGCCATGCCCACTGCCCCAGATGGATGTGAACCAAAGCAGTCCACAACAGGCTGCCCCTGGAGC
The DNA here is from genome assembly GCA_013397845.1 of Melanocharis versteri. Lineage (NCBI taxonomy): Eukaryota > Metazoa > Chordata > Aves > Passeriformes > Melanocharitidae > Melanocharis > Melanocharis versteri. The sequence continues at coordinate 1,955,850 of VZTG01004992.1, read as the reverse complement.
CCCCAGACACCCTGCACAGCCCAACTGCACCAAATCTGCAGCAGCTGTGGTGTCCACTCCAAGCAGAGGTGCTGCCTTGGGTTCCCTGCGCCCCACAAATTGCATACGACCTGCAGTCCTTGGCCATACAAAAGGTCAGCTGTCCCCCAGCTCAGTGAAAGCCCTGAGCTGAGATCTGAAAAAAAAGAGCTGGGCTTATGTCAGAGGACCCATTAATATCACAACATTTGTTTTAAATTCTGTGTTTAAGTATCATTAGGTTTAATAACAATGGTGCGCTGAGACATAATTGTGATCAAAAGGTTCACCCAAGGTTAGAGAGAAAGTTGGTTGCAAAGTCACAAAACCAATCTAATCTCCTGCTGTGCAGTCCTGTACTTTGGGAGGAAGATAATTGTTACTAAAGCTCACCAGTGGGTAGTCACCATGAAGAAAAACTTAATAATTTAGAGTGCGTATAATGTTTATTTTTTCAGTGTAGCTATGGAATGGGGAATGAGATCAGTAGGGAAAAACTAAAATAAACTTAGCAAACAACACCTCCACAAATATTGCATCAAACCACGTCTCAGAGATGCTGTTACAGTCATGCTGACCCAGCCAAAACATTGATCTTTTTGACAGGAAAAGCTAACACCACAGTGGGATTTCTTAAAACATTTTTCTTTTCCTCTGTTATTTTTTACACTATTATTTGAATGCACCAGCCTGCTGCTTCTTTCATGACTGGGCAGCTTAGTGATAAGCCAGAGTATTACAAATGTTTTCTCCATCTTTGAGAGCAGTGTGCAATATCATTAGATTTACACGGTTTGCTTTGGCAGAGACACGTTCTGTGGACGGGCTGGTCCCCCACCACAGAGACAGGGTCAGCTCTGAGCAAGCAAGATAGAAGAGCAGCATTAGCAGAAACCTATTATCTCTGTTCAATTTTCCCAAAGAGTAACCAAGGCCTCTTCTGCAATAGAGAATAAATGAAAATATTTATTGTCTGATAAAAATTAGTAAGCTGCTCTAACACATGCCCGTTCTGACAAGTTTTCTCACTGATTACAGCACGAGGTGGCTTCAGGGGATGAGCAGAGAAGGAGTGGTGACAGCCTCAGCAGCACACTCCCAACACCCAAGGACCTGGCTTGAAGAACAAGAGGGCAAAACTACAAACCCTGGCACCACTGCTGAAGGATTCAATATTTACTGTGCAACTCACATTTCCACAAACAAAACAAACAAACAAACAAACAAAACAGTCCTGTTCCTCTGCCTGCCTACAGGCTCACCTCCTTCTTTCAAGCTGGCAATGCCACATCATCACTGCCCCAGCTGTTCTGGGCCAATAATTGCTGAAACAGAAAGGCAGCACATTCAAAGCAACATCACCCCATCCTGGGGTGGAACTTCTGGAAGGTGAACTTCCCCGAAATGCTAGGCTTGCAGTCTGTCGTACTGCCTGGCTAATTTTACACCCTGGCCCATCCATGAGAATATGGACAACATATGAGGTCTGTTAATGGCTCATATTTCTGCATCAGATCCTCCTGAGCTGCTCCACAGGCTGGCAGTGATGTGTGACATATCAGGAATTTCCCAATTTGTTGACTGTCACAGGTTTGCTTTCACCTCCCTGGAAAATCAGTCCCAGGAGTCGAAAGCCAGATTTTCACTCTCTACTTCAATGCCTCTGTTCAGCATGTGCCGGTTAATGACGGTGTGTAATAATCAATAAACAGCTCCTGGCTTTCAGCTGATGGTGCATTACTGCCAGGTCGGAACGGGAAGGTGAGCTGTGCAATTGCTGCTCGCTGGGGAAGGCTCTCTCGGGGCAAGCACAACCCCTCACAGCTCCCTTGCTTGTCCTGCTGATGTCGTTACCACTCTCCTCAGTCTCTGCTGTCAGCATATTGCTGTGTTCTGGAATTAGAAGGCTGACAGTGATGGTTTTAATGACATGCAAACAGGCAGCATTTCGGTGATTTCCAATAACTACGTGCCAGCATAAAAGCTGCAACTTCTAAGCGAGGGAGGCAGATCCCAGAAAGCTTTATGCTTGCAAAACCCAGCGTCCACACGAATTTGAGTCAGGACCAAGCTGGAGCCTGTGGCACGAGAGCACTGCTTCACCCAGCACAGGTCTGTGGTGCTTGTGCTGCAGGGTTCAGAGGTTGCTTTCTGCTCATCCCCTGCCAACACCAAAGGTTAAGAGTGAAGGAGAAATGCTTTTTGGTAAAAGAAGGAACCATCAAAATAAAGCATCCTTCCAGCTCCAGAAGACAGAAAAGGAAGTTATTTAAGATTTTATTATGCTTTTCTTGGCCATTTCATATCTGCACCTGATAGCAAGTGACATCTATCCGCACTGTCAGACTTCTTTCCATCATGTGGAAGGACAGAAGAAATCACTCACTGACACCTTGAGATTGTAAGGACAGAAGGCAAAGGGACATCAAGGAGTTTAGCATTGAATGAGCCAAGTATCTAAATCCATTTGACTCGTAACTTCCAAACAACTTCCACTTGGCTCGAGCAAGGAAGCAGGGACACACTGGATAGCAAGTTACAAACACAAAAACCAAAAAATCTCTCAGGCTTTAGCTCCTCAAGATAGATTATCACTCAGTGCCCACATAATCCATCTCATCTAGTTTATTTTCACCAGCTGTGCTCTAGAGGTGGCAGGAGCACCCAACAGAGAAACCATCTGAAACGAGCTCCCAACAAGGACAGACAGGCAGAGCCTGAGCCTCCTTTGCATGGTTCAGAGATCCACCCAGAAACAATGTAGTCACACTATGCTCCAAGGGCTAGGTTTAAGCTCTGAAACAGGCAGGATCCCCTTTTCCTTTTTTCTTTTTTAATGAAAACAAATAAAAAGAAACAAACAAAAAACCAACCAACCAACCAACAAAAAAACCACCAAAAAACAACAAAAAACCCCCAAACAAACAAACTCCACACCACTCTGAAATCCCTGTACAAGTTTACACCTTCTGCCAAGCTATGTAGAGCAGTTGATGTGATGCAACTAGAGAAGGTGCAGGGACACAGAGGATTCCCACACTGTTTACTCTCACACAATAAGGAACAATCACAGCAACTCAGTAGCTTAGATAAAATGAATTTCACACCTCAGGACAGCATGGAGTGAATGGCTGCTCCCAGCTCTCTCACGCCAGTGCAATGAACCTGGGATGAAGAGGCATTGCTGAGATACACTGAGACAAGGAGAATTTTCGTTGCAGCTTCTGCTAAAAAAAAATTAGCAGAAATAGCCTGAAAATGCTACAGAATAAGGCCAACACTTCCTGCATTTATTTTACCCTCGGAAAAAATAAAAATACGAAAAGCAAACAAAAGAACAACCCAACTGAAATACATCTGAACATTTCCTTTCTTACTATGGCTTCTTCTCCAAACCAGATTCAGCAAGTGGCACTGAGCCCATTCCAGAGCAGATAACTGCACCACAAACCATGGTCCTGGAGGTGAGAAAAGCCATAGTCCATTCCAGGGGCTGTTAGGTGCCCTGTGCTGAACAGTCCCACAGCCATTAGTGTTATGTTATGGAACACACAATATTCTCCTACAGGAGTTATGCCATGTCGTGTTTCTTTAAAATGCCACAGAAAGACACACCAAAGAAAAGGCAGACTCCATCCTTGGAGGGGATTATGGTGGAACTGACTGCAGGGGAGAAGCAGAGCAATCAGCAAGCCACCTTCCTGATCATTAATTCTTGATTAAATTTCTCTCTGTCATTTGTGGATATGGGTCTCCAGTCCCTCCGACCACCACCACCAGTTGCTTTTAGATGAAAGTGAAGAATTCAGGGGAAAGGTTAAATTTGTTTAAAAATGAATATGCAGAGGAAGAGCTGAACTGTTCCCAGTTCCCTCAGCAGACACAGGGACCAGCCCTTACTCTGTACCTGCCAGGTGACAGGCGGGCCTGGTGTACTGCATTGACTCAGCAACCAGGATCCTCACCCTGTGGAATACCCCAAGCCTTTTCTGCAGCCAGAATGGTTTTATTTGGAGCCCCAGCACCTGGGATTACTCAATTTTAGGGTTCATGATTCCAGACTCAGCTCATGAGAGCCACCACAAGGTCTGTTCCGAGAGGGTTCATGTACTGGTGTGCCGGTTAGAGTGGATTTGAATGTGGTAGGACAGATGCAAGCCCTGACCTATTAATGGGGTTAAAGAGATCAAAGCAGGGCTCTGCAACCAGCACTCCATGGAAAGACAGTTCTCCAAAGGGCTCGTTGCATCCTGTGCTTCCTCCACCAGCAGAAATCCCTCCTGGCAAAGCTTCCATCTGAGGAACACTTCTGAAAGATGGAAATGGGTCATCTTCTCTCCCAAACACTCACAGCTTTCTTGCCCTGGGGAACCACTTAAAAGCATCAGGTGACAAATGTTTTGTTGCCAAGCACTGCAGAGGCCCCATGGAACTTGTGTTCTGACACCTCTGCTGGTAAATGAGCGAGTGGCATAACAACATGACAAGGGATTTAAAAAATTAAGTCCCCCCAGACACTCCCTGGGGCAGCTTTTGCTACAACATGCAGACTGGCAGCACTGCTGCTCACGAGATGCCACGTTCCTGCATTTCCTTGTTTTACAAGGAATGGATTTCTCCTCTTCATGAAACTTTAATGTGATAAAAGGAAGGGGCACTGCAGTAGTGCTGGGATGCTTTTTTTCGGACACCACCGTGCAGAAGGCTGCCTGTGGTAGGGTATTCACCTCGCTCCTGGACTCGCCTTTGCTCGACCAATCATTCAGATCGAAAATAAAAACCCTTTCAGGAGGAATAGACAGAGTGTGAAGGGTTTGGCTGTGAACTTTCCACGCTGGAAAGTGCTAGGAGGGGGAAACAAAGTTAGAGGGGATGGACAAGACAGGTCATCCGGGCAGAATGGGACAGGCCACGTTTCAAACACCTTGTCCGTTCCCTCCCAGGGGTTTGACACATGGCAAGACTGCTCAAGGCATGTAGGAGCCTTCAGTGAGAGCCCACAGCCTCCACCAGCCAAAGCTGTGTTATCAATGGCTGTCTCCTCACTTCCAGTACCTGCCGCCGTAAATCATACTCCCAGAACAATGCTTAAGAGAAAGCATCTAAATCACAAAATAAAACAGGTCAGAGCTGCAATTATGATCAGTGAAGCAGGCATCAGTATGTTGTGCATAATTAAAATGACTGTAGGACTTCTCTATAAATATCAGCCAGAAAAGTGTCTCTTTGTGTGTGGGCATAAAAATGAGATGCAGGAAACAGCCTGCTCTGATGTGACAACACGACCTTGGAACAACTTTGTTGCCTCCACACCAGAGTAATTACACTGTTGAAATGTCTGATTGTGTCCCTCTTGCCATCAGCAGCAACCAAACCTTTGCAGCAATAAATGTGGAGCGAGTAGCAGTTCAATAAAGATCCAGAGATAGACTCGTTTTGCAGGGGCTGCTGCTCCTTGAAGTTCTCTAAAGCTGCAGCTCCAAGAGCAGAGGCTCTCGTTTTCTCCTTTAGAAGTCTGAACTCAGCTTGGAGATGAAATCTACTCAAGATGATAAATGGATACCATGCAAAGCTTGTCTTACACACGTCTTTAAATATTTTACTTACTGCTCATCAATCTTCCCCATCTATGCAGCATTCTTAACTACTTTGCAGTAAGAAATCCTATCCCTCCGGGGAATTTGGGAAGCAAGATACATTCCCACTCTTCTCAATGCTCCGACGACAGGAAATATGGAAATGTTAAAGGGAGAGTGGTGCTAAAGCAGAGAGCTGCTCCAGACCACTGTGTGATTGCCAGACTGAGCCGTGGGGAAAGGGCTGGTCCTGGCAGGACCCACGGGTCAGGGGCAAATCCACACGGTGCATTTTGGACCTTGTGGATCCCAATTTTCACAGTTTCACTGGTAACAACCCAGAACCACAAATCGAGTCTGAAACACTGTACAGGGCAGGCTCCAAAACTGAGCAGGTGAATAACATCACTGTTAATGAGCGGCACAAAAGGACTGCTTCCATTAGCACAGAGAAAAACCAGAAGTTTGGCAAGTGACAACACACGCGTGGTATGTTTTTATTCAGAGCTATTTCAAAACACAAATACTTCAATCAATAATCACTCACCTCCCATTCAATACCCCAGTAATCCCCTTTTGTCCAGCATAATGCCTAGACACAATTTTATTGACCCAGCAGTATTCTCCTAGGATGCACCATTCTTTGACTGCTAATGACCAGGTGGGTACATTTCTCCCTGCAGCCAAGTATTTATCAGGCAGAAGGCAAATATGTGATTCATTGATTCATAAAACATTGCAGATAAATAATAATGAAAGACCTATGCATCATTCTTGCCGATGTGCTGAGAAAATTTGCTGAATGCACAGAGGTTGGGGAGGGGGGGGAAGAAAAAAAAAACAATCAAAAGTGTTCATCTGCAAGAACGTGTAACAGATATTGAGGCAAAAGCTCACTCAGGGGCTAAAGGGACTCCTCCACCAAGACCAGACTATTAGCACTGGAAAATACACAGCCTGATCTTGTGTCCAAAAATGCAACATCACCACAGGCTCCAAAAGAAATGCTCTAAACCATCTCACAACCCAAGGAATGGTTGCAAAATGTATATTAAGTGGAGGAAAAAATGATGGGATTTAAGAAATTAAAGGACATTTCCATGGCTATTTCACAAGCTGAATGAGTAAAAGAGTACTTTATAAATTAATTCATATAAATTATTTTCCATATGAAATATTAATATGCTGGACAAGATTCAAGAGTCACAAATCAAACAAAATAAAACCATGCAATGAAAAGAACTGGAACACTGTGAAAAACAGGGGAAAAAAGCAAGGAGGAAACAGTTGTCATTCTCAAATCACTCAAATATAGATCTTCCTTATAAAGAATAATGGTGCATCCAAAATATTCATTTCCTTAAAATAACCTATATAAAGTACTAAAGGAGAGGCAAATAATACATGACACTGTTGCAGCTCTGTCAGGTCACCATTTTCTTTTTAAGGTGTTACACTGCTTGAGCTTCAGCTGGGAATTCTCCCTAATAAATTTCCTTCATATGTCACTTTTCAGGACTGACATTTGAGGGATGCTATGAAAAGATTTGGAGATCTTCTGGAATAACCACATGGAGCTGGTGACCCCCAGCAGACAGGAGCACAGCCCCACTTACAGATCAGTGGTTTTCATGCAGGACAGGAGTCAGGGAGACTCACAAGCCATTTGGACAGGAATGAACTCCAGGTTCGGATCCTCTTGTGCTCTGGGAAACCACACACGGAGCAGGCAGCCAGTTCTAGCACAATTTGTGTGCAGCAACTCAACCCTACTCGTGTGGGGACAGAGATACAACAGCACAGGGGAAAAAACCTTGCAAAACACCAGGCCAAAGCCACTGGAACCCAGTGCTGTGCTAAATAAACTAGAAGTGATGCTCTGAAATCCTAGCCTTGGCACAGCTCATAGAGCAGCCTGACCCAGCCTGGCAGCACTTTCTGCATTTTACCAGGTCACCCATCTCCTGTTGCTCAAACTCAGAGAAAACTGACATCTGCCTGTTAATGCATTCCTCTGTCAGAACCTGTTAAGTCCCCATCTGCCCTTCTCCATATCCCTCACCCTCGCAGGAGACAAACTCCATTCAAGGCAAGTAACATAAAGCAAGCTCATTTCCTTTGAACTTATTTACAAGTTTTACCATTAAACTTGCCCACATTATGCAAGCAGCTTGCAATCTTCCCTAATTCTCTGACTTTAATTATATAATTGAACAACCTAAAAACTCATTTTTTCCAGGAAACATTAAACATTACCATCTTAATGAAATTCTTAATGAAACCGTCCTCCCTGCATGCAAATGACTGGCACTGGATTTGCTTATCACACTGATAGACAAAAGGACAAATGCCCTTCCTTTTGTCAATCATCAGGAGTGACAGCCCTTCCTGAGGACGCTCCTCCTCGATGGATGGATAAGGCTGACACAATCACAGACAGGAGGGAGACAGCACAGGGAAGGGTGAGGAAGCAGCCAGGAAAGGTCAGTAAGTGGGAATAAACCAACAACAGATATGCAGTCAAGGCAAACTTTTTCCTTAAGCTCAGCTGAGTTCCAAGGGGCTCTGCTTCAGCTGAGTCGTAACGCACGGAGTGGGAAGAGCTGGACAGGTGAGCCAGGGGTCTCAGCAGGGTCCTGTTGCAGCCATGTACTGCCCAGAAGGAAAAAACTATGGGGCATTTTAGACACTTGACTGTTATCATCTGTTTCAAGACACACGGCTCAGCCTTCGCCACCTCAAACACCCTCCTTGTGTTCCCTTTGTCTCGGGGAGACTCTTGGCTCCAGCTGCACTGCTGCAGACATGTTACATTCACCAAAAAACAAGAAGCCACCTGGAAAGGAGCCCTGCCAGAGGCATGGCTGTGCTGGGAACCCTCGTCCTTCCCCGTGCAGCTGGACATGCCCATCTTGTCACGGCACAGAGGGAAGATGCTGTATCAAGCAGCAGCTGTACTGCAGAGACCCAAGGTATCTGCAGGGGTGAAACCTCCAGGAAAAGCTGCAAAAGAGCAGGGGGAAAATAGAAACCAGCACTAAACTTCTTGTGTAACTCCCATTGCCTTTCTCACCCCACCCACCAACTCACCAGTCCTTCGTACTAAACCAGCTGCAGGGGAGAGGAGCATCTGTCCCCTGCCAAGGGTGTGGAGGTACCTTTTTGGACTCAGGTCCTCTCTTGGAGCCTGGCTGCAGCTGCTCTCCACAGCAGGCTTTTGAGGCACTGGCCCAGCCATCACTCCAAGCAATCTGATTTACAGGCTGCAGCACTGTTTTCCCAAAGCAGACCCATTCTGCTCCCCTACAGCCTTTTCTTGCAGGGTATTTTTACACAGCTGATTTCTTGTGCAGTACCAAGCTCTACCCAGCTGAAGAAATTTTTGTCAGGAATATTTCGAGTGCATCCATTCCTTCACTGTCACTTTGTGACCTCCAGTTCTTGTTTTTGATACCTGTTCAAAGACACCACAAATGTCTTTCATTTTTATTCCCATCAAAAACATGTGTAGTTCAAAGACACGACCTCGGTGTCTGCTTCTGCAAACAACGCTGGCCTCAGTGCTGCACCAAAATCCATGTCACTGAATCAGCTTGCTCGAGCCTCTTCTAAATCTAATTCTTCCTAAATCTAATTCCCACAGATAAAGAGCAGAATAGTTTTATTCAATAAGCATTAATTAGTTCTTTTTTCTCCACTCTCCTGCTTCGCTGCACTTACAGTGTCCTACCCCTTTGGCCCACAGGTACACCTCACCCTGCTGCAGCTCCCAGATTCTCCTGATGATTTATTGACAATAAAACTCAAGCCCCAGGTGCCTTTCCCGATTTACACTCGGATTTGCAATTATGTGGTACGTGGTCATAGTAAACTTTAAAATAAACAGAGATTGCTGGGGTTAGTAATTTAGAGGGAAAAGAAGGAAAAAGCAAAGAGATGTCAGTGTGCTGGCACTACCCTAACCAGAAGGTCTGGGAGGGAATATTGCAAGAGTTAAAGATCCAGCAGAGCTTTGGAGATGGGGACCTGAACATGACCCCTGTGTGGCCTCCACTAAGGGCATTCTGTTCCTCAGATTCCTGCTGCTGTCAGCTCAATGTCTGGCAGTTTTAAACACATTAGGGCAAAACGGTCTTTTCCATTTCAAGTCTAAAAAATATAAATATTTTTGAGTCAGCTACAAATATCTGACAAGCTAATTGCTTGGTATCATTAGCAGATTAAAGAATTAATTTTACTTAGGTCATGCATCTAATCCAGGTGAATTTCTTATGCTGGTTTGAAGAAAAAGGTTAGAGAATCTTGATTCGACAAGCTCCCACCACCAATCTTGATTTCTCAGCTAAAAAAATCTGTCAAGTTCTCCCCACAGTTGCAAATAAGTTCTATTTTCTAGCTCTCTATCTTTCCTTAAAGTGCTACAGCCCTCCCAGCACCAGAGCCTTTTCTGTGTCCGGAGCAGAAATGCTTTTTAAAGCTCTGGTAGGCAAAGAGTTTCTTGATCCTATGACAGCTCATGATCCTAAACAACAACAGAATAACCAAACTCACAATTAACACAGTCTTGGTGCTCAAACAGTGCAGCTGAAACCAACTGATATATTTGTCCAGTAGAGTAAGAAAACATCCACAAAGCACAGGGGATCAAAACATGGCCATTGAGGCCCAAATCAACTCATTAAATAAAATAAATGGGAGCAATTCCATTGGCCTCAGTGGGAATTCAATCCAGTGCAGTTTATAAAGCACTTTCACCAAGTGCCTTTCATTCGAGGCTCTTTACAGCAGAGGTGCATCATTATTTGCTATAACCCCGGAACCTTCCCCTGGTCTGGTTTATTTTTTTCAGTCTATGATTCATTCCAGTCTCTCAGAGTATTCCCTAGCCGTGCATTTTTGTCCTTGGCATTGTTTTCTGTCCTTTGCATCCCGAGTGCTGCGTTCCTCAGCAATTATTTACAGAAGGGACTCATCCAGCCCCAGCTCCGTGCCCCCAGCCGTGTGTCAGTGCAGCTCCAGCTGTTTGTCTCCCAGGAATTCCATCACCTTTCTGCTCACAGGCTGCAGCTCAACATTCCTGACAGCTCATCCTCTCTGCAGGAGCAGAGCTCCATCCTACCATGTGGAAGATTTCCATTTAGCCCCCACAACTGCCATTTGCACACGGAAGCATGAATTCTAAATGGGTAAAAGGGGGGGTCCCCAAAAACCTACTTTTTCAGGCTATCAAATCTAGGACAACATTGAAATCCTATTTTACTCTGATATAAAATTTGGCTCTTTATTCATCCCAATAGGAAGCCTTATTATTTTTTATCCTGGTAGCATTTTTGATGACAAAAAGCAACTCAAAGTGCTCAAATCACACATGCTTGGACACACCAGCCCAAAAACAAGACTCCAACCCAATCACTACACACACTTCTGTCTGGCTTGGTTTTTTCTATCACCTCTTCTTTTTCCTATCCTCTCTATTTGTAAAAGAAGAAATAATTTTTTGCCTTTCCAAGTGGGAAATCGACAGTGACAGGGTGGGGAAGGGACCCTTCAGCAGTGGGAAGGGGAGGAAGCCAAGAGCCTCGGAGATGCACCAGAAGTGCTGACTCTGCTCCTGAAAAACAGGAGCAGCCTCCTGGTCACGCTCCGTGGCTCTGACCAGGAAGGATGCCCTTTCCAAAGGAGGGATATTGATTGCAAGGAGCCATCCCACCACCACCCCCTGGCAAGAGGTCACTGCAGAACTTCCCCTCCTCTCACTCGCATCCATCTTGTCGACTCCGTGGAGATTCTGCAGATTACAGCAGAGCAACTGAATTATTCCAGCTAATGAGAACGTAATGTTTCATCGCCGACTTCCACAGTCACTTAAGCCTATCCTTATCTAATTAATTTTGCAAAACAAAAAGTTGACTAGGCAAATAAACTCCACAATATGACAGCTGTAATATTATGAGTTACTACTCGGTCAGCAAACAGACCAGGAGAGTGTAAGGGGGCCAAAGAGGAAAGGATGAAGAAATTACTCAATGAATGATTGACTTTAAACCAGTGCAAAATTTGGGGAGGACAAAAAACCCCACAATTGACCCACTTTAGCTCTGTAAAAGTGTCACCACTGCCATCCTGCTGTTGAAAGGCACAGAGGCTTACGAGTGGCAAATGAAACAGAGCTGAGCTACGCTGAGCTAAGGCAGCCACAGCCCATCTCAGAAAAGCAAAATTAAACAACATTAGCAATGACCCATTTCCTCACTCAGCAGGGGCCAGCCGAGCTAATCTGGCACTGCAGGAAACACGCTGAGGGTTTCCCCACACAGAGATTGCTCTCTGCCAACACTCCCACTAATCCACCTTGCCCCAAAATGGTTGACCATTTCTGTTTAAAGAAATAAGTGGGGATTAAGAGGAGGAAGCCTGAAATCCAACTGTATTGAAATTAAACTGGCAGGGAAGGCGAACTGCTGAGAAAGAGGGATTTGCTCAGGAAAGAGATGCAGAGCTGCTGTGGGATGGGGGGTTGTACAGAGGGTGCAGCAGTCACACCCCAGTGATGTCCTCACTAGCACAGGGGGATGCTCATTTCTGGGGGTTTATATTTGCTTTTTTCTTTTATATGTAGAAAAAGGAATTCCCTGCCTGTTCACCTCCGAGGGAACAAGCTCAAATGTAACTTTAGCCACACAGACAGACCTTCCACTTGTGCTACAGGTAAATGTTTTCACTTAAGTAATCCAAACTGCAGTGACAGCAAGGTTGGACTCGATGATCTTAAAGGTCTTTTCCGACCTAAACGATTTTATGATTCTATAACAACTGCTTCAGGTGTTTGCTCCCATCTTCTCCCCCTCACTCCCCCCACCACACTTTCACTCACTTTGCCTATATCTCCAGACATTTGTGTCCCCTTTGCTACCAGTTCAATTTGTCTACTTTTTCCCTTAAAAAAAAAAAAGGCAGCCCCTCTGCTGGTGCCTTCTGGGCAGAGATCTTTGACTGCAATCAGAGCAATCCTCATTTATTCCAGCTGAGGATCTGACCCCAGGACTTCCAGTGCTTGAGCTGTAATAGAAGTAGAATCAGACCAGGCCATTACATGTTTGGGAGACGTCCAAGATGCTTTCAGGTGCTACAGAAAGCAGTGCCAGCCACTCTGCAATTTATAAGGATTTTTTTTCCCCCATCTGAATCAAACAGGGATGATCAGTGCAATGGGTAGGGCACACAGATCTCATCCAGGCACTCTTTTGATTATCAAACATGCCAAGATCTGCCACAAGGTTTATTTGCAGGGTGAGGAGTCCAGGGAAATGCACCAGCCCATTTTACTACACAAGGCTAACTTACATTCCTTTTGTTTGTTTTGTTTTCAGTTCAAAAAGCAAGAGAGACCCCACAAGTCAGACAGTCTCATGTGGTATTGCTGCAAGGGCCCAGAACCTCAGTATGTGCCACTTCTGGCAAACAGAGCTATCTTCAGATCCAAATTGGGACAATTTAGTTAAATTTGAAAGGAAGTTCAAACTACACAAAAAATCCAGTCAAAGCAGAAAACTGACACAAGAGACCGGTCACATTTCACACCCTAGTATCCAAAGAGAAGTGGATTTTCATTCTCCCTTTCTTCCTCCAGATTGAACAATTTCATCATAGTTTTTCCTGCTTCTCCACAGGAAAGATAGCCCAAGATGAGACAAAGGACAGATGCCAGACACTACCAGGTCATACCATGAACCACCACATCTGCAACAAGAATGTGCAATAATGACATTCAGTGTCTTTACTGCCTTCCTCCGTACACGTGGTCCAGTCCACAGGAGATTATTGTACAAATCTTTGGGGACAACAGTGATAATCGTCCCCAAATACAGCTATGCCTGGATAAGGGACAGGGCACATTCTGCTTAACCTGCAATACTGAAACAGAACTGCCAGTTCCTCTCTACCTGACCACTCTCACTGGAACAGGCCACTACTATTTGCTTAATGAAGTGTTCTGCAAGACAAACCAAGAGCCTCACAGGGTGACAGTGACACAAAACCCACTCTCAGCCCAAGAGCTGTATCAGTATGTCACTGCACACGTGGCCCAGCAAAGAGCCTGACCCTGCACACACCAACAGCAGCTCTTCCTTGCAGGAGGAGAACTCAGCCAAAGCCTGACAAATACAATTAACAGGTGAGGAAAGACACATCCAAGAACTAACATGTTTATTTGTACAGTTATTTTTACACTAGGATGATGCATTCTGGCACAACTTGCCATGCCCTCCATTTCTGTCCCCCTAGCACTCTGCCAGTCTCCCAGGAAGGCCAGGAAAGGAAATACAGCTCTTTTTCTAAGCAACCTCATTTCTATCTTCGTTTGACTTTCTCTACTAATGTCTTGGGTCAACTAATTGAATTCAAGTTGCTTAATTGAAACATCTTGGGTTAACTAATTGAATTCAAGTTGAGACATGGTAAGTGCAGTGCCTGTTTCTGATGCAGCAGGAGGGGGGGAAACCCCCAAAAAATGACAGTGAGTGTCAGAGCCCTCTGCATTTGGTTGCCAGCATTTTTTTTTTCTTTTTATTTTGACATGGATTAGGATCATCAGGACAGTATTATGGAGACTATTCAAACTTCTAGCCAAGAATGAGAGAGAAGATATTCCTTTTGTACAACAACATTTCTGTAAATTTTGTTTAGCTTGCGTGGGATACAGTTAATTACAGTAATCTATCAAACTGGCACAAGGTAGTATTCACACACAAAGTTTTTCCTGCAGTCAGAATCCTTAGTTTTATATGAGACTGGTTTGTGCTAATTGAATTTTCACTTGGGTAGATAAAATCTTTAACAACTCTGGAATAACTAAGTGCTCTTTGTTCAATGATGTGGATCAGAATGATTTACAGCACCTTTCACATAATCATGCTAATTTTGCTTTCATATGATTAATTAAAACAATATGTTCTTTCTTTGTAAAATAGAATTAGTGCACCCAAGGAGACAGGTTTTATTGCAAACTTCTTTTTCTGGTAATAAAAGCAATTTTCACACACCACCTTTTTGGCAAAGCTAAACAAACACGCTTAAGTGGGCAAGGAAACAGCAGCTGGGGTCAGATCCCTCTGTGGAGTGCCACCAAGAGGATTTGCAGATTGCACCAGGGATGGCTCAGCCCCAGTGCTGTGAAGCTGAGCATGGCCAGCAGGAAGCTTTTGGGATCTCCAGGCCAGAGTGCCTTCCCACTGCCACAGTTTCCTGTAGATCATCTCTCTCATCACATCTAGAGCCAAACTGAAGGACATCCTGTAACAGCACAGAACTCAAGTGCTAAAACAGATGGTGCTTGTGGTCCAAGCTCTGGATTCAGCACATCCCTGTGGAACAGGATATCTGACTGTGATGGCCACGGGGAAGGATATCTGACTGTCTGACCCACGGGAAGGGCGAGAGGGAACTCGTCAGGGCATTGCTCTGTGTGTTGGGTGCCAGCTTTACATTGTCCCTTCCAGGTTTTGTTACTGTGCCTTGGCAGGATTATTTAGATCTCCTCCTTGAGGTAAATACTGATGAAATACCCCAGATAATGAGACCTGATGGAGGAGAGTGGTGAAGTGGATCCCATGGGGGACTCTGGAGGGGAGGCAGGTGCTCTGGCTGATGGCAAAAAGCGAAGAGGGAACCTCGAGAGATGCTCTAATGGCACCAAAGGGGTAATTGGGCAACCTGATCCAGGAGAATGTAGATTCACAACCATCATTACAATTAACAGCAACCATGTGGATGGCTAAACTCCCCACACAGAGCACTCAGTATTCATCTCTGAGGGCTCCCTCCTGCCTTATTTCACTTCAAGTCCGGATCAAGGTGCTGGACCAGAAAGGTTACCCAACCCAAAGTTTCAAATACACTCTGGTATCACAACTCTGACTACATGCCTGGGTCTAGGACTTTCTTTAATGCATGAAACAGTGAAGAAAAGCCAATAATGCTGGGTTTCTTTAACCAATTAAAAAATTCACAATAAGAAGTTTACTTTCGTCTGTCAACCCAAGATCTCAAGTCACTTTGCCTGAAGCCTCCATTTGTACTAGCAATAAGAAACCCCTCAACTGTCAAATGTCACATTTCAAGTAGTTAACCCACCAACCAAACCACACAGAGAAACCTGCATAGAGGCATAAATACAAGGAGGGTGAAGATCAGTCAAGGTAATAATTTGTGTGACAAAAAACAAAGTCAACACTGGACAGATTGAAATAGAATATAACTGGTACTTGAATCTAACACCAATGCTAAAATGTGCTGGGCAGAAAACAGAATATCTTTTGGAAAGCAACTGTGAAAAATTTAGGCATCAAATCAAGGTAGCCCATCAGCAGGTAAAGGAACTCAAGAAATCAATCAAGTTTAGGACAAGCCGAGTATAGATGGAACAAGCACATCCACTGGTGCCATGAAAAATGAGCACTCCCAAAGAGCCTAGAAAAGGCACCCTCTCAGGAAAGCAGCGCAGTTCATTTGGACACTGAAATGGGAATACTTAAACCCAGTCCTGACTCCTATAAAGGACTGATGCAGAACAAGCCAGCATAAAAATAAAAAGGAAAGTTTTTGCATCCATGTTTTTCTGTCCCTATCAAAGAGTTTCCAACGACTGTCTGATTAAAGGACCTTCACTACACCCTCTGCTGTAACTATCTCCACATCTCAGCTTGCTTTCTCCAGCTGGCAGGAAGGTGTGTGGTTATTGGGAAAATTCCTGCTGCTACAAATAACTCCTCGTGCACACAGTCGTCTCCAGGGCAGAGGATGAGCAAACCAGCAAACTGCATGTGACAGGCCACTTACTGCACTTCATGGCAACGCTCAGGATGCAGTTTGACTACAGACCTACCAGGCTCTAATTTAGGTGTCATGACTGCTTCTCTTCAGTGCCTGATGCACGAAGAGGAGCCCTGGCTTGTTCCTGGTCTCAACATCTCCGTGCTCCCTGCAGCTCATGGGATACAGCAGCTGTGGCAGCCGAGGGAGCTGCCCTTTGGCCATGTATCTGCAGTGCCACTGTATAAAATAAAAACTCCTTCTAGAAAAGCAAGGAGAGAACGGACTGACAGGCTGATGCTGGCTCAGGGTGGTGTGGACACCACCAGTGGGCAGACAGCGTGGTCAGTGTGTCCATCCTCTCACTGCATCCATCAGTCCTGTTGGAGCCCAAGCAGCCTGGGAGCCACACTCTGCTGCCACCTCCTCCGGTGACTGGCATTTCCTGCTTCTGTAAAATTAATTTGATGACTGAATTAAACTAATAATTGCTTCATTTCCAAACATGGTCTCTGGGTGCATTTGACTTAGAGCATGTTTCTCTTGGGAGGCGCCAGGGAGATCCAGTTGTATTACTTATGGAATCTGGGCTAATTTAATTAATTTTTGATGGAGAGTGCTTGATTTTGCAGACGGTAGCTGTCTGCAGGGCCACACATAGTTGCTGATATCTTTTCACTTTCCTCTGTGATGCAAGAGATGATAAAGGGCCCAATTAATAAAGTCACCTTGAGAGGGAGACCTTCTGTTAACAGGAGAACCAGAAGTGATTCACCATTTGGGAAAATTCTGGTTTCCTTATTTCCATCCTATCAAACACTCACCCACTCACAATATGCCTCTTGAAAACAACTGAATGCTGAGGGAGTCCATATGGCCACACTTTCACAAAGTCTTTCAAAGCAAGGTAACAATTAGAAGCATATTTATAAATGACATCCTGAAATTGTGCCCTTTCCCTCTTTCACCTTTCCCTCTATCACCTCCAGTTCCATGTGCTCCCACTGGACCCCGCCAGCCCCACACAAGGGTTCTCATCCCATGTCAAAAGTTTGGGGACTTGAGTGCTGACGATGCAGAACTAGCACCAGAGTAAATGACAATAAGCAGTTGTTTCAAAAGTAACCTGTGCTGTTCAGACAATTAAATCCCATTTTCCACTCACTCCAGCCAAGGGAAGAGTCACAGACCTCCACCCAGGAGCACCACACGTGCCTCTTGTGCTGCCAGCAACATCCAGAGCAGCCTCAAAGTCATTGCTAGGGCTTCTAGCAAGCTCCCTAGGGAAGGCTGCTCCTCTCCACTCTCTGCCTTAAATTCTCTATGGAAAAGGGAAAATATTTTTGTTTCTTGCCCTCCATCTTGGCTGCCCAGATCATCTCTTCCAACAAGTCCAACCACTGCTCACTGTAAGTACCCACAGAATCCAGTTCTGCAAAAGGAACAGGGTCTCTGATTTCACAGGGATTGAGACACTAACGTGACACAAGCAAAATGAAATTGAGCCAGTCAGCATTTCATGGTAAGTGCCCCATCAGCAGGCAGAAGTGAGGTGGAGAGAATCAACTCCTCCCCACAGCTCACAGGAAATCCTGACAGGCACCTCAGTCTGCAGAGCATGAAACACAATGGCAAAGAAGCATCTTGGAATTTGAGATTTGCTCTCAAGGACAAAGTGTTTGAGTTCTGCTGAACCATGCCTAGCTTTAAACAGCGTGGAGAATAAGGAGCATCAGCTCAGCTCCTTTCTCCAGAGAAGATGCACAAGATCTAGGTCATCGTCTGTAAGCAGTGAGGAGGAAACCTCCCCAGAGAAAATTAACCAGAGGAGGAGGAAGTTTGGAAGTGAAGGTGGAATAGTTTTGCAAAAATCGAGGAGGTAAGAAAAAGCTCTCCAGAGCTCTGAATCATACCACAGATGAAGGAAATGGAGGATTTTAGTGGTACTGTGAGATGCTGAGTGGTCATAACCCCACTCCTAAATGCGGACCATTTTCTATCATAACTTACAAAACTATTATTTCCATTTAAATATCGATTCTACAGGGGCCAAACCACGATTTGTAAGGTTTTATCCCTCAAACTCTCTCAAAGCACTGAAGGAAGGAGTAGACAGAAAGTGGATGGCAC
Organism: Melanocharis versteri; assembly: GCA_013397845.1. NCBI lineage: Eukaryota > Metazoa > Chordata > Aves > Passeriformes > Melanocharitidae > Melanocharis > Melanocharis versteri. Next base: position 1,937,314 of record VZTG01004992.1, on the reverse strand, counting down.
ACGCAGAACCATCGCCAAGGGTGGCCTTGGAAACTCAGGTGTCCTCTCCTGAGGCCCTGTGATCTGCCAGGGACTGCACACACACCAGCAGAGGGAGTTGAGGAGATCCCTGTGGGGTTTGGTGCCTTCACAGCAGAGGCTCTCACCATGAAACCCTGGCAGTGACAAATTCTTTTTACACACAGTCCTTCCCTATTTATTAGAGTCACAGAACGGTTTGGCTGGGAAGGGACCTTTAAAAGCCGTCTAGCTCAACCTCCCCACACTCAGATTTCTGGGCTAAGCTTTCATTCTGGACATTCATTCCTATTAACGAGGCTCAGAGCCTGAAAAATCCAAAGCCAGAAGAGTGAACACACACCCAGCAGCATCCACACACACTGACAAGAGCCAGCCTGGTACCTCGTGACTCCCCTTGGGACAGAGGAGGGCTCGGAAGAGGAAAGCTCGATCCGGCAGCGCTGACGTTAGAAGGCCTCCAGTACAATATTAAATTAGAGGCCTGGCAGTCCCTCTAGGACCACATGCTGTTATTTGTAATACAGCTGAGCTACACTTAAAAGGAGGACTCATGAAAGGAATAGACTACTGTAAAAAGAATTAATTTTCTGTACTCCAGATCTGAGGCGCAGCACTGAAGTGAGGCCTTTGGAAACAAATGACCAAAAAAGCAATAAACCTATTAAAAATAAACTTTTACTGCACCAAAAGGGTGAAATAGTGACGTGTCAAAGGGATGGCGCAATTAAATGAACACATTTCCTGTTTTGCAAATCAAAGCAAATTTCCCAGAGAAATGGATCTTTTTTGAACAAATACTTCCTTTAGGATTGAGCACGTGGAAGTGCAGCTTGACTTCACAACATGGCTGTGCATTAAGGAGACTTTTACTGCAGCAAAGAAGTTACAGGCATAGTTAGTCAGGAAAAAATTAAAAGATGATTATCAGAATAGTCAGGCATTAAAGACCTGGAGAGAGACTGCCTGGCATGGAAAATGCTCTGGAGCTGCAGCTTTCAGTGCGTGGTGATGACCGTGGCCAGTGCGTTGAGCAGAGGCACAGACCCTGTTTAAAGGTGAGTGCCCCTTTTCCCAGTGACTCTGGCTCCAGCCTATTCTTTGCCAGTGGCAGCTGTGGTTTGCACCTCTGGTAGGTTGCAGCAAGGGCACATCCAGTCTATCCCAACCTCTGGCCCCTGCTCCCTGAATTTCATGACAGGGACCAACAGATTTCATGTCCTGCCATAGGGAGCTCCATCAGGTTACAGAGGTCCTTTGCATCAACTGTTCTCAGCCCCATTGCTCCAAAAATGTGTGTACTTTGATAAAAGTCCTATGGTTTGATGACAAAAAAGGTTTGGCTTTTTTCCCAGCCTGATGCAGACAGCTCAGATATTCATGATCCACCTATGCAGATGATGGTAAGAGTTTTGTACCTTTGAAAACAAAAAAAAATCAGACATTTCTAGGAGCTGCAGTTCTTCAGAAAAACATCAGGTGAGGCCTTAAAATTAAAATAGGAGAACCAGCAATGGTTATGTGTACCCAAAACACACCCATAATGGTGAGAGGGAAACTGCCTCACCCTCCAGCCCTGGAAAAACTCATCCAGTCCCTGCAGCTTTCCAAAGTGACAAGGTTTTATTTACCTAAAAGAGATGTATCCGGACTTTGATGAGCTCTTGCTGCTTTTTAATCTATCACTCAGGGAGCTGCTCTTGCAGGGAGCACTTGACACTGAGTGAGAGGCAGCAGTGCCTGGCAAAACCTGACTTGCCTGTTTTCACGGAGGCTGTGTTTGAGCATCCATCAGGTGTGCTGCGCACACAGCCCAGCCAGACTCTGCTCTCCGGCAAGTTTGGCAGACATCACAGCACTGTCTCTCACTCAGGGAGAGTGTTTTTTCTTCTCTCACTACACAGATGAAGGAGAAACTCGAGGAGACAGTCATCTTTCCTCCTCACACCGCTTTTGCACTTCACAGTAGCGGCGTTGCTGAGCTCTACAAAGTCTCTGTCTTTTTCTTGCCCTGAATGTGGTAAGATGCAGCAATTTTATTCCACCTTTAATAACACAGGAAACTAGCATTTAATTTTTAATGGTAGCTTAAAACCCAGGAGCTTGCTGGGCTTTACAGGCAAAATCAATCTCCTCTTGGGTCATTTAGAGAGTTCAGGAGTCCAACACCACCTCTGGCAACAAATCCCTTCCTCCCCCTCTCCCCTCCTCTCTCAAACACCCTTTCAATTTTGCTGGACTAAAGGCAGGGGTAAGGTCAGATGACTGGCTGGGCTCCTGGGGTACTGCAGGGGCCATAAACCAACAGGAATTAAAGCAGGATATACATGCCAGGTTACCGAGCCCATTTCCTGGCCAGTGCAGTTTCGTGGCCACACATCCCCTTGTGCTTTATCCACAGCCCTTGAACAGAGCTTGCTGCTATCCCTTTCTGGTCACTAGGACTTCGCAGCTCCTAGGATGACCTGCAGGCTGGTTTGATCCTACCTGCAAAGGCTGTCTTGTCTAAGAAGGGAAAAAAAAAATCCAATGTATAAAAGAATAGATAAGAACATATTCCTGCAGAGGTGAGTCCCTGAGGTTTTAGGGTTTCATGCACTACCAGCAAGTTCACCAGACTTGTGACTTGGGTCCCTACCACCAGTGTTTTAAAACGTACTTTAGAGAACAGACTGCTTTTTCTACTCTTTGGATTTTCTAAAGAGAAAGATCAAGAGACTAGAATGGAAGAGGGGAGGGGGGAAAAAAGCCACAAATAGGATCGGTTCCAAGAATATCAGCTACTTGTCAGCTCTGCAAAATAGCTGTTAATTTATAGAGGAGAAGTGTGCAGGTTCTTTCAGAGCCATACGTCAAAGCTTTCTCACTATGATACCTGGCTTTATTTGGCCTTCATATTATGGACCAAATTGGATTTCTCTGGTTCTGGATATACCGCACAAGGGTGATGTACACTGTGATTTATTGCTGCAAGGGCTTAAAACGCCTCCCACTAAATTTGTAGTGACCTTATCACACTATTAAAACCTGAAGTAAATAAGTGCACTGAGTAAAGGTTAACAACACCTCAAATAAAACAAACAGCAGACAGAGGGGGTGGGAGATTCTCGCCCACATCACTGGCACAATCCAGGGAATGAAATTGCTGGATGCCCTGGCAGCACCGGGGAAGAGGCCAGAGGATGCAGAGCCATGCAGAGATAAGGAATGTGGTTTAACACCTCAGCCCAGCAGCCCGCCGAGCATGACAGCTTAGCTCTGACACGCTTTCACCCCGGGAAGCCCCTGGATCAGGATCCATGATGAACAGCATCCCTCTGCCTCCAGCACGGGCTGGGCAAACACAGCAGCACAGAGGCTCCCAGGGCTCCCTCTGTGCAGGGAGCCTGCATCGACCATCAAAGCCCAAAAACCACAGACGAGGACAGAGCAGTAACTTCTTAAGAAATAGCTCTGCAGCCATAAGAAGAGCCTTTTGAGGAAAAAAAGCTTTATACCATGGTCTGAAGAGAGAGTCATCACCAAATCTATCTCAGAGTTTTAATCAAAAGCTGAGTATTTTCCCTATAATAATCAGTTTAGGTTTATTTTCTAAAAGACCATGCCCAGGTCATGCCTTCTATTGTCTCTGACAAAGACTTATAAGTTAGCAGATACCTGAATAAAATTGGTATCAGGAAGTAGAGGAGCACTTGGAGAAACATGAACAAGGTGAACACATGCAGACACTGATCCAGAGAAAGAAAAAGAAACTTTTAAGTTACCGATTTGAACAGATTCCTTACTGGTTTGTAGAGGGAGATATTCTCATCTCCAGGTGCTCATCATTACAGCCAGATAACAATAAAGTTTTCTGCCACTCAGGGCATCACAACACACCTTCCCCACATCAGAACTCTAATAAAAAGCAAAATTTATGGAGGGGAAAAAGCATTTTTCATAGAGATCCCCCCAAAAAGGTGTTTTGAGTCCTCAAGACAAAAGGAAAAAAAATGAACCAATTTCTTAATGAAAGCTGAAACAGGTTTTTTCCATTTGGCCTCTGCAGTTAGAAATGTTTTTTTATTCCAAAATAAATATTCATTTCCCATTTCATGTAAGCGTGAAGTTCTGAAAGTTTCTCTCCAAACATTAAACTGTTTGAATATAACATTTAGTACTCCCAGCCTCATTTTCTCTCTGATACATCAGCAAAGGTGAGTCAGGTCATTAGAATTTCCTTCCTTTTTATTCCAACAGCAGTTGTGATAATAAATTCATTATTTTCATAATTGCTCCATTATAATTTAGTAATAGATTCACATTAATTTCAAAAGTCCTACTACAAGGCATTATCCAAACAAAATAAGAAACAATTAAAATTAAATTTATCTAAAATCCTATTTAGAAGGCATTATCCAAACAAAACAAGTAATACGTAGCATGAAATTTATCTAACATCCTATTAAAAATGATAACTTTGAGGCCAAAGAAAATATTTCACATAAAAGCACACAAGAGAATTGACTTTTTCTGCTGAGCTCTTGAAGCAAGAGCTGATAGCCAGTGCCAGTGCTAAAACAAACAGAAATGCAAACAGAAAAACAAGCAGGGGCTTCATACCCCAGCAGCCCACCCAAGACCCCTCTTCTCACACAGCCTGTCTCACCTTCCCCAGCAATTCTCCTTTAGGAATTCAGAGATTTATAACACCAGTAAGAAACTCACTTTTGCCAGGGCAGCCAGGACTCCTTGGGAAGCTTCTTCCTGCTGCCTTCAAGCTTCCATGCTAAGAAATTCCTCTTCTGGAGCTGCAGGGAAGCTCCATGGCTGCTGTTTCCTCCTGCCAGCCCCAGCAGGTAACCACAGCCTCACCCGGGCAGCTCCACACCCCCAGAGCCCCCGCCAACAGCTGTGGGGAGAAGCTCTAAGCACTTAACCACAAACCCTTTTCACCTGTTTTGACTCGGGTCACTTACTCAGGAGCAGAACATTTCAAGGAGAAATTACTTTTAAACTCAAGGCACCTGATGCTCCTGCCTGCTTTGCCCCGTGTTCCTGCACTGTCCTTGCAGAAAGCACAGCAGGTTATTGTTTGCTCCCTAAGGCTCCCAGATCTTTGTCTCACCATCGACCATCCTGAATCATAAACTGCTTTATTGTTTGCCACCTCAGGGAGCAGCACATAGCTGAGCCCTGCCCTGGGCTGCTCTTCTCAATGTCCCTCCATTGGGTTGTAGCCACTTTTAACTTAAAACCCTCATAATTTTTTTTTGTTGTTGTTGTTTTAAGCATGTGTTGAACTGTTCTTGCTGGAGAGATGTATTTTCTCAGCAGTAAGGGAACTTGCATTGACAAAGCAGCCTTCTGTGTAACAAATACATGGTAACCTTAACATGTTTCTATATGTCTCAATAACTAGGTCATATTCAGCATTAAGAAAAAATGCTGCAGATCAGATTGCTGTCTGCCATGCCCCACAAGAGGAACTCAGAGCACCATTTTATATGATTAACTTGATCTCAGTGTCCAGTTTTACATTTTGAGAACGTATGTCCATGGTCAGAAACATATTAAAGCAAACACTTAACTCCACCCATCAGTTATCTCCTGTCTCAGCCTTCCTGAAATGAGTCATTAGCTGCATTTCATCTGTGCAGTTCCAAAATCCTCAACTTCAGCTGCAAAAATGGAACCCCTTTGATCTTAGATTGCCACTAATTCATAATTGATAACCCAGTCTGGAAGGAAAGGAAAAAAATTCGTCCCCATTAGTTGTTCCACTTAATATGTTCTGGTGCTTCAATTATGCAAAACCCAACTCTCAGGGCCTGACTGCCTTCCAAAATGTGAGTCAATGGGGGGAAGAGAAAAACCCAGATCGAATTATTCCAGCTGTAAATCTTTGTAATAGCATGGATGTCACGAGAGCAATACTCAACACTGAACAATTCTGTTTGTTTTCCAAGCTGTTCCTTTGTAGAATTCCCAAGGCATCCATAAATGACTCCAGAGAGCTCAGTGGAGGACTCAGGACTTGTTCTCCCTCACTTAGATTTTTTTGGTCAGGTCATTAGGCTGTGAGTTGTAACGACCCTTTTTGGCCCAAGGCATTAAAAGCCTTGGAGTAATATATGACCTGGTAAGTGAGTAAGCGAGGAGGAATAATTAACATAAGTCATTATGTTCTTTATTTTGTAGAAGAGAAACTGTCACTTCTTTCTGAAGACCTTTGAATTATAAATGTTCAGAATATGAGCACCGTGAAGAAAACAGCAGTGCAGACATCACTGGGCCAAAGCATGTTTTTCTACTGGGAGACTGACAGAAGCAGGACTACACAGCAGGGAACTCAGCTAAAAAGGAACAGATGCCTGCAGCACCTCATGAATAACCAGCAATCAAAGGTATGGATATGACTGTAGCTGTGTTCTGTCACCCAGCAGGTTGTTGGGCTAAAAGAAGAATCTTTGGACTTGCATTTCTCTTAGACAAAACTGTACAACCACGCAGCAAACTCCCAGGAGTCAGGGGAAATTAGAGCCTGCAATTGCACAGGTGCTGTTCAAGATCAGGACGATCACCTGCTCAGGACATTTGGGTTCCATAGTTCTCCAGAATTCACTCACATTAGCACAAAAAGGAAAAATTTAGTTTGGTTTTCTACTGGCTTGCGTCAAGTGACTGATGGACTTCACGCTTTAGGAAGATGGGAACTCCAGGAGGGAGTTTTCCTGGAGCAGGACCAGGATAAGGTCTCTTTTCTGGAGGGCATCACAGCTTCTCTTTTCCAGGTACTTACAGGATCTCCCCTCTTCCTGTCACTGATTTTCTATAAACTTCAATCTCTTCCACACTCTTCCTCAACTGTCAAACCTGGTCAACAGCTCCTGACACTGCTGGGAAGCCTGGGAGATTCCGAGAACAAAGGCTCGAGCTTCCTTTCTGGAGTAAACTCTGCTGAAGAAAAACACAATTATTTTGCAACAGAAATTCACATCTGTTCTTTTTTCTCACGTACAGTGAGTTTCCTACAGTGACAGAGTAAAGTCAAAGGCTTAAGGCAAATGGAGGGAACATCTTCACGTCGCATTTATTGCCAGAATGTGTCAAAGTCATCACATAAACCTCCTTGCATTTTCTGGTACATTTTAAGGGCTAAGCCATTAACCTCTTACAAGAATAAATCTATCGAGTTCTCCAGGCTTCCCTTGCTCTGTTATTGCTTCCCTGTTGAAATCCTTTCTGTACTTGGAAATTGTGGGGTACAGCATGCCTTTTACAAACAGACAGATGCCACTTGTCCTCACAGACCATCCCCTTCTCCCTCTTTTTTTGTCGTGTGCTGCAACACACCTGCTGTTACCTTTGCTCTCCTGGTATTCTCATCCCCTCCCAAATTTCCTCTTATTTCTCAAGAGAAATATGCACCTCAGCCTTACACAAGTCCATGAGAGCAGGAAACTCCCAGCTGGCTTCCTCGGGCAATGCAGACCCTTTCCTGCCCCTGTCCTGCGGGTGACAGAGCCCTGGCTTTGCTGGCAGACTTTGGGGATCCTGTCTCGTGGCCAGCAGGACTGGGACCACTGATCCAAGGCCAGTTCTCGCCTTGCATTTTGCCTCTCCAGCTGCATGTTCTCCTGTCGTTTTTATTTTTCACAGACACCTGGCAAAAGAAAAACAACCCTGCACCTCATAGACATTTTAATAATTCATATTCAACTTCAGTCACCGCAAGTTTAATAAACAAGTACTTATTAGAATACAATCACTTCTTCCTAAAGCGGGCAGTTTTTAGGAATGAAATCACAATAATTACCTGTAAGAATATGTATGAATAACAAACATTCAGTCCTCCTGTTTTCATTGTTCCATTCATTTGCATGAAAGACTTCCCCACTGTTCCCCCTGCCTCTGTTTTAGCAAAGACTTTGCTTTTAATTGGACTGAATATTCAGCTGGGTTCAAACCCAAATTTGTATGTAAAGAAGCTACACATAGCAACCAGCTCATCCTGGAATCCATTAAAAATAACAAGAGGAATTGGAATGAGATTATTTCAAGAGCTCTCTTGCATTCACAGGAAAACAGATTTATTGCACTCGCAGAGAAGCTCTCCCAGGCAAGGGAGATGCAGGTGATAACACTGAGTCCTCCTGGTTTTTCCTCTTGTCCACAAAGCAAAACCATGAGGATTTCTGAGCTAATTTCATCCCTGAAAACCAGCTTGCCATGCATTGAGAGCCTGCTGTCAACACCACCCATTCCTGCAGCCTCATTCCTTCAGCCCTCCCTTGGGATGCATTGCAGGCCCCTGTGAAATTCAACCTGGCACTAAATGGAAGCATTGGAGAATACTGTACGAAACTAAAATAAACCAGATGCTGCTAAGTGGCAACTACAATAAAAACACCTGCAAGAGCCAGGAAAGCAGGTTGAACAGCTGACTGACACTCTCAGAGAAGGTAAGCCCAGCAGCCTCAGCATTGTGCTGCAACACGGGGCTGAGCACATCCTGACCACCCACCCCTGACCCAGTCACCCTCTCACGGGGCTCCAGTGAAATTTGGGCTCACCAAATAAAAAGCAGCGTGTTGCCCTAAGAGCAGAGCACAGCGCCAGACTGCAGCCTGCCACCTCAGCTGCCACCCCTCTGGGAGGATGCAGGCTGTGTTTTCATTCCAGGGGAGGTTTTTTATTTCTCTCACTTAAAAAAATAGCTATCTTCATAAAAACCATCTTTCCCACACTCCCACTCACAGCAAGAAAATGGAAAGTGATCCGGAGACTTTAGGTTTCTCCTTCCAGCTCTTGACAGGGGATATCTTCTGGAAGAAAAAGAAACCCTGCTTTAACAAGATAATTAATTGTTTTGGGGGACGTGTGTTGTGGAACTCTTGAATAGAAGAGAACATGGGGGTAGGAAAATTTTGACTTTCTCAACAGGGAAAAATAATACCTTTATAAATCAGAGGCACACACACCCTGAGGCTGTAGCTGAATTTTTGAAGGGCAAGTCCTCTACTAAGACTCTCCTCACTGGCTGCCCTGCAGTGACCTCATGCAGCAGCCCCTGTAGAAGCCTTGAAGGCAGCATCTCCAAAGGCACAGGCTCGGATGTGCCTCCCGAGGAGGAGGCACATTTGACTCCAGGGCTACAAACAGAGGCCAGGTGAAGGAGCAGCATGTTCTCCTGTGTCAGGCAACACATGGCCTTTCAAGCTGCTCTTCAAAGCAGAACATCTTCCTTTGGACCATGGAGCCACAGGCAGCTCCAGCTCAGGGTACTGGGGAAAGGTTTGTGATCAGAGGGGCCCTGATTAGAAGCCAAATGAAACAGGGTAAATTTGTAGAGGTTTTGGGAACAAGTTTTACTGACTGCCACGCACCCTGAAGCATTGAAAGTCTGCTGATCCCAAAGGTCTGAGCAACTAAACAAAAGTCACAGGAGCCAAGGAGGTTTCCTTTGAAGTCTTGCTTCTAGTTGCTTACAACTTGCAGTTCTCAAACAAAATAAACTGCAGTTTGGCTCTCTGTAGATAAAGGTCTCACATTTGCACTATACCCAAAGAGCTCCCAGAGCTCAGTCATTCCTCTGCACCGTGCAGGTTCCTGTAGGAGTTCATCACTGTAAAGCACAGTGGGGTCTTCTGGTGAAAGGCACTAAGTCCCATGTTTTCCTACAGATCCCACATCTCAAGTTTGTTTGTTGTTTGGTTTTTTTTCCTAAGAGCAAACTAAAAGGAACTGAACTTTAGTGTGGCTCGGTTCTGTGGCAGATCTTTAGCTGATATAAATTAACAGAGCTCTGACCCATATTCCTAATTCACACTTCTTGTCAACCCAGGAATCGGGGGGGAACCACAACCAGGAAAAATATAGTTAACAGTATGAGCCTTGGCTTCAACAAGGTCAAGGACTCATCTTTCACCTTCATTTTGATAACCTTCACACCAAAACCAGAGGAGGAAAGTGGCATTTATTTCATTGTCCTGGAGTTCATTCACTCTGTGTTTTGTAAGAGCCTGTAACTTTGTGTTTTCTGCCAAATCATTTTCCCTGGTGCACTGGCAGGGAAGCATGCTGGGCAAACACAAAAATCCCAACAAAAATACTGACCGTGTTTGGATCTAACCTACTTTGGGAATCTCTGGGATGCAGAGGAAGTTAAACTGGCTACCCAGTTCCAGCTGTGTAAGAGCGCCCTGGCTTCTTTTTAAGCTTATTTATGTACAGATCAAACAAACAGACTTCCAAGAGCTTTCATTTAACTTTGATGCCAAACTTTGATGTCTTCACCATTTACACTAATCATTTTTATGTGCATTTAGTATTATTTTTTAGTCCAAAATGCTATACATAAAAAGACCAACTTCATTTAAAATATGCAGCATTTTTGCTATTTGAAAACTCTGCATTTTTAATTTGTTTCTTATCAGCAGAGTACTTCTGGGGCAAGGAGAACATCAAGTTTTTAATGCCTTTCAGTTGATTTAAATTAATATTTTATGTTTTTATTCAAAAGAGCTGGCTAATAGAAGGGTGCTGACATTTTTTTCATACTCTTTCTCTGGCATGTGCTATATGCGAAGTAATGGTTATTTCTTAAATGTTTGGTGCTTTATTCCATGGTGAGCACCCAGAAGATGACATTTCCACACAGTTTAATGCACTTGGATCATTGTTCAAATGCCCAGGCTGGGTAGGAAAAGGACCCCAGCCTCTCAAGATTAAGATTTGTTTCTTAACATATCAAACCTTTGTGTGCTTGAAAGCCCCATCCCCTCAAAACGACAAAGCAGGGAAGTGTTTCCCTCCCTGGTTCTGTGTCTCTGCTAGGCTCTTTTCAAAAAATATAGAAAGCCAGGGAGATAAGAGTGAAACTTTTAATCAAAAGCAGCCTGAATGATTTCTCTTGCATTTAATAACCACTTCATCACTGTCTCTAGATGGAAGTGCTGTATTGGATTCCATAACTGACAGGAGTGGTGAGGCAGAGGACAGTCTTCAATTGGGAAGCTGCACCCCTCTCCTCTTAAAATCGATGGAGGAGGAGAGTATCTGGAGTTACCTTTTCACTGCTGAATGCTTCCCCTCCCTTCACCCCAGGTAACTCAGACTGGCAGAAATCTGGTACCAGCAGGACAGAGCCCAGAGAGGAGGCACTGGGGATGCAAACTCAAACTATACCCACAACAGCTACCACAGTCACAGGGAAGATCCAGAAATGTCTGGAAAACGGGGGAACTTAGAGGAGGACTGTAATCACAAAGCCAAGTCCCACACAGCACAGGCTACGGCAGTGTTAGCACCACATTGTTACAGAAAAAAAAGATTATTGCCATTATCCGTGAGGACCAAGTACAGGGGAGAAAGTTTTCCTCTCTAGGGCAGATGAAGGAGGAGGAGAGCGGCGAGAAGAAATCATTAGTAAAATAATCGGCTGCCTGCTTTGCACAGTTGCCACAAAATGTTTATGCTGTCAGTGCCATGAGGGTGTTGACTTGCCAAAGTCACAGCTGTGCCAAGGAACTGTCAACCAGAGGGGCTGCTGTTGCTTTTCACCTTGTGGGTATATGAAACACCCCTGGGTCATCACCTCTATTGCCCTGGTTTCCCAGGAACCATATCAGAAAGATTTATTAGCAGCCTCCTTCTGAAACCTAGGATTTTGGCCCCCACGATTGCTATCAGGAACAAACATAATATCTGAAAATATCTCTGAAAAACGAAGATAGGACACTGTGTGATAAAGGATCTGAATTAAGTTTGTGGAGGTTTTTTTTTTAAGTGAGTATTAAGTTCAAAGCTTCTGTGTCAGAGAACAAAAGACCTGTTGTTTTTCCTTGCTGTAGATAAAAAGAAATGTTAATATCTTACATTCAGGCAAAGTGATACTGAGTTTATTCCAGGACTGTGCTGGAGTGGGGAAGAAATGTCACTTTATTAAAGCAGTTTTGTTTGCTTTTCCACCTCATTTTCCAACTAACTTTAACAAAACACAACTTGAAGAAGGAAGGATGTCTTTGTTTTGCATCAAAGATGGATGTAAAAAAGAACTAAGATACCCAAAAGTGGTTAACTGAGCACAGGCAGTCATTGCAAAAATTCCATCAAGAAGCCTCACTTATCAGCAAGAAATCATATTAAAGAAGGGCATGGTCTGGGAAGGAGAGACATGCACCACACAGTAACTTACTCATTTATTACATGTGTGGAGAAACCTTCTAAGAGCACAATCTTGAGAGCGGCTGCAGCTCCCTGCAAGTCCCTGCTGCTCTGGGGGTGGTGAGCACACTCAGCACACAGCAGGATTTACCTCTCATGGCTATCTCAGCCCAGAGCCAAACTGTTAAATGAATAAAACCCCTGCATACTAGATCAGGACATGAGAAGATTGCCTGCGTTGCTGAGAGATTATCAAGTGAATAAATCTAGCATGTGATAGATAAAACAAATACCCATTAAAAATACAAATCTCTCAACACTAGGAAGAGAAATGCATTCCCAGCACAGACTCTGAAAGCCTTCAAAAAGACAGGCATATCCAGCATCAGAACAGATGGAGAAGATGAACAATAATTGCTTTCCAAGCATCCATCCCCACAAAAGCCGTGAGTACAGGCCCCCTAAAGAGACAGATAATAAGAGCAAAAGAAAAATGAAGAGTATCCCTGAAACACCTCGGACTTGATGAGAACAGCTGGGAATTTCTGCTTTGAAGTGTGACATACTGGAGACAAACGCAGACATTTCTGGCTACTCAGCCAATAGTTCAGTTGGTATTGCCTTGATCTCAGAAATGTTGGCTGACTTTTGGAGGTGAGAAAGGTGTAACTGCACCAGACTTGCGATTCTTGCTCGGCTCCAGCCAGCCCAAAGTAAATCCAAGTTTCAAATAATTTTGCCCCTTCCCTTCGCCCATTTTGGAACCCACCTTCCCCTCCTAAGGGCACCTCAGTTCTGGTTGTTTCACACTCAAATTTCTCCAGATACACCTTGGTCTAGAAGATAAAAACTGTCTTCCTTCATTCATCTGTCAAGACAGAGGGTAGCAGCATGAGGCTTATTATTAATTATTTAATCAGCCATTGGTGGGGGTTTCTGGGCTCGTGCCAGCTCTACCTTCAGAGTTTTCGGACACACAGTGTGAGGGGAAGGACTCCTGTGCACTCTCCCAAGCTGTTCCATTACACCTGATTTATAGCATGACACTGCTTGTTCTAGCCCATAACCTTGAGCTTGTAAACTACACAGGGGAAAATTTACTAACTACTGAGTTGATCTTAATGCACTATTGGGAATTTTAAGTGGGAAAAAAAGAAGGCAAGGAATCGGGCATCCAGAGGAGCTGGTTTTAAACAGCAATCCTGTACTGGCCCAGTGCACTGCATCTCACTCTGCTTTCATTTAAATAAAGTTTTAATTTACATGGCCAGCGTACAGTAACAACCCATGTTTGTCTTGCTCTGAAGGTGGTAATCAATAGGAGAGTTGTAGACACATTTCCCAGCTTATTAGCTGCACACATGGATGGAGTTTCCCACAAAAGCATGTACAAATGCCTTTACTCCACTCTTGGCTAGCATCAGAGTTTGATTAATAACAGAAGCCAGAAAACTGGTTTGCAACTTTTCTATTGGGATAGAAAATTGTCACTCACATAGCAGATGATTTCCCAGCAGTAAAGGAGTCCTCATTTGTGTAAACAGAAAAGCACTGAGAGCTGGAACAGATGCCACAGGTCCTTCACCACACCAAGCGTGATGGCTGCACTGCTGTGCCATACACAGAAGCACCACTCACAGATGCAGCAGTTATTCAGATGTTCTGCCCCACGTTTTGTCTTTGTTTTCAAGTGTATTACACAGACTTTCAGGTCAATTTCCTCAGCTAATACTCTTGAGGTGAATGTCTAATTTGCCCAAGGTAAAGTGAGGCTCTCCTTGGCTCGTTCCCTTCAATGGCAGCCTGCCCTCCGTACTAATGTAGGACTTCCTTGAAACAAGCAGAGAGTGTTGATGTTACAGAGTAAATACCAAATGAGCTCTGCATTCACTGACTATTCCCAAGAGATATCTTGCTCCTTACTTCAGTCTAAGTACTCAAAAATCACTTTCTGAAACTTTCCCCTCAAGTTATTTTCCCCATGTAAGGTGCCAGCAAACAGCAACTTGTGTGATTATTTCTGCCATTACAGTCCCTTACTTTGTTCAGCTTTTAATTATTTTAAATTACACGGCCGAAGTGCTGCTGGATAGATGTCATTCAGCAGTAAAGGCTTGTTCTTTGAAGAGCCTGAACTAGGGGCCTTTTCAGCAGGACTGTAGCTCATATGCTGGGGAATGTCACACTCTGTTTCTGTGGTTCACTGAGGACATTAGGAGTAACTTTATTTCTATTCAAAGCAGAATTGTGTTTGCAAATTAGTTTCCAGCATCCCAGCAGTGGATTTTCATCGGGACTGGCAGAAAGCAGTGGTTCCTATTGTTCCTTCACTCCAGTGACTGAAGGATTTCCCAAGTGACAGCGCAGTGCAGAGGAGACAGGACTGTCACACAGCTCCTGTTTGCGCCAACAGGGAACCACAGGATTTGCACTGCACGACCTTGGTCGAGCCAAGTTCACACCAGGTACAGCAACGCAGCTGAAGCTCGGGGCAGAACACATCTGTCAGTGCCCAGGTACCAGCTGAGCCCTAATGCAACCCACCTCACCACAGCAGCTCCCAGCACAGACCTGGCCAGAACCAGCCGTACCCAGCTGTACAGTCACTGACTCTCTCACACTCTCATTTATCTTCCATGTTTTAAAAAGGGCTGATGACCATTTTATAACTACAATCATGAACCTTTCTTACTCTACCTATGATGAACCATCTCATCAGTAACTGCCCAGGAGTCTTAAAAAGGAAAAAACAAACAAACCACACACATCCATAAAGATATCAGGCTGCCTGACTAAAGTACTCCTACTTTCTCACCATATATTTTAAAATGTTTATGAACAAGCCCAACAGCAGGTTTGCAAGTTCTTCCTCAGTTAAATCTCACGTTGCTGAGCAGAGCTCACAGTTCTGCTCTCTTCAGAGTTCCCTGAAGCCTCACTACACTTTCACATGTACTTGCTCCTTCTCCTGTTTCTGTACCACCAGCACAGACGCACACCAGTGGTGAGTTTACAGTGCCCCCAGATGTTACTCATGAAATCTGCACCAAGCAGAGGCCTCCCAGCCTCTCCCTCCTTCTGGTGAGAGTTCATTTTAAAACATCTTTTTATAATAAATGATCTGCTAAACGCTTGTTGCAGTTAGCACGGAATTTTGTGTCTGAATCTGTACCAAACACCTTACTGAGGTGAAGATGTACTAATTACCAACAAAGCACACTAGAATCAAACCCCTAAAACTCATATATATACAATTATATATAGAACTTGCCAGTATGAAGCTGTATCACTACATCTTACTGACTAGGAAAAGGTTCAGGTTCCCAACATTCTGATGGACCTACCACAGAAACAACACCAGACACTCTGACCATCCTACCAGGGAAAGGCAGGGACCAAGCCAGCTCCTCACCTCACCCAATCTCCCATCACTCCTGTCAGAGACACAGCTGTGGAGCTTCCTCAGCCAGCATCATAAAGATCAGCTCTGGGCTATGCAGGTTTAAGACAGTAGAAAATGGTACCAAGGAAGAGAATACTAAAAACATGCCAAAAAGGAGTTTTCCCCACTTACTGTCTTGAGGAAGAAAACAAGAACAAGCAACAACCTTGCTTTTTAACTGAAAAATGTTTGAAGCCCAGGTCTGTTTGCTTAAAGGAGTTTCAGGGCCACCTGCAAATCATAAAGAAGCTGGAAAATACATCAGTCACATTCTCACTTCTCTCCCTGTCTGTGGATTCATAACCAGAGTAATGATATCTCTAAGGATACAACCTTCTCTGGAGGTCCAGAAAGGATCTGAAGCAAAACCTACAGCACACAGGACAAATAGGTATTGGAATAAAATTCCTAGAACCCAGGTTTTAGATATTCAGATGTGTCTAAGCCTAATATATGTGAGTGCTTATTAAACTTGGATTATTTTGCAATTCTTTCGTCTTCTCCCAGATCAGTGATCCCCAAAAAGATTATAAACAATTCAAGTTTGCTACAACTTGTAAGAGATTCACTCTGACAGAAGAGTTTAAGGGCAGCTGGCAAAGCCCAGCACAGCTGTTTATCACAGTACAACAGAAACAGTTCTTCAAACACACATCAGGGACTACAGAGATAGAGAGTTTTATCAGAACACACCTTTCAGGCAAGTTACTAAATCGTGGCTTTACAGCAAGAAATGTGTTTGAAAGTGCACTGCAGAAAACCAGACTGCAAATAGGCCCTCATTAATGGTACTGAGCTCTCAATGTGCTTCTTGTGTAACCTCACCATCCCCTCATAATATTTAGCATCATGAGACCCTTTCTCTGGGAGCCAAAAGAAATCACTCTGTACCAACCTTTGTTAAGACAATAAAAATAATTTGTTTCCTTACAGGAACTGTCCCTTTGCCATCATCCAAGTACTGATCAGAGCAAACACATGTAAGAAAAGCTGCCATGAAGTGGTGTGGTAAAAAGACCCAAATGAGGTAAGCAATCTATCCCCCACTCCAATGTTCCCAGAAGGGAAAAAAAAAGGTCTAAATATCAGACATTTGCATGGACAGGCAGCTGCTCATTCTGTTTTTATGCTGATGTTTATGAACTCTGGCCATCTTGATTTGAAAACCTGACTGAATGAAATGAGATTCCCCTTATCAATCTCGGTCTTTTTCTCTTCAAAGAAGTAATGATAAAAATGGGATTGTTTTGAGAGAACTGAAAGCCTGATTTGTACATGCAACAAGCCATTCTATATTAAATCAATGGAGTGTTTCACTTTCTTCAATGTTACAAAAGCAATTTGTTTCCAGACAGTGCAGGATTAGTTCACTCTTCACCAAAACAAGATTTCTCCATATTTTGCCTGTTACCCACAATGAGTTTCCAGAGAGAACAGCCTGAACTCCATGCCTATATCAGATTATTAATGCCATGGGCAAAATCCAAAACAGTTTGACCATGCTGGAAGTTTTCACTGCCACTTCCTCTCTGACAAACTAAACATTGCCACCTACTGACTGCCAAAGCCTGAACTTCCAAGGATTTTTTTTACTTCCCACTCCCAGACACAATGCCCAAGATGCACAACAAAGGCTGTTACAGCCCAGATAAACCAAAAATTGATGTCTAGTATTCTGAAATACTATTGGTACTTGGTTTTGTCCACTGTTACTTGTTTTTTTCCAATGTTGTAACTACTTTAAGATGTCAGATTTTAGTCTGAGGCTTGATCTTGCAACATGACTGTCGAGCACACAGTTTTACAATAAAAGGCCCACCATACATAATGGAGACACTGAGCTCTATAACAGCACCAGATGTTTTAGATTTGACAGTCCAAGGTCGAGCTTGAATGCTGTGGTCCAAGTAACTCAGAAAAAGTAACATCTGCTGCTCCAAGATTTTTCCATACCCATGGCTTGACAAATAAGAAAAACCCCTATGATTGTTCTCACATCATCCAGCTCCAGCAGCACCAGAGATATAACTAAACCATGATTTTAATTATTCTTTTATATAATTACATTGCCCAATGAGAGATACCTATGTAACCACATAAGCGTGTCACAGTGTGTGAACAAGGGTTCTGTTTCGCAGCTGCTGCACATATTCCTTTGCCTGGTCAAAGCCAGTCCTTGGTGGCTCTGGGAGAGGAGGAGGACCTTCCACCAGCTTCACAAAGTAGTGGCACCTGCTGATTTTCATGATGCCAAACATGCCCTTGCCGTGGCACCGCACCCGCTTCACGTAGCGGCCCCTGCCCGCCAGTGACTCCGCTGAAGGAAAAAGGAGAGGGGAGAGGAGATTATTCAGTCAAGAGCAAACTGCTACAGCTGCAATAAAACACCTGTCTTGCCAGTGTATTTTTCATGGCTGCTTCTAGAAAGTTAATTCTACTCGGGATTCTCCCCTCCATCTTTCTTCTGTTACATTTAGCAGATCACTGCTACAGAGGAACCCGTGAGCTGCATTAACGCTCTTCAGGAGCGCCAAAAAGGTGAATTTAGAAAGCAGGCACACAAAGATAAATATGTGGTGAAGGACAAATCACACCGAGCACTTACTAGATTATACAGCTCTTCTGAAGGTGGTATTAATTTCACTGCCTTTCAGTAGTTTGTCTCATGAATGCCTGTAAAGTCTTACAGACTTCATTTTCCCTCCTTCCCCCCTTTGTTGCATTCATCACAGGTATTTTTGTTATCTGCACATCCAGTCCTGTACTACAGCTGAGCCTTCTTGTGGCAGGGGCCCGGAAGGCTCCAAAGAATTCTAATCAAATCTGCTCTACAGTCCAGGTGATTTTAAGCTTATGAGGTCAGTTTAATAAAATCTATACTACGCTAGACAAGATGAAAATGTTTTTCTTTGGGCCTCAAAACACGTAAGAGTAAACATTTCTCTAACATTTTTCTAGGCTAAAAAGCACTTTAGTTGTTACAAGCTTTTTATGTCAATCACCTACAGACAAGTCTTTTTATTAAGAAGTTTACTGCCAATATCCATTTACTTTTATACTGTTTCTGGTGGAAGTTTAACTTTGATCCTGCAAATCAAGTTGTACCAGCCACAGAAAAAGCTTCCAGCATCTCTGACTGGCAACATTAAAAACTAGAAACAGTGTTTGCTTCTTGTTGTCCAGTCTTTTATATTCATGTCAAGCATCTTCTTCTTCAGGACTTTCTGTTTAACAGGGAGCAGAAATTCCACTCTCAGATGGACACATCCATCTTTAAAATGCTGCAAACGTGCCTTTCATGTTTTGCTAAAGTTAAGTTTAGCAGAAACTGTCCTCTATTCACTTCTGCCGATTTGAAGCATTAAAATCTTATTAAATATAAAACATTTTCATAGGGTAGGATAGAGTAGGATGACATTTTTCTAATGCACAAAATTTAAAAATGTACCTATATGTAAATTTGATTTGAATTCCACATTGTGCTTTCTAACAGCCATATCCTGTGCTTCTAACAGAACCTGTAACAAAAGGAAAAGAAATGGAAATACTGAGAAGGAATTCAAGCAATGCTATTTCTTATCTCTAGATAACATGGAAGAAATTGAAAGTTTAAGTCAGTTATAGAAAAAATATTTTATAGAGATAAAAATTGTTAAAAGACAAACATCTTTTACATAAGGAAGTTCCTCGCATAGAATGAAAAAGCCTCAGGACAATTTTATTACATTTTTGGGGAGAAAATGGAGTAGAAAAAACGGTTTCCACCAGCATTTGTTAGCCTTCCACCCACGGACCTTTGTGCAATTAGACATCACACTAGAAATAAATTCCAAGGTGGGCAAAATGAACTTGGTCCATTGAATATTTTCAGCTAATACAGGACACTTCTTTGCCATAATTAGGCCAGAAATCAATTCTTCAGCCAAGAAAATGAGTAATTCGAGAATCCAAACTACTACAGTGTGTTCAAAGCTTTTGTGCCTTTATAGAACTCAGTCCTCTCCTTAAAAATATCCTTCATCTCTCACAGTTTAAGAACCAAAGCACACAGATGTAGCAGCCATTAGTGACCAGGATTCTGCACCTTTTACCATGAACTTAACACCAAGCACTTCTAGAGAAGACACCTATAAAGAATTTATCATCATGACAAATTAAAACAGCCAGAACAATGTGTTGGGGTCACAATATGACCCCAATATATTCGTAAGTCACAACATTACATGACTGCAATCAAAATATGCTGTTTGAATGTGCTCCAAACAGGCTTATTTGAAACACAAAACGCCACAGCAGCAGAAACTCCTCCAAACTTCTGGTGACATGTATTGTTTTTGAGGTTTTCTGGAAACCAGGAGTGTTAAAGAATACTGCAATTTACCTCTTTGATCACCTTTGCTCCCTTTTTGTCACTGAATTCCAACTGAGCGAGAGCCTGATCAATGGACATTCCTTTTATCTGCAATCAAAGTGTTAATATTAACTTCTGCAATTACAAATATTTCCTTTCTCTTATTCAGAAAACATTACTTAAATTATACTGCTGTTATAAAAACAAAAATACTGTAGTTTCCTTAATTATCATTTCTTCAACGTAGTATCTTTCAGCAAAACCAAACCACAAAGAGCCATTCCCTGCCCAGATCCATGCTCATCCCCAGGACTCTGCTATAAAGATGCTGATTAAACTGTGATTGAATGAGGCTGTTAAGACAAATACAGTAATTAAATTTTGCATGCTCTCAATCACAGCACAAAGTACTCTCTGCTTACCAGTTTTGCCAGATACCACATTTTATCCTTGCTGTATTTTATTTCCCTCCGACAGTGATATATTTCCTAGGGGAAAAAAAAAGAAAGTTAAAGGATGGGTAATTTTGCTGTGGAAACAAGAATGGAAGCAGCCATGTCTGTTCCACAATCCATGTTCTTACCAGAAATAAAAAAGCATGGCTCTGCCTACTATGAAAACAGCATATCAGGCATAGCTTTGACATTTGAAACTGAAAGCACTAAGAAAAGGTGCTGGCACACAGGAAATTTTAATACAATCTCATGACAATTAGTTTATAAAGAGAGGTCCCTGAAAAGGATAATCACAAGGTTTTTCACCATCTTTTCCTCTCATCCTCCCCACCTTTAGAAGCAAAGACTGACATGCCCATTCAGCCTTAAAAATATTACTCTGCTGTCAACTCAACTTACTGGGAGAGCAAGTAAACAATATTACCAGAATGAACTTAATTAGCCCTTCAGAAGTGAAGAGGGTTTCAAGTTTAATTGGCACGAAGAGCTGTCTCCACAGAGCCATTTAACATTATTACTAACAGGGACCAACACCAGCTAGTAGAATCTAATGTCAATACAAATTTGAAAGAGATGGCACTCTTGATAATCAGGTAAAACACTGATTTAATAGACAAGTCTGTCAATAGCTGCATTTTCACACACTGCACCAGTCAGCACAGCCCACAGCAGAGATTTCTATGTCCTAGGCCACAATGTTCACAGGAACAACCAATAAATGCTCAGGGCCCTCAAAACACATGCCCCAAAAAAACCCTTTTCTTTTGAGATGTGAATACTTTCACTTTGCTGAGCAGTGTGTCTAACAGAAGCCACAACACATCGATTCCCAATGAAAGAAGATTATAACAATGGAATTCCAAAATATCAGCTCTTCACAGTACAGTTTCTACCTCCTTGTAGTTCAGAGACTTCTACAAACAGAGGCTGGGCCCCTTACAGCTTGAACCACACATTAAGTAGGTGATCAGCTGCAAGCAACTCGAGGATCCAATATAATTTAGAGATGAAAACATTCTGAGTGATATTATCTTCTACAATACAGCCAAACAGAATAAAATCCTAAACAATGAGCACGTAAGCTTTCAAACGAGTGCTTTGTGCAGTCACCCTGTGCAGACAATGACAATCTGTTCAGAAATTGCTAAACATTCTCAGGTAGGGACATTCACAGGTGCATCCTTACAGCTGGTCTGCGAGGCTCTCCAGGCAGCTGGGGAGGGTAAACAATCCTGTTCTTTTTCTCCCACTTCCCAATTTTCTGCAGAGATGTGCTTGTGTGGATGCATGACAGAGGAAAAAGGCTACCAGACGCCAGCCACCTGCAAGACAAGACCACAGCCTCAGCTGCTGAACACAAGAGTTCTTTGTCCCTGCCCAGTTTATCTGGAAAACTGTGAACCTGCTGTCTTGAAAAAGAGAACTGGCATATGTGCATACTCAAAAAACCAAATTGTTAAAGTCCTTTATAGTTTATGCTGAAAGGGCTTTTTAATTCAGCAAGAAGACTCAAGCTTCTTGAAGCAAACCATGAATATTGGTATGATTACACATTAAGTGTCCTCAGATTGTCACACAAAGTCACAATCACCTCTGTTCTGATGTTCTCGTGGGGTTCAGGACTCACACAAACCATCTGTACCTTTCCCAAGGTACTTTCCACACTTATTTAACTTCTACCAACATCACCTTTAATAGTGAAAACTTCTAGTTTTTCGAGAGGCTGAGTATCTCAGAGCATTAGAGGTTTATAAACATCATGAAATTTGAAAAGAGAGGTGTTCTAAACTACTTCCAAAACATCAAGTCAATACAAAAACCAGACAACTGATAGCAAAAAAATTAGTTTTCAGGCAGTTTGCTCACCTCAGATTCTGAAAAACCAAGCTACATTTTGCCCCCTGCTGCCTGCATAAAGCAGCACTGGGCAGCCACTCCTGACTACAAGAACCAGATGAGTTCAAGACCAAATATTGTGAGTTTCCCCGAGCCTTGAATGTCTTTGTGTGTGGGGCCAACCTGTGCAAAGCATCTTAAAAACGACAGGCAAACAGAGCATGCTGATCACTTTCAAAAGGGCGTTGTACACCACTATTCACAACCTGCAAGCAGAGTTTTGCATAATACACATATTTCAGTGTCACAAAATGTTTTTTCAGATATTTGCAGGCATACAACTGGCAGCACCAATGCTCCTACAGCACAACTACGGGATTGCTCCAGAATGGGGGGAAACTCCAGCAACGAAGAAAAGCAGAGACTGGGGACAGCACAGGTAGCACAGTACTGTGACCTGAACCATAAAATCAGAGAAAATATGGATGTCCAAGAGAAAGAAGTGAGGAGAGAGACACCTCCGTCATGGCACAAGCTCTAAATACACAGAATGACACCGCGGGGGCAGAGAGTGACCTGTTCCCCACAGCTCCAGGGCTGGGGGGGAAGGCCAAGCCAGGCAATCCCAGCCCCGGGCACCCCCGAGCAGAGCAGGGCCTGTCCCCCCGCCCAGGGCACCGAGGGATGGGGGACACAGCCAGACTCACCTCTCCGGCCGTGCCCAGCTGAGGAGACCCCGCGCCCACGCAGCACCTGAAGGGAAGGGGAAGTGAGCGAGGCATGAACAGAATCATAAAATCTCAGAATGTTTTAGGTTAAAGGGACTTTGAAAACCGTCCAGTCCCACCTCCTGCCATGGGCAGGGACACCTTCCGCTGTCCCAGGTTGCTCCAAGCCCCATCCAGCCTGGCCTTGGACACTTCCAGGGATCCAGGGGCAGCCACAGCTTCTCTGGGCACCCTGTGCCAAGGCCTCACCACCCTCACAGGGAAGAATTTTTTCATAATATCGAATCTAAACCTACTCGCTAACAGTTTGAAGCCGTCCCTCTTATCCTGTCATTCCAGACGCTCATAAACACTCTCACTCCATCATTCCTGGACGCTTCCTCCAGACACTGGAAGGCTACAATTTGGTCGCTCCCAAGCTTATCTTCTCCAGCCTGAACAACCCAAATTCTCCCAGCCTTTCCTTATACGTGAGCTGCTCCATCCCTCCGATCAACCGGCGGCCTCGTCTCAGGCGAGACCCCCCCCAAACCCCCGCCGCGCCCCCTCAGCCTCACCCGCGCTCAGCGCCCAGCGCGCCGCCATCTTCCCGGCCTCGCTTTGCGGCGGCGCCCCGGGCGGGCGCACGGGCGGGGGCGCGGTTTGCGACAGTTTGCGGCGGCGTGCGCGGCGCTCGGCGGCAACGCCTGAGGCACGTGAGGCGGCGCGGGGAGCGCGGGGCGGCCCCGGCGGGGACGGGAGCGGGGATGGGAATGGGGGTGCGGGCGCTGCCCGCCTCCCCCAACTGGTACAGCAGCCGCTGCAGCGACACCAGCAGCGACGGCCGCCTCTTCGGCTTCGCGGCGAGGCACCGCGTCTGCCTGCTGGATGTCGCCGGCGCCGCGCCCGCGTTCTACGGTACGGTCAGCACCTTCCCCGGTCCCCGCGCTGTACGCGGGGGCTGCGGGGCCTCCCCCGCCACCGGGAGCCTTGCGAGGGCACGTGGGGGGCGGGGATTTTGGGATTCGGGATGTTTAGGGGGGCTCGGGGTGCCCCGTGACGATTTGTCGCTGTCGCTGCAGGGGAGCTCATCGGGCACACGGACAGGATCTCCGGCTTCGCCTTTTGCCGCTGCCCCGGGCAGAGCGGCCTCTGCGCCAGCAGCTCGGACGACGGGAGCGTCAGAATCTGGGACAGCGGGACGTTGTCGCCGGTGCTGGAGTACAGCCTGCACCAGGTGGGACCGCGGGGACACGGGCACGGGGGCGCAGGGACCCGCGGGCCGGGCTGCGGGGATTTTGGGCTGGCACACAGAGCACGGTGGGGCTGCCTTGCCCGAAAGTGAGTTTCAAAGCCGGTGGAATTAAACCCGTTGCGCGCCGCTGGACGCTGTTTGTTCTTAGCCTGCAGCGCTGTTACATCACCGTAATTAGCTGCTGGTGGCCATCAAAGCCGCAGTGAAGCAGCGTGCTCGTGGTTTGGACTCATTGCCTCTTAAACCGGCTCGCTTAAAATGATTTCAGCAAGGTGTTGGTGCCCACAGGACAGACTACATGTACATTTGAAGAGTTTCTGTGGCTCAGGAGTCTCTATCAGCAGCTACACCCATCCTCTAAAGGCTGAAAAAGCTGAGACGCTCAGGAACGAACCAAACTGGTGCTGGGGGATCTCACCCTGTTATTTACATTATTTTCTGTCTCTTACTGCTCTGTGTTAGATGGCAGTAGAACAGCTTTAAACGTTTTCAATGCTCTGTCTTCAGAATCCCATCTCGGCGCTGCACTGGTCGCCTGTCGTGAAAGATCTGATTGTGTCTGGTGATGAGAAAGGTGTCATTGTTTGCTACTGGCACAACAGAAGTGACAGCCAGCAGTTCTTCCCAGAGCCCCGGACAGTTTTCTGCCTCACCTGTTCTCCTCATCATGAAAACCTGGTGGCCATTGGGTAAATGCTCATTAGTAAATATCCGTTATGTTTTGTTTTCCACTCCTCTTCTGCAAGAGTTTAATTGTGAGGTTTTGCTACCTGGTTGAAGGTTAAATTTTGAGAGGTTTTGGTGGCTGTTCTTTTAGTTTTGGAATAAAACAAATTTGAAATAACATTTAGATTTGGTAAACTTGCAAAGGCAAAGAAATCTGTAACAGTGTAATGGTTCAGGCCGGCTTCTCTGTAATAGGGTGATAGTGACCCTAAAAAGAGCCTGTAAATCACCTCAGGTATTATTCCACAAGCATCCAAGAATCTCTTCATTAATTTAAATCTCTGCTTTCAGCTACAAGGATGGCATGGTGGTGGTAATTGATATCAGCAGGAAGAGGGAGGTTGTGCACCGGCTGAGAGGCCACGAGGATGAAATCCATTGTCTGGCCTGGTGCCCTGTGCCTGGGGAAGAAAAGTTACTTGCTTGGCAGGATGAGCTCCAGGGTATGTGGACATCATTAAGTTTGTGGAGTAATTTTTAGTTCATGTAAATGTCCTTCTGGAGGACTGAATTCCTTACAGAAGGTTAGTAAGTAGCTAAGCAACTGATTAAGTTCAATAAAATATGTTCTGATATGGATCAAGATAATTTTCAGCTCGTTTTTATGAAGCTTTGAGTTTTGAAGCGTAATGACATGACTTCAATGGTATTCAGCAGCTCCTTCAGAGGAAGGCAAGGTCCCAAATGGGGAGCTGACACAGGACACAGCCACGAAGAAAGGATGTTACCTGGCTTCAGGAAGCAAGGATCAAACTGTACGAATATGGAGCTGCACCAGAGGCAGGAGTAAGTAAGAGATAAACAGCAGCAAAGTGTGGAATAGCTCTCGAACTGCAGCCTTTGTGTGCTGGACGCACGTAATTAAAGCTGCAGATTCACAGAGCTCCTGTGTCTGTTGGAGAATTTCGATGTGTGAGGTGCAGTGATCCCTCCTGGTTCTGCAGGTGTGATGACTCTGAAGCTGCCACCCACCAAGAGGAGAGGTGGGGCCGTGGATCCGGCGGTCAAGGAGCGCATCTGGCTGACTGTGCACTGGCCTGCTGGCCGTCCCACGGAGGTTGTGTCCAGTGGCTTTGGGTAAGTGGGGCACTCAGCAGCCTGGGAACCAGCAGCACATTCGTTTGTTGGTACTGAAGGAAGTGCTGAGTAGAAAAGACACCCCCTTTCTTCCTTCTTTTCCTAACAGGAGGAAACAGGCCGAGAGTTAGAGTTCAGACTTCGAGAAAATGACTGTTTGTCCCATAATTTGTCCAACAGTCTAACTGAATGTTGACTGCTAATAGCACTAATTGTGGTTTTGCTCATCTGCTGGGAAAAAAATGTCAGTTTTCAGGTGGTGTTTGTGTGTGTAGCTTTGTACAGGCACTGGATGTCTGCAGAGCTCTATTACTCCTGACTTGCAGTATATTTGTGATACAGTCTTGTCGTTCTTCTGAAGCGAAAAATTTAAATAAATTTCAATTTTGCAGGGGAGAACTGCTTCTTTGGAATTTGAACCAGCCTGGCAAACGCAAGTGGACTCTTCTAGGATCTTCAGAAGGACAAAACCATTCCCGAATTGTGTTCAATCTCAGTTCTGTGAAGCACCAAGACAGAGAGCTCCTTTTTTCCATTTCAATGGACAGAGATGTAAGAACCATTTAAACATTAGCATAGGAATGCCTCTACAGTGCAGTTTGTCTGAGACTAACCGTTTTAGGGCCACAGTTTTTCTCTCGGAGTGGGTTTATTTTAGCATTTTATAACATCACTGCCTGACGTTTGTTCTGAGCACAGGTTGTGTATGTTTGTGTTAGTTTATAAGCTCAGCCTCTTACATAGTGGAGTGAATACTTTTGATATTCTGGACTTGTATAGTAAGCATTTAATGAAAGGTGTTTTCCACTTCTTTTCCTCTATGTTTCACTTTTAAAAGTGGTTTTCCTTCTTAAAATCATTTAATTGTGCAAACGAATGCATCTGTTTTTTTATTGGGGGGGGGGGGTTAATCTTTGGTCTTTTACAGGCAGCAGAGTGTCTCCTGTTTTGAAATTGAAAGAGAAACTTCATAAAATATATTCATTGTGTCCATTCCAGTATTGCAGCTACTGCAGCCCTGTCTGTGACATGGAATCCTCTGGGTGCAGATCACATCCTGTCAGGCCTTGATTTTGACCCTTTGATTCTTCATTTCACTTCTGCTTTGTCTTTTCTTGTCCTGTTGTTCACTCTGTATTTAACCATTCGTTGTTCCTTAAATATTCTTCAGGTGAAATGCTGGGATCTGTCAACTCTGGATTGCAGCTGGACCATGCCCTCCCTTGGAGGATTTGTCTACAGCCTTGCCTTCTCCCCTGTGGACACAGGCTGCCTTGCCATCGGGGTTGGGGACAGCATGATCCGAGTGTGGAATACTTTGTCCATGAACAATATTTATGATGTTAAAACCTTCTGGCAAAGCATAAAGTCCAAGGTTACAGCAGTAAGTGTGCTTTGGATTCCTTCTCTTTCCCCCTTATCTCTTCTTTTCACTCTTTCCATTTTTTTTCCAAGTATGTTTTTCTCTCTCTTTCACTCTGCAGGTTTGTCCCAAGTAAAATGAGATAAAGGCACATTGTTCATTTTATACTCTACTCTTTCTGTATACAGTACATTTTAGAATCTGGCCACAAATTTTTAGACCTATTTGCAACCCTAGAAGCTTGCATTTACATCTAGTGGAAATAACCTGAAGTCCAGCTGGCTGTTATGTTGCTTCTTCACTTTTGTCCTTCATGATTCTTCCTTGCTTCATCCATGGTTGCCCTTGTTCTGCTAGGAGGTTGGACAGATACAAAAAACAAGTACAAAAACCAATACAACCAACACAGCTGTCTTCAGATGGGCTTTAACCAGTGGTTGGTCAGAAGCTACTGCCTGGTAAAATAGCTGGCAGCTATTTCTGTTTTGTAATGTGGGTATCAAATAGCATTTTCATGATTTTAGTCCCTTGCATCTTATCCCATCATAACTGGAAGGGAGAAAGCCTTTGATACTCCAAGCAGAGTGATCAAATCAAGTGACTGTGGTTGGAAGGGTGGGTATAGGGCATCGTCTTTCCTCATCAGTTTCAGCATTTTCCTTTTGTTTATTACTTAGCAGTAAAGTGTAGCTTAGGTCATTATGTGTCTCTTCCTGTTTTCCTTGCAGTTATCCTGGCATCCAGCTAAGGAAGGCTCCTTGGCTTTTGGAACAGATGATGGAAAAGTTGGCATATTTGACACCTTGTCCAGCAGGTAAAAGAGTAGCTTTCAGATTCATTAATGTCAGACTCTTTGTTGTATGTTTCAATACAGGGGTGGTGTGGTCTTTCCTGAGGGATACTTTGCTGTTAGATGAGGAGGATTAAATTAAAATTAGTCAAACAGTTGGATTTTCAGTGCATTTTTTCATTTGCATTATGTCTGTGAGCTTCTAAGGTGAAGTTGCTTTAAGGTAAACTTAAAATTGCATGACCAGAGATCACTTGTGGGAGGACATCAGTTCAGGAGGACTTTAGCCAGAAAGACATTTTTAGGGAAGGAGGAGCAGCAAGGAGGGGAAGGTCACCAGCACAGCTGCGTTACAATTTTAGTGGTGTCCTACAGCAGATGTTAAAGAAAGCTTGGTTGAGCCATGGCTTTATAATGTTAGAGCACCTGATGTCTCAAATATGTTGCTTTGATTTTATCTTTTTTTAATTTCCCTTTGCTGAAATCTGACTGCCCCTGCTTCCTTACCTTCCTGCCCAGTGCTAAGAATAAGCCACCTCAGATCTCCAGCACTTACCACAAGAAGACTGTGTACACATTAGCCTGGGGGCCTCCAACTCCTCCTCTGACTTCTGGTGAGTCTTCCAACACCTTGTGACAAAAAAAACCATCCGTGCAGAGCAGATGGATGCTGTGAAGCTGCTATTCCCTCCCTCCTCAGGAGCAGGAGCCCCATTTGCTTGGTGGCAATCCCTTGGAGCAGCTAAGAATGTGTTCTGCTTGAGGAACTGTTAACAGTTTTGCAAGGGTACAAACTCTTGTAGCTTGTGGATCCTGGTACCTTCAGGAAATAGGTGAGGGCAATACCCCACACCTCTGGGCTTGCTTCAGGGTGTTACAGACCAGGAACTTCACAGGCTTCCTGCAGCAATTGCATCAAACCAAACACAGGTGCCAGAGTTTCTGCCGTTTAAACTTTAGCTCCTCTTAAACAACTTGAATTTTTTTTTTAAGGACCAAAATTTAAAGGGAATTTTAATGTTTTCTGTTGGTAGAAATGAGAGCTCCTTTCAGAGGTTTGTACTGTGAGAATTTCCTGCTGCTGCACCACAGGCAGTTGAAGGATGTATATAGCTTTTTGAAATAATGTTTTGATTTATAGTGGGAGGGATTAGTTCTGTGAAGACTGATGAAGAACAGGGTATAATTAGCTCTTTTTCTCTGTTGGATAGGAGAAGAAAGTGAACAGCCTTCCGTAACTTTATATAGTTGTGCTGGAGAAGGAATTGTTTTTCAGCACAATCCCTGGAAGCTTAATGGAGAAGCAAATGACATCAACAAAGTCATCCGAGACACCAATTCCATCAAAGTGAGTATGAATTTGAGGGGGTTTTATGGATTCATAGTAACCATGACACAGTTTCCATGGCCTTGTGGTTGTAAGTTTCTGATTTTGCCTTTTTCATGTATCTGTAACAAAAAACTTGAGCCCCTCAGTCTCCACAGATGAACTTCAGAGACACTAATTGACTCAAACTATTTAAACAGTTTAAATGAAGAGGGTGGTTGGTATTTTTTTCCTCCCAGTGTCAACGTGGCACATCTTTTTCTGGTATCAGTTGCTTAATTTTCTACACTGTAATTTACTTGGGAAAGGTAAATGGGGGGATAGAGTTTGGATTTAAAACTGTGTGTGGCTGTTTAAAATAATAGGAGCTTTCCAGTTTCAAAGCGCTTGAAGTGATATCCTGAATCATGTCCTAGCTTACACCACGTGGTGGGCATCCATGAGTTATTTACCTCAATTCCTTTAGTCCCTTGCTTCAACCATGAACTTTTTAAAACAAATTTTTCATTAAAAACAATCACGATTTTGCAGAAGGCTGTTTCCATTTATACTGCAGCCAGTGCAGAGTGGTTGGTGATCACTGAGTGTCTTCTCACGTGTGATCAGTCATTTCTTAGTTGGAAGTATAAAATAAGTGAAATGGGTTGGATCTTCAGTTCTTTTAAGTCAGCTGAAGTCAGTCAAAGGGTATTGATTTGTATCAGCTGGGTTTTGGCTCCTTCCTTGAGTGAAGACCCACTGGGGCTTAGGAGACTGATGTCAGAGGCATTGAAATCATCGTATTTAGGCATCTAAATTGTAAATTGTAAGTAGTTTTTGTCTGAATTAGAATGAATAGGGATAATTAAAAGTAAACTTTGGTTTCTTTTGAAATGTGATAGAATTTGCTTGCAATGTCTGGTGCTTTCCAAGGAGTGTAAGGAGATGAAATATCCAGGTCCTACTAGAATCCAGACAAAACTTCAAAATATTTCCCAGAACTGATAAAAACAATCATTGGTTCTTGCATCAGTTCTTTCAGTCTTGATTGCTCAGGTTTATGTCACTGCTGCAGAAGCAATGGACACTTTCATGACTTTCATTTTGCAGACTGATTGCAGCTCTGTCTAGTTGCCAGCCTTGCTCTGTTGAATGGATGTGAGAGAGATTAAAAAGTTTTTGGCAATAATTGTGTCTTCTTTCTGCAGCACAAGCTGCCTGCACGTACAGAGGTCAGCTGGAAACCAGATGGCAAGCTCCTGGCTCTTGGCAATGAGGATGGGTATGTTCCACTTGTGGGTTAAGGTGGTGTCTGTGCTGATCTGGGCTGCAGTCACTGTGGTGAAGCAAAAGCACTTTTTGTTGCCCTGGTTTGTCTCTGTTCTTTCACTGCTGATGTATTTGAATCATGATAACACAGTATTCCCTGCTGTTATTTGTTGTAGCTGCTCTTGGCATGGAGGATCCCTGTTATCACATTAATTTCTTTGTCAAGGATCCACTCATGGTTGAAATGCACTTTTGGTGGTCTGTGAAACCCGGCTTTGAGTTGAATCCAGACAGCACAAACTCAGTTACTCTAATTCAGATGCTCCAATTCCGCTCATGCAAGATAACAAAAAAGTTCCCATTTTCACCAACTTCCGGAATTCTTACACTGCTGTTCTTACGTTTCAGATCAATTGAAATATTTCAGGCACCAAACTTGAAGTTGCTCTGCACTATCCAGCAGCATCACAAACTGATCAATGCCATTCGTTGGCACCATGAGCACGGGACCCAGCCAGAGCTGAGTTACTTGATAGCTTCAGGCTCCGTCAATGCCACCATTTATGTGCATAATCTGAAGAGCGTTGTAGGTAACAGTTTGCAGATTATATTCCAAGTCTTGGCATCTTTTTTTTTTGTTGTTGTTGTTTATTTCTGTTTTGTCTTTCTGGCCATACTTAAAAATTTTCTTTTTTCTTTCAGAGAACTCTTCGGAAAGTCCTTTGATGGTAACAGAGCCTTTTCGAACTCTGGCTGGGCACACAGCTAAAATCACAAGTCTTTCTTGGAGCCCCCACCACGAGGGAAGATTGGTGTCTGCTTGCTATGATGGCACTGCACAGGTATTGTCCAGAGCATCTCAGAATTGTATTTCAAATCATCCATTCCACAGCTGACTGAAGAGCAAAACCTGTTTTTGTGAGATAAACTATTGAACTACTGCAAGTTTACCTTTGGTAACCATCTGCTGGTTCTGGATACCTGATATGGAGATTGTTTTGTGATTTGTGAATTGATTTGTAAGTCCAGTCATTAAGGTTTTCATATTAGCACTTTTGGATCCTTAGAAAAGAAAGATGTTGTGCAACTGTATCAATGCAAACAAAGGAAACCCTGAATTTTCACCATTTGCATGTTGGTGTTTGAAGTACCCCTGCACAATCCCAAAAGAGAAGTTCCTACCTGAGAAAAAATCATGAGAAATCATGAGAAAATGCAGAGTATTAGGCGAAGAAGAGACTTTATGAGTAACTGGATTTCTTTCTTGTTGCTGAGGTGTGGGATGTGATGAAGGAAGAGCCGCTTCGCAACTACCGAGGGCACCAGGGCCGCCTGCTGAGTGTCCAGTGGTCACCAGTGGATTCAGATTGTGTTTATACAGGAGCAGATGACTTTTCTGTTCACAAGTGGCACATCTCCAAGCAGGAACACACACGGCCTCCTCAAGGTGAGTGCATTCAAACAGAAGATCTTTCCTGGAGGTGATGTTGCAGCTGAGAAATCGAGGGTTGCTGTGTTGAAATGATGCAAGTTCTTGTGCTGAATTCCAAATCTGCCTCCTCCTCTTCAGGAGTTAACTGTGTCTAGGTTTAAATTGAGTGTCCTTATTTGGAAGCTAAATGTTGATCCTGATATACAGGAATCTAATATACTAAAATTTGCATCTTTTGCAGGCAAAAAGAGTATAGAATTAGAGAAGAAAAGAAGTATACAGCCAAAAGTCAAAGCCAAGAAGAAGAAAAAGCCTGTAGGCAAGAGTCTAGGCAAGCAGGATGCAAATGATGCTGTGAATGGAGATGACAGCATGAAGGAAATGCTGCTGGAGGAAAATGGAGTGTCAGACCACGAAGGAGAAAAAGAAGCACAGGAGGCAGAGTTGGCTGATAAAGTCTCTGTGACTGGTAATAATCAAATTATCTTAGTTCGATGTTTCCCAGACTGTTCAGCCCTCAGAGTATCACCAGGTCTAATTTTCAGGCAGATTTTCTCATTGTGTGGTTTTATTGAAATTGTCCACTTGAAGAAAAAAGGCCCTGGAATGTAATTTATAATTTTCTAAACTAGTTTGGGACTAGTTGTCTTTAGATAACAAGATTCTGGCCTCATGAACAGAGTTACTGTGTTTGGCTTGAAACACTGTCATTTTTGGTCAGCATTGATAAATCTTTTAATACTGGTGGATCTTCATTGGTGTCTCTTGACATCTCATTTAGCCTTCTGACAGTCCTCTGGCTTCTTGATATTTCCTTTCCCTGAAAAGCTGTTAAGTTCTATGGCAAAGCAAAGCTTGGTTTCTGTATGTTTCAAAATTAATGTAACAGAATGTGAATGTTTGAATTATTCTGTGTGCATTTCCATTCATTGCTTTTCCTTTTTTTAAATCACTTGACTTCACAGTGTCCGGGGATGCATCTTCATCTGTGTGTGATTATTCTTCATTCAGCTTGCCAAAGCCTTTTGTGACCCAGAAAGCTGCTCCTGTGAAAAAGGATCCACCTAAAGAGAAACCAGGTTAGTATGTTTCAGGGATTTTTAACAGTCCTGTGTCAAGGCAGAGTTCCCCATTCTAGGCTTGTTTGGCTGCAGATTCCCTTCCTAATGTGACACCAAATAAGTGCCAGAGAAATAAAAGGGTGCTTTTAAAACATGTTGAGGAGTTCTGCTGTAACTACAGCAGCAGTGACTAAAATGTGTCTGATTTTTCAGCTCCTGATGCCTCTCTGAAGAAGAGGAAGCCTCGTTCTATTCTGCCCTTCAGCACATTAATGGATCACAGATCAAAAGAAGAACTGCATCAGGACTGCTTGAGGCTGGCTGCATGTCTGAAAACTAAAGGTATCAGTATAAAACTTAAAATACTGAGGGGGTGGGTGCTCTCAGGTACTCAGAATCAAGTGTCCAGAGACTTGACTTCAACCACAGGACATTATTTTTTTAAAATCCTCACCTTTATCCAAGAGTGTGATTAGTTTTAGTATCAAACTTAGATCTAAGTACTGAGTGTTGACCAGCAAATTATTAGATCTCCTATGCAGGAAAGAAAGTAGAAGAGAGAAGTATTTGCCAGCAGTTGAGTGGTACAGTGATTTGGCACATTCCAGTTCCCAGTTTTGTATTAAATCCTAAATACTCATTCTTCTTATCTGGTTTAGATAATAATGAAGATGTGTCACCTGACCTCAAGGATTGCATCCACTTGGGGCTGTTCACAGACAGGGATTCTCTTCACAAGATGATTGATATGGAAGGTAAGTGGCATAAAGAATATGTCCACTGTAACTGTTATATTCGAGTAGAAAACAAATTGGGAAAAATGCTTGAGTTTTCCTTACTGTGGATTACAGTCTAGGATTAAGAATGCAGCTCTGTGTGATAAGAATATATGTCTTTTTCCCAGATAGTTTTTACATCTGTCAGATGCAAACCTGCCGTACTTTAAGCTTGAATGATTTCACTTTAGCCAAGCTATTTTACTGTGGCAGATGATGCTGTTGCACTCGTGCTGATGGGAAGTGTGTTTCCTTCCAACAGGAAAGCACCACTTGGAGAATGGGCACGCAGAGCTCTTCCAGCAGCTCATGCTGTGGAAAGGAGACATGAAGGGTGTCCTCCAGGCAGCTGCTGAGAGGGGGGAGCTGACAGACCAGCTCGTAGCCATGTCACCCATGGGTATGTTTGCTCTGGAACCACATAAACTGGTGGAATTGGCTGCCAGGGGTGCCCTCATTCTGGTGATTCTGGACAGAAACTCAGGAACCGGTTCTTTGTAATGTGATTAGCAGTCCTTACAGCTTGCTGCTGGTTTAAATATGCTTTTAAGTTGTTTTACTGGCAGTGAAGTCCTGCAGTCATGTTCAAGCCCTAGTTTTGCCCCGCTTCATTGACTTGTGTTAGGATGGTTAAGAAATAAGAAACTAACCTGGGGCAGAGAAGAGGTACACATTGGAGAAACCAGTGATGGTGTCCCACAGGAATTCTTCCAGTTATAAAACTGCCTCCAATGGTGTTGCCTTCTCTTTTGCAGTTGGATACCAGGCCTGGGTCTGGACAGTGGAAGCCTTTGCTAAGCAGCTGTGTTTTCAGGAGCAGTATGTGAAGGCTGCCTCCCATCTCCTGTCCATCCATAAAGTCTATGAGGCTATCGAGCTCCTGAAAGTGAACAATTTCTACAGGTTGCTGTATATTTATGTTTAGCACTTACCTTGGTTTTCTTGTGGGGTGGATTTGACATTTTGGTTCAGTTTTTGCACACAGTCAGATTAACTTTTCTGTCTGGTTCCCTTTTGTACATTAGGGAAGCAATTGTAATGGCTAAGGCCAGGCTGCGTCCAGAAGATCCAATTCTGAAGGATCTCTACACCAGCTGGGCAGCTCTGCTGGAGAAGGATGGTCATTATTCCATGGCTGCCAAATGGTGAGTGTTACTGGGGAGAAGACAGAATTGGTTCCATGCCTAGAACAAAGAAGGTTCTTGGGTTTGTAGCAGTGGAAATCTGTTAATTGGTCTGGTCATTGGTTGTATAAGGTGCTTTCTGAGCCTGATCTCACCAAATTTCCTCTAATGTAGTGGGAACAGAAGCTCCAGAGGGCAGTTCAGAGCAGAAAGTCCAAATGCCATATTACAGTAGAACCATCTCTTTCCACAGACATTACTGGCAGTTTTTGAAAACTAGTCTAGCAAGACTAAGATAAGGTTGTCTACAAAGAGACTGAGATTTCCAGCCTTTCCACTGGAAACAAGCAGCGCAGCAGTTCATCTTGAGTTTCCTGAAGCCTTAGCTAATATCCTGGTCATTGGGTTATCCTGCTCCAACTGGAGTGTTTTAAAGTTGTGACTACCAAAATTATTAATACCACTTGGAATATTTTGGCTGGAGTAGTGTCCTCTGCTTGATGCTGATTCAGTTCTGGCATTTTTGTGGGTAATCACACTTGGGAAGGGATTTGGATGAAACCCAGAGAAATGCAGTAGGGACAAACAGCTGCATATAACCTTTGTCTCCTGAATCTGTTTAGTTTTATTGCTTATCCAAGCCATGTGTGGTATGCAGACCCAGAGATTTCAATCCTGACTTTGAGGCTGTGTGATTTCCTCTTTGTGGCTTTGCATCAAATTGTTCACCATCTGTCTATAGTAAGCTTTGATAAGAGAAAGTGATGAGAACTCTGAGAACCTGTGGAAAATTCAGCATCATCTTCCTTCGCTTATTTGTGCTACTGTGTTACAATACAATTTAAAAACTATTTTAGTACCAATCAATTTGTTTTGCTTTTATCTTTTTCAGTTATTTGGGGGCTTCCTCACCCTATGATGCGGTTAAAGTGTTGTCAAAAAAGGGGGATGTGACATCTCTTAAAACTGCTGCTGAGCTTGCACTGATATCTGGGGAGGAGGAGTTGTCAGCAACTTTATCTTTGAGATGTGGCCAAGACCTGCTGTTATCCAGGAACTGGGTGGGAGCTCAGGAAGTCCTTCAGCAACATAAAACTTTATTTGTGAGTCTGGTCCTTTCCACCTTCAGTGTTGTCTCTCTCCAGATTAGTTTAACTTGGCACCGCTTCCCATGTGTTAATAGTCCACAAGTGGTCCTTTGAGCTGGTTTTGCCCCAAAATATTTTTCTAGGGGTATATTGGAATGACCCTATGGAATGGTCATGGTGGGGAGGTGTGTAGACTCTGTGCTTGTTGTTGTATGAGAGGTTGTAGAGAAAAGTGGGATTCTTTTTTTATGTACTGATCATGAGAAGAAAGAAGTGAAGCATTTGCTGTTTACATTAAAGGAACAAATGAGCCAACTGTAAGTCCAGCTGCTGGAGGCTTAAATTTGAAATGTCTTTTTGTGGACTGAGAAGCAGGTGGCTTGCTCTGAGGTTTCCTTCTGGCTTCCCTTAGGCTCTGTCACCAAGAAGCTGCTACCAGGCATGATGTTCTTAAGTCATTCTACTTGCTGTGGTCAGCAAGGGATTGTTTTTCTTGTTGCAACATCTCAGTGCTTTTCTTTTTCTTCCTTGTTAAAGGGACAAAGACTTGTTTTCTGCCTGAACGAGCTGCTCTGCAGGTGCCTCAGTGAAAGGAATCCCTGTGAGCAGAAGAGCCCCGTGCACCCCTGTTACCACAGCTGGGAGCTGGACAGAGAGGCCTCGTTTTTTGACATGGTGATAGCAGTGTGGCAGAATGTGCTGGGCATGGACACCACTGAGCAAGCCACGTGTGCACAGGAGCAGCTTTGCAGGATTGAGCATCCTCCTTCAACCAGCAACACACACCCAAAGCAGGTAAATGGGTTTTGATCTGTGCAGGCACAAAGCTTTACTTTGGCCTAGGCAGTAAAACCAGCCGCTTTGTGGTGTTGTACCAGCCATTCTCAGGGAACTGATGTCTGCACCCTGCTGCAGGATGGGGTTTTAGTCTGGGAGAGAGATGATCAGCAGCTGGTCAGCTTTGTGTAGCCACCGGTTTGTTTCTGCATTTGTTTCTGTGCAGGGTAAGAGCTGACACAGGGTGTTGGGGGCCAGCACTGTCACTGAGATGTGCTGGCTGGGAGTGACTGACAGAGCTGAGTAGTCTCAGCACTGATTCAGGGGTTTGTATGGGACTGTTAGGGGAGGTAGGGCTGCTTGTTGTCAAAATACCCTGGAGTTTGCAAGGTCTGTCCATAGACTGGTGCTCCTGCAGCTCTCCTCTGTGACCACAGCGAGTCACTGCTCCCACTTCTCATCTACTTAGGCAATCACAGTGGCTGATTTTACAGCTCTAAGTGATGTAGAAATGCTCCATCTCCTGCATGAAGTAGACTGTGTAAATTGCATTGTCATTAAAATTGCTTTTGGTGAAGTCATGTGCTTCTGGGCTCTTCCACAGTGGTCATAAGCTCATACTTGGCAGTAAAACTATTAATTGTGCTGTCTGGTGCTCCCTGTAGGTGCTCTTCCACATCTCCCATGACCTGGCCCTCGCAGCCCTGAGCTGTCACTTGGGTTTGTGGGATGAGGCAGTGAAAAGGATTCTTGGAGCTGTGACCCGCAGTTTTGATGCTGGGAATTTCACTCTGATGCAGGAGGTTTGCAGTATCATCCTTCCTGAGGGTAAGTCTCTCCTTGTGTCTCTTCTAGCACTGACAGGGCTCTGCCCTGCCAGCACAGCTGTGTCCATTAATGTTCCTAGGCTAAATAATGTTTGGAAGCAGCAAGACATACCCATATCTGTGGAAACTTGTGGAATTTAGCTAGTGCAAAGGCCACTGGGCAATGAAAATTCCTGACCGTGGAAAGAAGCTCAGCTGTGTCACCTGGTGTGAGTGATGTAGGAAACTGAGTGAATTCTCTTCTGTAAGGGAGATGGGGGACATTAGAATGCTGTGCTCATCTCATAGCTACATACACTCCAACTTGTCCTCCATTCTCTTTAGAGTCTGCAGTGCATTTAGTTTGTGGCTCGTGATTATGTGACTCTTGTGTTTTGCAGCTTGGGACCAAGGAAATTTACTGTAGCTGATGAGGACATATTAGCTAGAACAGAGTATTGCATTGACAAAGATGCCAAAGATGTTTTTGCTTACATACTTCATGTCCTGCTCTGCCAGCATCTGAGTAATTCCCTGATTTGGCTTTCCAGGGTTTCCTGGTTCATTTACCAGATCTGCCCATTGTCTTTGGAAAGTTCTATGAACTATTTGTAATCCTTTTCTCATTATTAGGCTGTGATGACCTGAGACACAAACTGGACAGCGCAAATGCTCAGAGCATGGATGCCTGCAGGAGTTTGGAGGGCTTTGTGGCTTACAGACTGCTCTATGACCTGTGGTGGAACCCACCCAAAGACTCCCTCGGCCTGCAGAAGGCTGTGTTGGCTCCTGTGCTGTGTCCCAGTGAGCAGACAGCTCTTGAGAAGAGTTGTGTTTCAGGTGACCCATCCCCTGAGGAAACAGTTCAAACTGCAGCTGAGATGGGTGAAAACCTCTGCAGTACAGCTGAAGTTCCGAAGTGTGAGACACAGAGTGACTCGGGAACTGACTCGGTTTGTTTGGCAGACAGACAGTCAAAACTGAAGAGTTGCCAAGTGCTCCTTTCAGAAGAGATGGCTGCCTTGCAGAACACCCAGAGAGACATAGCTGAGGTCCAGGAGACTTTAGCAGAAATGATCCGCCAGCATCAGCAGCAGAGGAACAATCTCACGGAAAACACAAATGGAAACACCCAGGGAAGCAACCTGGAACAGAGTTCAGAGACTGAATCAGACAAACCATGCTCTGACAGCAACCAGATGAATTGGTAAGTCAGCACATGAATGAATGGATTGAAAAGTGTTGCTTTTTTGTGTGTTTGTGCAGCAAATTTCTTGTTTAGCCTAGACTGCCTCTAATCTCCAGCCCATCACCCAGGAACATGTGAATATACAGCTCAGAAATCTTGCATTTCCCCTGGGTTGAAACACCACTTGCAGAAACTCAGTGCAGCTGAATCGTTTTGTGATGCACGAGGTGTTGTTACGGTGAATAAGCAGAGCAGCTTGAAAAAGGGAGGATAATGAAAAGGCTAAGCATGATCTAAGAGTTCTGTTTCTTTGTTGAACATCGATTTGGGACTTTGGCAAGAAGGAGCTAGAGCATAAAACACTTGGCCAGTTCTCTCCTGTGCTCCTTGTCCAGGAGAGAGGCTACACAGTGACCTAGGAAAACAGTTTCTCATGAGACCTGCTCTTCTCTTTTCAGCAAAGATGAAGTAAAGCAACCGGTTACGCTCCCTGAGCTCACAAAGCAGCTTCTGAAAGCAAAGCAGAGATTAGCTGAATTCCCAGACAATCTAAAGGTAAGTTTTCAGAAGAGCCATTGCAGTTCTGAAAAAAGACAGACATTCTGTAAGGGCAGCCTCATCACAGAATCCCTTTCAAACAGAAAGGAACAGTGATGTTCCTTGTGATCCTGTGGCAGTTTTGAGAGAGAACTGACACATGGCACCAGGGTGGTATTTTTCTTTCAAGTATAATTTTCCCCATGCAGGTGGAAAGTACAGCTAAAGCTCCTGTGTGGGAGAACTCAGTGAGATATCCTGTATGGATCATCCTATGCACTTTAGGAGTAATCCCTTGCTACTTCTGTGTGAAAAAAAAATGTCTAAGCAATGAAATCAAAAATTTAAGCTACGAAATGGCCTTTATAGATTAGGAACTGTAGAAAGTACACATCACACATTTGAAAATGTGTAACCATGGTGATTGGGCAAGAAGGGGCAAACCTGGATAAATGTGAAGAGAAAATGCATGTGATTCCTGGCTTTCTGTTCCTAGGGTACTACAAAAGCAGTGTCTTTAAAGAGCTGCCTGATTATGTTGAACAGCTGTAATATAAACTGTGGACATCACCTCATGGTCCTTTTTTTGCAGGTCTTCCCATTCCCTGATGTGCTGGAGTGCTGCCTTGTGCTCCTTCACCTTGGATCCCAGTGTCCTCCTGAGCTGCAGGAGGAGGCTCTGGCTCTCCTTAGGAAACACGCTAGTGCTGGTGTTTACAAAAAGGCTGTCAGGAGCTTCTTGACATGACCTAGGGTACTACAATCTGTCTCCCTCGAGCTGCCTCCAGCTACTTAACACCAAGGCTGTTCTTTCTTCAAGTGAAGGCTGCTTCTGATGGCTGTGGCTGTTACTGGTACAGAATGTCACGTTTATACACATCCACTTGTGCTCATCCACTGATACTTATTTAAGGAGACTGTTAGAAAACTGAAAAGCAGTAGAGTGTGGGCTTGAACTGTTATAATGGATTTTTTGTATAGTTTTTTATTTGTTGGACACTACGTTAATGAAAGCTCTTGCTATTTACATGCAAGAGAAGGTTTTGAGCAGCTGTGTAGTCTTTCAGCAGAGGAGGAAGAGTAGCTGCCCTCAGGAAAATCAATGGTTTCTGTAAGCAAACTGACCCTTAGGCCAGTATTGTTCTTAAAAGCATTGTGAGTTTATTTTCTCTCCTTTAAATAAAGTCTTCTACCACCGTGAATTGGTATTTAATTTGATGTATAGAAATAAGTTCCCTAGAATGGTGCTATTCTGGAAAGTGCCAAAACCAGTCCTGGGTTTTACAGTCTCGAATATGCAGTATTTTGACCAGTCTGACAGCTTACTTAAAAGCTTTGTCTGTCTTGTTAGAAAAAGTAACTTTTCCTGTGAGAAACACAAGGCTGCAAAAGCCTTAGTGAACACAGCATCTGTCTTAGTCATTTTTAGAAGCCAAGTTTTAAATGCAGCAAAAGAATTGATGGGGGAGAGTGTGCATCATGGATTTAGAAAGTTTCAAGTACAGTAAAGATTGTTTAAGAATTAAAAGGAGGAGTGATGGATTTTTTAGATCAAAAGCTGTTCCAGTTCTTCCAGCCAAAATGCAGACTTAATCCTGACAGATTTCCTGCTTCAAGCTGAGTAAAGCCTCAGTACAACTTCAAGAGCAGCAGGTGAAAGCCAGGGGTTAGACTGAAACAAGATCCTGCCGGTGATGTGTTAATCAGTAAAGTGTTGCCACCAATTTGAAGTTGCTAAATTCTGTCCAAAGCACCCGAAAACCAGGCGGGGGAGCCAGTGCTTAACCAAAGTGCCTGCCTGCACTGCGAGCAGGCACCACTGGAGTTTGGATGGAACAGGAAAACTTCACACACAAGTTTGTCCCTTTCAGTGGCCACTCTGCACTGCAGGAATACTGCACCAGACTGGGAGCTGTGCTGAGACCAGCGGGGAGAGAATACAGCTCTGCAGCTCAGCTTTCCTCAGCTACTGTACAATAAGCTCAAAAGACATTTTAGTAAGAACTACCCCAGGAGCACATCGTAAATGGTAAAAGGAACAAACTTGAGCATCTTTTAAGCGTGTATCTCCCAAATTCAGATTCCAAAGCCTCAACTGTGGAAATTTTAGTGCTGGATGGAAAATCCAAAACAAAGCCTAGTTTTAAAAAATTTATTTTACAAAAAATAAAAACTAGTCTTTACAAACATTTCAAATACCAGCTCTAAACCTCAACTCTTTAATATTGGATTAAGCTTGTTCAAAATGCCAGACAAAGTCTTAAAAATTTTTAAGTTTGACATGTCCAAAAGGGTTTGTTCTTTTAAGAAATGTCATTACAGAGATGTTAAAAAAAATACTGTAGAATGTTTTTCAAAGTCAGAATCCCAAGTTCTTCATCCTCTTAACTACTTTTCAGGTGTTTATAATGAAAAGAAACAGCTGTTTTATCTGTTAAGCATATTGTAAAATTAAGGGCTGGAGAAGCAGGGGGGAGAAGAGGAACAAGTATTTGTCCACACTGACCTAGTTGTGTTGCAGGAGAAGAATAAAATTGGTAGGTTTAAACTGAAGAAAACAGAGTATTGGACCAATCCCCTGTCAAAGGTGAACTTTTGGGCCTCTGAGTACTTCCAGAACAGTTCCTTAATACCCGTAAGAACAAAGCTGAGGCTTAGTATGGGTCAGAGCAGTAACACAGAGAATTAGAAACTAAGGAGTGCCGATCAAATCAGCTCCATTCATCTCCATTCCCTCTGTTGGTAAAGCAAATCTCTGAATATTTTTAGCTGCAAGGACCATTTTTAATGTCATCCGTTCCCAAACCTCTGCAGTGATCAAAGGGAGCAAGTTCCACACACAGAGATAAAATAAGCAACACATGAGGTGAAGCTGTCACCCTCACAACATGCAGAAGTTTTAAAATAAGCTTTATAAAACACAAATTGCAAATTTGTGTGCATGTCTGTGTCCATTTTCACTGCATTTCCCAACCCTTAGCTCTACCCAATATTCTACTGGTAAATCTTCCTTGCAGATTCTGTACAGTATAAAGAGGAAAAAAACAGAGGTATACACAGTAGATTCTGTCCTTTGCCCTTGGTATTAAAAATATGGCAAACCACAAATGCTGGCATTAGGAATTCAGTCAACTCTTCTGGGTTTCAAAGGAAAATGCAGCTCTTCAGCAAAACTGCAAGGCTTGGTGCAGCCTGTGTACTGGAGATGCTTTTTGTTTGAGACACTGTTTAGGGAAAATGGTTGAGGACAGCAGCTGCCAATAAAGTAAACATGTTCTGCTGAGGGGCACCGCTCATCACGGCTGCATGTTGTTGATAATGGCCAAAATGCTCATTTTCTCTTGGGCCGAGTCCACATCTTCATTTTGTTTCTGAGCCACTCCTGTGCCAAGGCCATACAGTCGTCCGCAATACTTTGCATCATCAATTGTATCCTCAAAAAATAACTGCAGATTAAAAAAAAAAAAAAGAGAAGAGAAACAGGTATTGTTTAATTGTGCCTCTAAATCAGAAAACATCCAGTGTTAATTAACAGCTCATTTGAAATCAGCCACCTCCAAGATGGAGTGTACAAATTAAAATAAGCGGAGTAAAGGCGAGTAAGCAGAACAAGTCTGTGCCAATATCAGCAATTCCTATTCCTGACAGTTTGAAGTGTGACGGCCACAAGGCTCAAAAATCCCAAACCAAAACAAACAACATATTATACATGTGGCCATTTATGGACAGGAAGTGGAAAAGGAGGAACACTGCAGTACCTCTTTCATTCTGAAAAATGCCATTCCTGTGAGAAGAGAGTCTGATCCTGCCTGGTGTTGTCGTCCAATTCGCTGCAAATCCAGCTGATCTGCCACTTCCTGAAGGCCACCCTGCAAAGAGAACAGAAAAGATTTTATTCTGGAAGATCCATCTCCTGCCAAAATTGCCACATTTCTCCAAAACATGAGGGCAAACAGGCTATGATGAACCAATGCAGATCCCAGCAGTACACACGTTCCAGCTATGAGTGAAACACAGTGGGAAATGGTGTTCAGGAGTGCATAAATAACTTCTTAAATTTAGGTGCCTTCCTTTCCTGTTGCAGATACTTGACATAACTGTGGGTACATTCACAGGTTAGGCATGCTGGGCCTTTCCCTCCCTTTACTCAAGGCTGTGATTCGGTAGATAAATTACTTTCAACCCTCTTACCAGTTAATCAAGTCATGGAGTATTTCATGTAAAAGAAATACCCTTGCATAAGAAACATAAATATGCTGAATTATAATTAGCCTCTGATACACAAACCAGAAGGCTGTGGCAATGTCCCCTTTATAATAAACACATTGGTAAGTCTGAAACTGGGGAGGGCAGAATCCATTAGACACACACAGTGTCCCAGGTGCTTCTGTGTCACTACTGGCTTTTATACACATTCCAGTTTTAAGACAACATATGCAGGAGTTCTGCCACCTGTATTCCTGTACAAGTACAGTGTTGATGCCCATCACCTGCTTGCTGGGGAGATAAAAGTACCTTGAGGTTTTTGCAGCTCTTCATTAAGTACTTCACATCATAGATAGATGGGAAGAAAAGGTTCAAGATATGGAAAAATTCATGTTCCTCTTCTGGTAACCTGGAATCTGTCAACAACTTCACCATGTAGCCAAAGTCATAACCACTGAAAACAAAACCATAGAGAAACCAGGTAAGCAGGCGGCACCTATAACCCAATCAGTACTTTTACCTCCTTTTTCAAAAGAAGTTTACTAGCTGTGCCTTTCAAGCCTAAACATTTTCTGACATTCATAAAACTCTAGATACCAGCCAGAACTCATCCTGATCTTCCATGTCAAAGTAGGACTTTGGGATGCTCCCCAAGTGCCTTCACCAGCCTTTTGTGGAACAGCCAAGCCATTGGGAAGAATATACATTTCTTCCCAACTCTGTACATATCTGTAGCTAAGGGCAATAAAGCAGGAAACCCTGCAAGTATCTGTCGAGAGAGAAGGAGGTGGTGGCAAGTCCTCTCATTTGTGATAGCACCAAGGACCAGAGGCTTCCTAATCAAGTTGGTTGAAATGCTACAAGAAAGATGTCTTAACCACACAGGTGGAAGTTCAGAGCACCACCAACATCGTAGGGAAGGAGAAACAAAATCCTTCATGTGCTAAGTGTAGAAATCACATTTCAGCTTGTTAATAGCTTCTTCGAGAGAGGGAGACTGTAACAACAAAAGGATTCGCAAGCAGTCAGAAAGTCAGACCATGAAGTGTCCTCACTGCTTAAACTTGGTCTTCTGATCTTGAAGCTTGTTTGAAGAACAGCGGGACTGCTAATTTTTCTCCTTAA
Source organism: Melanocharis versteri (assembly GCA_013397845.1). Lineage (NCBI taxonomy): Eukaryota > Metazoa > Chordata > Aves > Passeriformes > Melanocharitidae > Melanocharis > Melanocharis versteri. The sequence goes on along the minus strand of VZTG01004992.1, from coordinate 1,892,451 downwards.
AATCTGTCAGTGTCTATGGAAAATGCAGAGAATTAAGGAGAGATTTAACAGGGTCAGTGAGCATCCTGGACCCACCTGTGGAAGGACAACCATTTCACGCTGTCACTGAGGACAACCCCAGACGTCATCAGCAACTCAGCAAAATGCAGGGTATCAATCCCTTCTTCTTCATGCTTCTGGAACTGCAGCCCAGAGCTGGCAAGGAGGTCTATGGAATCCTGAGAGTACATGTCTTCCCTGAAGGAAAAAAAGCAGGTTTGCACTCAGGGTGCTGCCAAGACAAGCTCATTTTAGAAAAATTCTCCCCACATTATGGCAAGAATTGGACTAACCAGTAGGATACTTCTGGGTTCCAATTCGTCTCCCTAGAAAATTCAAACTGACTCAGTTTTAATACCACTCCTGCAGCCTCCTACATCCGTAACAAGCTGTTTTGTGATCATAACTAGTTAGCAATTCCATTGCTAGTGCAAATTCCAAAGATTCCACCTCCACAGGACTAAAACTGACAGTTTTGAACAATGCCATTTCTGCAAGGGGAAGGGAAGCACCACAGATGAGGGCCCAGAGAAAAGGGGAAGTTCTCCCAAACAGGAAGATGTGCAACTCTGAAGCACTGACCATCATTCCTGTCTACGTTTTTCCTTTCCACCCCACAGCATGTACCACCTCATCAGCACCTCCACTTCCATCTCTGGGAGTAAACAGAACTGCACCATCCTTGACTCAGGAGGGACAAGAATGATGTGCTTGGTGGAGAGCTGAGCAGGAACCTGACTTCTTTACTGGTTTGTGTCATTTGAGAGGGAGGAAACAGCAAAATTCTATCAATATAATAACTCATTTGAAGAAAGTGATCACACAGCAAAAACCACTTCACTCTGGTTTCAATACTTTTAAGAGGCTCACAAATTTGTGGAGTAAATAGTACAACTTTCGGGGTCAAGAACTGGATGATCTGCACATAGTAGGCACAAATTTTTGTAATGCTTTCCAATGACAGTTTTATAAAAATAGATTGATTTCCTCTACATATGTGGTTTTGCCAGATAAACCCTTTCTTTATTTCCAGACAGCTTTAGTGCTGATTATGCTGAGTTTATCTTTATAATTACAGGGGAAAGGATAATGAAACTTGTTTCAGCTGCAACCCAGAATATTACAGTATGGAGGAGACAAGAACTGCCACACTCCATTTAACAAGATTTTCTCCTGAACAGCTGTGATGATTACACCAACATGTTTTTAGATCCCAGCTTATACTCAAGCATGGATCTGTAAAGAGGTCTTTTTCTTTTTGATGAGACCAGCACATCCATTTATTTTTAGCAGAAAGAGATGGAGTTTTACACACACACGCACACACACACATATATATATGTGAAGTTTCAAACATTATTCCAGAAAAAAAAGGCACTTAAAATTATCAAGAAAAAGGGCAATAAGGATAGAGTTTTAGCACGGCTTTGACTTCCAGAAACATTGTTAACTCCTGGCACTCCAAAATAGGTTCCCACACAATCTGTACTAGAATCTGAATTCTTATTGCTCAGAACGAGCCAGCAATGATGAACACACGGCCACTGGTATTTGCCAAAGGAAAGCATCACTCCAGCAGAAGGGAACAGGAAATTATTCCCTAGCCCAAAGACTCACGTAAGGTTAAATTTGAAGTTGAACTGCCAGGTATTGATGCCAGAAGGATATTCCCCCTTCTCATTGGTGAAAGTCAGGCCCAGCTGGATAATTTTCAGCAGGTCAACGTTACAGCGAAGGAGCTGGTACTGATAATCTATGGAGCTGCGGAATTCACCGATCGGCCTGACAACAACTCCGGGGAACTCCGTGTCCTGGGAGAGAAGGGAAAATTGAGTTCCACCACGGATTCTAGTAGGAGTCATTACTATCACCCTGTAAGGAAGACAGTCCAGGCAGTGAAAACCTTCACTGCTGCTGAGGAACAGTTGATGCCTACATTAACAAAAACTACTGTCAGTCAAAACACACCTTAGTAACAGCAGCCATGTATTAGATGAAAAACCATCCATGAGGTGGAAAACCTCTTACTTAGCCAGTGACAGTGCTATCTTTGCTGAAAACCAAACTGCTAGACTATTTTTACCCTCAGATTATGTCACTTAGCTTCTACTGACTACACACAAAATCTTTCACAATGAACACAGTGCTGTGCACCTGACACAATCTCTCCCTTGCCCAAGACGTTTTTCTGTTCACTCTTACAGCACAGCCACTAAAACAGACCCTAAACACACATTCAGGGAGATTAAAAGGAAGAAAAAAGTTCACTTCCCATTGACAAATCTTAACAAAAAATCATATTCACTTCCACAGCTGAATTTGACACCAAAATCCCACACACTCTGCAGAAGCACCTGTCTTTATGCCACACTTTTAACAAGGACTTTTCATATCTTGAGGTTCAGCAGTCCTAAGCAAAGCTGGCAGACCTAACAGTGTCACAGGCAAAAGCAGTTCTTTATCTAACACACTGGTGCTGCCAAGCAGATACAGACTTGTAAGAGCAGGAAGGGATTCCTCCCACCTGGGGGAGATTATGCTCTTCCTAAACAAAGCCTTCTGAACACATTGTCTTATCTATAGCCAGAATATTTTTCTTCCCTAAGAATCAACATCTGCCCTCATTAGAAAGGAGGCAGCCCAGCTGGCTAGCAGTCACTTGCAGGCCTTTCAACCTCCAGTCCCGTGGCATCTTCCATAATCAAATGGAGAAAGACATTCAAAGGACAAACACACCACTAGAAAAATGTGACTTATTTCATCTTCCTGTTGCACAAATTAAAACACTAGGAATAGCTAAATATTAAATAATTCATGTTTTTAAGGTGGTGTCCCTCTTCCCCCTCTTTCACTCAATCCATACTCAGCATTGCTTGTATTAAATTCTGGAAAGCTACTGAACAGCTTTTTGTTTTTTCACCTCTTCTAGTTCAGTTTGACTGGGGGTAGGGAGAAATCATTTCTCACTCAAGAATCAACTTACTCCCCAACCCAAAAAAATCCCTTGACTAAGGCAATTAGCTCAAGTATAAAACATTTACCATGGCAATGTAGCTGTAACTCAGAACAATCTCCCGAATTTTCCTCATCTCTTCCTCCAGGTTGTTGGCCCATACTTCACAGATAACCTGGCTGTTCTCTGCAAGGGCTGCTGGCATCTTGCACGGACCAGAAGAAAGGCAGCTGAACTCAAATGACAGTGTAGGATCACAAGCTGTGCAATCTTACCAGTGTGCTGCATTAAAGAGATAAATAAATAATGCTTTAAGTGAAGGAAGAGTGACACCTGAATAAATGCTCTGTAGGAGTCAGTCACACTTCCATTTTCACCGTCAAATAACCCATTTAAAGTTTACACCAAGTTCCTTCTTGTTTTATCACTTTCTGTAAACATGCTGAATGAAATCTAGAGCATCTGTTCACAATATAAGAGCAGATGCACAATCAACAGTCCAGTTATTTATGTAAAGAATCATTATCCCTATCCTCCTTTTCCTGGCATAAGCTTTGAAACTTTGGGCACAAGATGTACAGGCAGTGAATCCCCATCTTTAATCCTCAGCTACTCCTCCATCCCTGGAAGTGTTCAGGGCCAGGCTGGATGGAGCTCTGAGCAACCTGGTCTGGTGGAAGGTGTTCCTGCCCACAGCAGGGGGGTGGAATGAGATGATCTTGAAGGTCCCCTCCAAACCAAACCACTCTGTTATTCTATGATGAAGACAATTGTTTAAACACAGTAACAGAATGCATTAGACAGAACACTCGCTGGCACGAGTTTCAGTGGGTATGAATATCTAAACGGAGGTGCCAAGAAGATGGAGCCAGGCCCACCGTGGTGATGCCAAGCAATAGGACAAGAGACAATGGGTAGAAACTGATGCACAGGAAGTTTCCCCCGAACATGAGGAAGAACATGAGCAAAAATCGTGCAGTGACCAGGCACGGGAACGGATTGTCCAGAGAGGTTTTGGAGTCTGCTTCAATGGAGAGATTCCAGAACCGTTTGGACACAATTCTGTGCCGTATGCTCTGGGATCACCCTGNCTCTCGCCCCGCGCAGCCGCGATGGCTCCGAGTCCCCCCGAGCCGCGAGGGGCGGCGCTTCCGGGTCTCGCGCCGCTTTGGCTCTCGCGAGAGAGAACGAGAGACGGCGGAGCCGGCGGCGCGCGCGAGGGGGGGCGGGCACGTTACTGCGCGCGGCCGCGGCGCCCGCACTGCGCATGCGCCCGGCCCTGGCCGGCTCGTGTTTCTCCTCGTCCTGCCCCCCCGCAGTGCT
>VZTG01004992.1:1864732-1887750 GCA_013397845.1 Melanocharis versteri | reverse complement strand
CACCCTGCTCGAGCAGGGAGGTTGGACCAGGTGATCCACTGTGGTCCCTTCTAACCCGACCCACTCTGGGACTTTGTGCTGCTCTGATGTAACTCGGGACACACTGCAGCGGGGTGTTCCAGCTGAAACCACCGGCAGTGTCAGCAGTGCTCCCGCTCGGGTGAGCCACCGGCTGGTGCCCACTTCCCGCAATAACACCGGCGAACCGCTCCCAGGCGGCTGCAAGGGGGCTCCGGCTCGGCCCACGGCCGGGCCCCGCGCCACCAGCTACCCGGCGGGACCGAGCGCACGGCCANCGCAGTGCCGCTGATGGGCTCGCCCGGGCTCCCCGCGCTGCAATGGGCGGGCGAGTCCAAACCCCGCGGGCGGGGGGGAGGGATGAAGGGGCTGGGTGCCTGCACTCCTTGCGGGAAGAGGCGCCATAACGCCCACCGGGGCTCGGGTGGGCTCCCAGCATGGGGAGCCCCCAGCACCCCGATCCCTTGGGACACGGGCTGCGCCGGGCCCTGGCGGAGCGTCCCCGAAAGGAGCAGCGGCCGCCCCTCCCTCACCAAGGGGAGGTGAGGGGGCCCCCGGGTCGGGGTTAGGCCCGAGCCCCCCCGGGCTCCCAGGCCGCGGGCGCGCAGGGTGGGAGTGGGATGAGGGTTTGTTTTCTAAGAGGGATTTTCTAAGGCCCAGAGAGCAAACCACTTCTGTCCTGGCGCGCTTTGCTCCTACGGTGTAGTGCGTATCAAGCTCATTAATTGAGCAAGTTCTGCTTCTTCCTGCAGGAGCTTAGAAGTCATTTAAGTTCCTACTATACCTGCAGACTTTTAGTCTGGCTTCTCCTGTTCCAGGAATGGAATTTAAATTACGTTAGCAACAGAAGGTTGTAGCTGGTAAAGCAGCTACTGCTTGTGTAACGTGGCTGGCAGTGCTTGCTTTGCTGGCTGATGCTGATGGCAGATAGGCAGTTCATTTGGAAGCTTCTCTACTAATTAAGCTTAGATAGTATTTCCTTTCTTTTAGGCTGCCTTCCTTCTGGACAGAGTTGCATCTGTTGTAAAATACATATGTGCCTATATATATTTCTGTGTTCTGGTACTGGATTATCTGCCCACCATATGGGAGTCTTTCCCTGAATCTCGGCTACTTGCCCAGCATTTTGATCAAAGTATGTGGAAAACCAGATCTTGGTATCTTTCACATGTCAGACATTGTTCAGTGTCTCAAGTTTAATGTTCATGCTTCAGCAGAAATGTTACCTTTAGAAAAGAAGAGGGTTTTTCAGGTGCTGCTCTGTCGAGTGACCTTGCTGCTGTCAGCATCTTATTCCATCCCTTTACTGAGTGTTGTTTTGATTCAGAGTTTTTCTTCAGGGATGATAGAGAGTTACCGTTCTGCCTTAGCTCTGCCGTCTCTGGCGTTGCGTAATTTATGCAACATGCTACACTGCCAGAAAGTAATCACCTTTCTTCCCGTGGTCAGTTGAGTCTGGGGTTCTGTACAAGGAAATCTATGTTCTTAGCAGGTGAATTCAGCAGGCTGGATTACAGCACCCTGTAAATATAAGGTTAAATTTTTATTTCCCGAAAGTGGTCAGAGTAATTTTTCTTGCTCATAAAGCCAGCGCTTGAAGGGATGTTGAGTCCAGGGGAAAAGGGAGGATGCATCGCCTCAGGCCACTGTAAATATCTGTGCCTTGGTACTGTAATAAAAATGTGTTCCAGGCAATAATCACCTGTGATAAATTACACTTGTAGTGTGTAAAAATTTGTGTGTAAAAAAAAGCTGTTCAGGGATATTTGCAAGCACTGGTGGGAAGAGCTGGAGACACGTTTTGCTCAATGAGATCAGAATTTGTTTTTTTCAGACATGGCATGGCTAATAAAGATTCAGAATAGCTGGAAAAGGCACCCTGATCTTTAAAAAGTCCCATCATTTCTGTATTTGGAAGTTACCAAGTTTGCCTCCAGCTCCAGCACTCCAGAGCAGGTCTTGAAGAGTCCTCGCATCTACACGTGAATGTGGAGCTGCATTATAAGGTGGAATAAAGGTCTTTAGCTCAACATTTTCACACTGGGCGGCTTGAGCTGCGTGTCCTGTTGTGCCTTTCCTTTAGAGCTTAGTCACAGCACCACAAGAAAACTTACTTGTGGAAATCCTGAAACGTGAATTCACGTTTTCCTCACCCTTCTGTTGTTCCGCCGGTGCTCCCAAAGCAACCACTGCAGTGCTAGGTGGTGGCACACGTGCCCTGGCAGAGGGTGAGAAGTCTGGTTCAGAATGCAGGGAATTAGGCAATGGGTGATGTGTGCCAAGTTCAGATTCCTCTTCAGCCTTAGAGGAACTGTCAGTATGGGCTTGTACAGTCCCCTGAAAGATACTTCATAGATTTTCCCCTGATGTTCCTCTCAAACAGTGAAACAACCAGTGACTTACAAAAACTGTGGGGAGTGAACAAAGTTGTTTTATGAAGTGTCTGATCAAAAAGCTTTTTTGCCAAGAAGAAATCAGACTTCTTGAATGGTTCAGCAAAGATTGCAGCAGCATTGGAGTGTCTGTGGTGGAGACATCAGCACAGGGCAGCCAGCAGGCAGAAGCAGCAGTTCGATTAGCGACAACCTGTGCTAGACACAAAATTGCTGCAGAACATAAATGGCATTTACAACCATATGACTAATGTGATGAGCCGTCCCTATGGGTATGAATATTTCAGAGATCACCCATGTTGGAATTGAGCAGTGGTTAAAAAGGAACACTGAGGTCTGAAATTCACTCTTATCACCTACTATTGGCTGTTGGATGAACAGCCCTCCCCCTGCAAGCTCAGATCCGAAGATCAGCTGAGGACATTATCCTTATGGCACTCCTCTCTTGAGATGCTCATTTCCACTTCCTCCTCAGCACATGAGTAAATAGTTTGAAGGAATCACATTCCTCTCTGTTGAGTCTGCTCTGTGTGATAAATACCAATTAGTAGCAACAGCTAAGAATTACAACTTCTGTCCCTACCAGGGAATGGTTGGAATTAGGCAAGAGAAAGTGAAGATGGAAACAATAACAGAGTGTTAAATGCTGTTCACTCTTGCAGAGCTCTCTGCAGTTCCAGCTCTGCTGGCATGAGGTGTTACTGAGAAAGAACGTGGCTTGCTTCACCTGTGAAGGGCAAACAAGGCTAACTGTGAGGCAAAGGTGATATTCCCTGTTTTTCCTCCTGTGGAAAGATAGATCTGGAATGTTATGATAGTAGCAGCCTCGGTTCTCAGAGCTCAGTTCGTAATAGGGCACTATTTATGGGGTAAGTAACAGATTTGCATCAGAAAGACCAGTGCCACTGTAAATTATGTCTTGCTCTCTGCAATACCATAATTACACACTTTATGGCCTGTAAACATCTTGCTTAAAGACAACTGAGCCCAAGCACATGCTTACCTGTGTGTATCTTCACCTCACCCATGGAAGCAAAGCCTGTAACTGGTTGAGGGCACTGTGTAGCAAGAGAGTTGGAGTAATTTTTAGACTTAGTATGACAGCATGAAAACTGGGCTGCTGTTTTTTTGCTGAATTCCACAGTAACCCTTACTGCTTTTAACAAATACACTTTTGACCCATTCAGTTGCACTGGCAGTATCTATTTTGTGCTCCTAACCATGAGTTAGTGAATTATAAAAGCTATTTACCTTGAGGGTGTTGGTGGCTTTTTTATTCTCAGGTACAACGATGAAAAACTTACCTGCAGAGACGTATTCCACGTGCTTAACTGAGTAACAGCGTGCACATACACACGGGGAACACTGCCAGCACTAACAGTGACATGGCACTGGCTTCACATGACTTGTCTGGGAGGGGACAGGCAGCTCCTGCTTTGGAAACACACCCCCGTCGCCCTCGCCTAAACCCTCATAAAGTTTCGACAGCAGTAGTGAAAAGTGAGGAGTTGAACTCTGGGCTCTCAGTAGACACAAAGGACCTCTCCTAGGCTACCGTCAGCAGGAGGTGAGCAAAGAATGGGCAGCCAGAGTTCAAGGGTGTAGTAGCTTGAAAAGGCATGATAGAAACTTGGAGGAAGTCATTAAAAGGCCATGTCATGTGTCTGTGAGAAGTCCATTGTCAGCTTTTCTAGGAACGGTGGTTGCCCTTAAAACCGTGCAGTGCTTGGTAGGACATCAAACACCACGTCTGGTCCTGTGTGTGTCCACACAGAGTGGCTGATATGCAACTGCTCAGGTGACCAGGTAAGTGGTCCTGTGTTTTTTGTTCTATACATTCTGTACTTTCGTGGATAGTCACAGCCTTTGTTCTCCCAGGAGCAGTTTTCCGCTGTCTGTGCCCTATAAAGGTTAATTTTAGTGAAGTAAGATCTACAACAGAAGCTTCAGGCAGGAAGGCAGGAGGAATGCCAAGGAGCTGGGGTGGGCAGCCCGTCCATCACAGCAGATGGAGCTGTCACTGAGCTGCACCTGCCATGCAGGTCTGTGGCTGGTGGCAGAAGGATGCACTGGGTGCAGGGAAAGGGGCACCTGTGCTGCCTCAGCTTGAGGCTGTCTGGGCACCAGAAATACAAGAGAACAGCAGGCATGGGGCATAAATAATAATTCACATGTTTTAAAAAAATGTAAAGCATACAGCAGGTTTTTTTTCAGATTATACTCAGGTTATATGGAGCATTTTAAAACGTGACTTAGACAAACTAGCTTTTTTGGGTACCTGAAGTGGAAACTTCAGTGAAAACAAGATCTGTGACTTAATGAACAGTTGTTGGGCAAATGAAGTTATACATGGAAATAATAATATAAAAAATGTATTCGAATTCTTGTTTGACTAGTGTATGTTTCCCCTTTAATGTCAAGAGACTGGTTGGAAAAGAAATTACATTTACTTTAGGGTTGAGAATCTACTTTGGATCAAATTTTGTGTTAACTAATCTGAAATAACTGGAAAGGAACCTTTTTTTTAAGCAGTACTAGTTCTAGCTGATATTTGGAAATAGCTGCAGGCAGCTGAGAGCTTCAGTGGTTGTTTTGGGGCTGTAAAATATGCCAACATGAGAGCAGTGCCAAGCAGCTGAATGGCTTTTTTGTTTGCTGAAACAGCCATGGTTACATGAATGGTTTTTTAATGTATTTGGTGTATTCTGAATCAGGAGAGACATTATGCAATAAAAAAAGAGCAGGTAATGTGATGTTGGGGAAAACCTACTCTATCCAAATTTATCTGGATTTAATGTAAATAATGTAAAATTTTATCCTGAAAAGTGGCTTAATAAAGGCAGTGTTCTGAAACAGAGGGTAAGCAGACATGGCAGCTCTGTTTTGAACTGGAAATCTTTGCCCAAGCAAGCCTTCTGTCATAAACTGATTATTTTAAAAAGAGTACTAGAAATGTGATTGTAATTTTAGCTCTTTCCTAAATGCACAGAATATGTGACTCAATCAAGTAATAGCTCCTTCTCCTTCTAAAAACTCAAAGCAGAGTCACATTTTCTACAGTGCTCTGCTCTGGAGCTCTGCACATGCAAAGGTTCTGGAGGTTTGAGCCAGCACTGCTGGATTGAGGAATCTCTGGAGCATCAGCTTTCCAGCTCAGTGAGGCTCCCCTTCTACCTCTGCCTCTCCTGGATCTAATGTTGTCTGCTACGAAGTCATCAGAGCAGAATAATCTCTTTAACCACAGAAAACTATGGCCAGCACTATTTACTCTACTGTCCCAGCAGAATAATTGGATATTGCTGTTTTCAGCTCCCTGCTGGCTGGTTGTAAAGACAGGGATGTGCACAGCCTAAGGGCAAATAATAGGAGTTATAACCAAAAAAATTCCAGGTGGAAAAAAATTGCAGTGAAGGTTGTCAAATACTGGAACAGATTTCCCAGAGAAGCTGTGAAATCTCCCTCTGTGCAGACACTCAACTGTTCAAGGCTCTGAACAACCTGTTAAGAAAGCTGGAATGGAGCAAAGCCTCAAAGGAATGGATTATTCAAGCCTTACATATTTCAAGCATTAGTAGTGTTTTCTTGGAGGCAGTGGGCTCACCTGCTCTGAGAGGACCTGTGTGATGAGATGGGCACGCAGTGGATGTTACGTAGCGGATGTGATTAGAAGGTCTTTTAAAAATTAAGATAAGATCCATTTAAACTTGGCCTGTGGCATGTTATTTATTCTGTTCTCTTCAGACTAGCAGGTTATTTTTGGCTGTTTCTTATGGGTATTCTTCATTGGATATATTAGAGTTCAACTGTATTTTATCAATAAAGGTGTGGTTGGCAAGCAATGTATGAGAGGAAGAGAAAATCCCACAGACTGGCTGTGGTAGCTCACAAAATCCAGTAGTTAGGAGCTCTGTGTCTGAGGAAGGACAAGAAGCCCTGGGACACTGCAGGTTCCTTAACACATTCTCATTTTAAGCAGTAGCACCTTAGGGCACCTCTCACACTACCTTTTTTGGCCAAGGGAGACAAAGTGAACTTGGATTTGGTTTCTTTTCTAAGACTGCTACCAAAAGTTTGCATTTCCCACAGGAGTGCATCCAACCCTACTGTTGAAATACAGGGTTAGGAGTTGGCCTCAGGGTTTCAAGTTTCAAATACGTTTTTGCCTTATGTTTCTTTTTTCCTTCTCAGAACTGTCTAACATCAGTTTCTTCCACTAAAGCGTGTGGTGTGGTGGGCTGGCCTTGCTCTTTTGTGTCTGTAAGCAGGAAGAAGGTGTCTAATTTTTCTGTCTCAGGCCCTTTGACCTGCATACTAATATGTAATGTAACAGAGCTGGGAACACCTGTAAATAAACAGAGTTGTATTTGTAAGAACATACCCAGAAGGCTATAATTTCAAATCTAAACCTCCTGACTAATACAGGACTTCTTTTTGACAGTTTATTCCTCCTTCCTGAAACACTGCAAGAAGAGTACTCCCAAGAGGCTTCCCTCCATCATCAAGGTAATAGAATATCACCCTCCTAAGGAGTAATTTTCCAACTGTTTGTATCCTAGACTGGGACCTTTGAACCTTCTCTGTGCTTGCCTTTGTACTTTAGGTAACAGTTTGCCTGTGCTTGCATATTCTGCTGAGTAGGAAAAGCAAAATGGATTAAATTCTGCAATCCTCGGTAATCTGGCTGTCATATTATTAGAAGTTGTGTGTTTGTTCTTAAAGACCACGTGAAACCAAGAAAACATTAAGGAATGTTTTGTTAACTTTTGCTAATTATATTTGATGATAAGAGTGCAGAAATATAAAAACAGCTACACAATAATCCCTAGGACAGCCAGAACATGGCCTGAAATACAGAACCCTTCATTGCCATGGCCAGCAGTGAAGCCCCAGCAGCTACTTAAACCTTGGGTTTGATTTATTTTTTTAATTTCTTTTAACAAAACCATCAACAAATGGTCAAGCCAGAGCCAAATGCAGGGAGATTCATTATGAGATGGCCACATGCCCATTTTGGACTTTAGCCTTCTAACTGACCATAGCAGGACTTGAAGCAAAGATGATTTTCTTACTTACCATGTTCTTAAGCTGTAACTCAGTTTGAGTGGAGGCTGTGGGGCTCTACTGTGTTCATGCTCTGTGGCACAAACTCACTTTGTTTTCATCCGTTTGTTTTATTGCATCTTGTCATTATGGAAGAACGTATGTCCCACATTATCATTTCCTTACAGCCTGGGAAGGGCTGGAGTAGCTCCTGGGTGCTGCAGTGTATTCCTGGGCCAGATCAAGGGAAGAAGTCTTACCACAACACACCAGTGACACAGTCAAACGCTTTGGTTTTGGCTGTTCTCCCACTTTTCTTTGTTATCCTTGCATCCCTGTTAATCTTCTGGGACATTACTAACTCCTCAGGAAGTAAGGGCATTTTTCTTCTCAAGAACTCAGCTTTGCTCGATGGCCAACACATGAAGGATAGAGCAGGACAGGACAGGGCACAGAGAGTAAATATTTTACACTTTTATCACTGAACTGCAAGTGGAGGGGATTTGCTGTTGTCAGCATCATATTCTGCCACTCTCCAGCTGGTCAAGGTTCACTTACTTAGATTACCTTTTATTTCAGATGGAAAGAGACTCTGGATATTCCTCCACAGCTGAGCTGCAGAAGCAGGTAAAGGCTCACAAGGTCATCGTTTAAAAGAAGCGTCATGCAGGTGCTTTGGAAGGCTGGATGTGTTGAATCATCTAAGAGAAGTGATAGACACATCCTCATTCCAAACATTTTAGCATAATTAGGAGCTCAGGTCTTATCACTAAAGCAGCATTTCCCCTGCATTTCTCCCTTCCAGTGGACTGCAGCTACAGCAGCAGTGGGGAAGGACCTGTTACCTTTGCTTGCATGGCAAGAACCCACCACAGTCTCCCATAACCAGAAGCTGTGCCACCTCACTGGGGCTGCTCCTCTCAGTGGTCCTGCTAAACACTTACTTCCCAGCTGATGTGCCCCAGTCTCCTTACCTTGCCAGCAGCAACCCTGTTCTGCACTTACAGAACTTGCCAACTTCTACAAGCACTTTAACAGCAAGAAGTAGCACTTTAAGAGCAAGAACTCAAGCAATCCATGAATTAGTTTGGAAACTACTGTGCTGTAGGTGTTGGCATGAAGAGAAATAGGGTGTTAAGCACTTAGACTTGATGAACCACATTTTTTTTTCTATGCAAACTTCTCTACTTCTAGATCTCATGTAATTATACTGTGTGGGATTCATGTAATCACTTCATCACATGCAATAAAAACACAGCCTCAAAACAAGACAGTTTCTGGCCAAAAGGCTTTTAAAATAGCTGAAGTGCTGAGCTTTAGCTCCTCTCTGTCCTGTCTCAAAGCAGGACATGCACAGTGTCTGTGAGTATTAGGAGTTACTAATGTTCGAAACTCTTGAGCTGGAAGATGCTAAAGCAACTGAAACCTTATGTGGTCCAACTGAAAATTCTGACACTTGCAAGACAGAATTTTTGTTTCATATGCTCTTTCTTCATCCCAGGAGAAAAAGGATTTGTAGGATACGAGTCTGTTAAAAAGCTCAAAGCTTTCTATAGCTTCTGTAACATTTTTTTTCCTAAAGAATGTGTAAGTGATGGTCCAGGGTCTAAAGATTAAGAAAGTCTTACATCAGCATACATGGGGCATAACATGGATGCAGCTGGAAGTATGAAACTGCTAAGAAAGCAAATCTCTGGTCCAGGATCCAGCAGGCACTGTCTGATGCTGGAGGAGAGGCTTTTGCCAGCCTGGCATTTGCACTTCAGTATACCCAGTGATAACAGTGGCAGCTGATTGCACTGCTCTCATATAAACCCATAGGGTTCACAAACATCAAACAGTAGGGCAAGAGTCCTGTCAGTTACTTCCTCCCTCGCTGCTTTTTCGATTTAAAAAAAAATCAAAAAACAAAAAAAGAGGTGATAGGAGGAAATGGTTGGTTGGTTTTAATAGCGAATGTTTCAGTGCTAATGAGCAAAGTTCTGTCCTGGGACAAATAAATATTGCTCACAAGTCCTGGGCCATATTTAATGTTCTGTAGCTGTTACAGAATCTAAAAGCCATGTAAAGAGGATTCTTTTATATTGCATTACCCCAAACCACCTGCATTTGGCATTTCTCAGGGTGCCTCTCTTATTTGTCCTCTCTCACAGGAGGTGAGCAGGACAGCAGCTATGAATCACACTGTTCTTACTCCAGTCTGTTTGTGCAGCACAACACCACAGTTAAAAAACAGGAAGGACAGAGGAATGAAGAAGACGATAGCTGGTTATTACACTATTGCATTGATTTTTAAAAAAACATTTACATTGCAGATAAATATAATTCATAATTACTTGTGAAAACCAAATTAATTGCATTCCAGAACCAATTCCAACTTGAACTACTCTAAAAGACAGATCATTAATTACAAATTTGTTGTGTATTTGCTAAATAACTTCATTTTGAATATTTAAATATAAAATAACTGCTTTTTGAATATACTTATTCCTGTTAACCAGGTCATCTGAGCACAGCAGTTCTTGACTGCTGTGGGGAGAAAACACTGCATCCTGGGAGGGAGAAAATAACTGAGGGAGGGAGGTGCTGAGATGAAGCAACATTCCTTATTGCCAGGTGTTTCTTTCCCACTGCTCCAGAAGTCCCTTGAATTATAGCCCTCCAGGTACTGAGCAGCATGCCAATTAAAAACAAAGAGGGAAAAATCAGCGTTCCTTTCTCTCCCTTTGGTTATTCCAGAGAAATTCCACATCAGTCATGCATCAGGTCTCTGTAAGCATGGCAGATGGATGATTACACACAATATCCCACAACACCTTTGTTATTGTGTTCTTCAGAGCGTGTATGAAGCAAAACAGGTCATCACAGGACTGCCTTCATCATATCAAATACCAAAAATGCCAGGGCTTGACACAGCAGCACGTGCTTACTCTTGTTGCTTCTCACAGGGAAAGAAGCTCTCAGATGCCTTGAGGATCAGTGCCTATGTCTTCAGTGCAGGCCTGCTCATGTTCACTGCCTTAGTGAACACTGGTTCTTGGTAAGAATGTTCAAACAAAGCAGCTTGAGGAGAAACTTCTCTGTGGAAAGGGGGAAATGTGAATGAAAAGATGGGCAACCAAGAACTGTTATTCCCACAGGCTTATGCAGAATATAACTTCAGGCAATTTCTGGCAAACAGCATGGCTGGAGTTCTACGACTATATGGAGGGAGATGAGTGGGCAATCTTCCTCATTGGTGAGTTTTAACAATGCTCCTCAGGAGAAACCATCCATGTATTGCATATAAAAGGGGGACACAGACAAGCTTCCCAAACTCACTAATCCTCCCACCCACAAGCACTGGCTTGGGAGGTACCCACAGCTGATGCAGTGTAGCTGTTCTGCTTTTGGATGGGGTCACCATCAGAACCCTGTACAGATTAAAAATCTGATCTTTTTGCTGCTGCTGAAGTGGCTTCCCTGTGAAGACACTGCTCCTGTGAGAACTGAATGACTCAGTAGAACTAATTACTAAAAATTTAAGTAAAATTAGTGAATTCTACTCTTGCTGTAGTACTAATAAAACTCTCTCCTGTGATTAGCAGCTGGTGAACAGAACTGGTAGAGACCTTGCAAGGTTTTAGAGATCAACTCAACCTTATCCTACTTGGATTTAAAAGCAACAGAAACTTCCCAGCCACCTAGAAAAGCCTTTTATTATGTTCAGTTATGTCAAGTTTCAACCTCTGAGACATTTGTCTGCTCTAACCTCCTTCCCATTCTTTAATCTTACCTGAATGTCAGAACTTACCCATATTCCAATTTAAAGCATCTTGGGGCAGGGGACCCGCACTTGGCACACCTGGGTCCCAGTAAGGTCCTCTGGGTACTATGCCAGTGTATTTTGTTTCTGATTTAGCCATAACTCCCAATTCATTCACACATCTCTGCCCTTTCCTCACGCCACAGGGGCTGCATTGGTGCCTGCACTTGCTTTCTGGGGCTTCAATGGAATCCTTCTGGTGGCTGATATAACAGGAAAGCCAACTTTCATTACTCGCTATCGCATTCAGCTGGGCAAGAATGATCCTGTAAGTACTTCTCACTCTGCCTTTTCTGCTGGCTAAACACTTCCTGCAGTCTCTTAGGCCAGGAATGAGGCGAAGAACCTGTTACACTTTTTTCTTGCAACCAGGTAGGATTCCAGGAGGATAAAGCCAAGTCTTGTATACCCACTGCAGGGAGGAAGGCAGATCCTCAGTGGTGAGGCTGCAGATCAGATCTGCATTGACTGCTTGTTCAAGAGCTGATCCCAAAACTGCCTACAAATCTTAAAGCTTTTCATCCTTCCAACTAAAACTACATCGCTTCTTTCTTAGCCTCAAGTCCTGACTTCTCTTTTGCAGGTGGACACAAAGAAACTGTGCAAAGCCATCTACACAGCACTGGGTAATCAGTTCTTTATCTCCTTTCCCATGCTTGTGCCCATGTTCTACATCATGAAATGGTGGGACAACACCTTCAGCAAGGAATTACCAACCTTCCAGTGGTTTCTTGTGGAGCTAAGCATTTTTACTGTGGTAGAGGAAATTCTCTTCTATTATACACACAGGTGAGCTGAGCACAGGAACAGGACTCTCGATTTTCCTCCATGCCTTTAAGCTTATACTCATACTCTACAACAGCAATAATCCTCTGTTCCACCAATCTCATATTTATATGGGAAATCTTACAGGTCCTGAAATCCACCCTCACAACATGAGGCGTTGGTGCTGCCAGTAACTGTAGTAAACAAAAATGTGTAGAATTTTAAAGATGGAGCAGCTTGAAAGCTAAGGAAGAAACGAAACAGGCAGTTTTGCACAAAAGCTGTAACCCAGCATTCTTTGAAACGAACAAGACTGACTATCCTGAAAGACAAAAATCTCAGGGGTCAGTGACTGATCTCTGTTCCCTTGTACAGCGCCTACAAATCAGAGCCTGGCTCCCAACACTGCAGAATTTCCAAGCACTGACACCAACGTTAGAGGACAGAACTAAAGCAAGGAAGACAAAAGCCTGTGCAGAAGCAAGCACACTACTCTCAGAAATCTGTAGGTTTCCCTTTAGCACAAATGCACCCAAAAAATGTAAATGCTGTTTTTTACGAAGGGCCCATGGAACCAAAAATTCTGATTCTTTGACAGTTGCTAGTAGAAAAAGTCAGAACAGTGAAAATATACAGTGAGTCTTCCCCTAAGTAGTACTCCCAGATTTGATTAAATAAGTAATTCAGGGACTTTGATTTATGGGATTTATCTGGACTAAGTTTAACATCAGCCAGCGGACATGTTAATTGAATAAGGGCTCAATACAAAGAGAGTGAAGGAAGCAAGGAGTCCTACACTCTTATTGCCAGCTGCTCTGAAATCCTTATGTTAGAGGAGACATGAGCAAGTCCCCTGCAGAAATTCTGTGTTCTGTTACTCCTTTCTTGCAGAGCTCAAAACCTGCCTTTCTCTGTTTGCTCTACCTAGGCTTGTTCACCACCCAGTCCTGTATAAGCACATTCACAAGAAGCACCATGAGTGGACAGCCCCCATCGGCGTGGTCTCCATTTATGCTCACCCAATAGAACACATAGTAAGTGGATTCTCCCATGGTCACCCTCCAGCTCTGTGTGGAGTGTGTTTTCCATGGGATGAGGTGGAGTGGTAAGAGAAGAGGAGCAAATCTGCCCGTAGAGGCTGCTTCCTTAGGAAGAGGAAGCTGAGCTGCATTGCCAAGAAGCTCGGCTCTGGGAGGGTTGCAGTAGTTGTTTATACTGGACTCCAGTAGCTTTAAGAGCACAGATCCAAGGGCCTGCAGTAGATAAGGAACTGACTGGACAGAGCTTCCATGAGCCCCAAGAGGACTGGGAGCACAGACAGAGCTTTCAGCAAGAGCTATGACACACAGCCTGAGTAATTGTGTGGACTCAGAATTGTCAGGATTTTCGTGCTGGTGGCTGGGATCAGTGTTTGCAAGGAGTGTGTCCCAACACTTCTCCAGCTGAGACTTCTCAGGAAAACACATCCCACTTTCAAAGATTCCACTTACAAATTCTGTCTCCTGTTACCAATAGTCCTGGGCTGCAGCACCAGCTCTGAGGGTCTCCCCAGCTGACAGTCTTTGGGCAGCACAGTGACTGAGGAGCCCAGCTGCGCCGTGCTGGTACAGGCAGCTGGGTGTGGGCAGCCAGAGCCGTTTGTGCCACGGGCAGGACACAGTGAGGTGATGCAGCTGGGTTTGTCACACTGCTGTGAGTGTCTGCAGGCCATGCCCTCTCCCGGCGAGGTTTCCCAAGAGCAGCTTCAGCACTATTCCAAGGTGAAGCTGAAATTCACACCTCAGACTCCAGGGTGATTTCCTAGGATCATGCTGTCCTCACCCACGGTTTGGTGTCATGTCTAACTTCTACTGCAGGCTTAGGGAGCTTGGGCTATGACAATGGTTTGCAGTAGTAGAACTCTCTTACCTCTTACTATTTTTTGGATGATAATGTAGCTTTAGTAAGGTGTTTGCAGAGGGCTTCCCTTTACACCATTTGCACAAAACCAGTGTGAGGGATCACCAGGTGACAATTCAGCTCCTAGAGGAGAGTCTGCTTGTTGTGGACCAATGAATGAGGTAGTTTCTTCTCATTTCCAGGTCTCCAACACTCTGCCTGTCATGGCTGGCCCGATGATCATGGGATCTCATATTGTTTCAGTATCAGCGTGGTTCTCCATTGCTCTTGTAACAACAAGCATTTCTCACTGTGGCTACCACCTGCCCCTCCTGCCATCTCCGGAGTTCCACGACTTCCACCATCTCAAGTATGTCTGGGCACTGCTCAGCTTCCCGTTCTCCTGCCTCTCCTGCCTGTGCCCTGGCACCACTGACAGGGAAAGCTCCTTTCTGAGGGTCAAGTGGGTTTGCCTAACTCGTGCATGAGTAGGCTGAGTGCTGCCAGTTCTTACTGCAGTTAAACAGAGGTCTGGATTTCAAGGGATTCCAGCCCTGTTGAGGACAGTTCTCTGCAAGGCTCTACCTAGAAATTCAGAATACACTTCATGTGATCCAAACACAGAGCAGGGGCAAGTCACACGGGTGAAATAATTGAGCCTGCCTGTCTGTCCCTCTCCTGTACACTGGGATTAGTAACAGTGATCAGATTACACTTTGCCCAGACAATCACCATTAACCCTTCCTGACATTCTCAGCCTGCTGTGCTGGAGAGAGAGCAGTCGCAGCAGACTGTTCAAGGATACATACCTGAGCAGTGGAGAAACATTCCCATCTCCCAGTGGGCACTACATTCAGACATACTCCCCAGAAAGTCTGCCCCTCCTGCAGAAGCAGCCCAGGGGACAGTTCAGTCACCACATGCCAGGACACGGATCACTGCAGAGCCGAGACACTCTGGGAGGAACAGCTGTGCCAGCTGGAAACACATCTTCTCCATATCCCAGGACAGCCAGGTCTTGAGAGCACGTGGGCACGGTAATGTGGGTGTCCAGTGCTCCCACAGCTCTGAGCTGCCCAGGAGAAACACAGCTGCTGCTCAGTGCCACCGTTTCTGGGCAATGGTGGCTCCAGAGAGAAGCTGCACAAGGCTCACCCAGGCTTCGACAAAGCTGCCAGGGAGACTGGTGCAGGGGCAGAAACCACATGGACAGATTATCAGGGCTCAGCAAGGAATGGAAAGAAGAAGGGCAAGGTAACCTCAGTAACTTCCAGTGATGTTTATCTCTGTTTGGTTCCCAGGTTCAACCAGTGCTACGGAGTGCTGGGAGTGCTGGATTTTCTGCACGGCACGGACAAAGTGTTCAGACAAACCAAAGCCTTCGAGAGACACAAAGTCCTGCTCGGTCTCACGCCGCTCTCCGAAAGCATCCCTGAGCCACCCAAGAAAGCTGAGTGACCCAGCCCAGCAGCTCTTGCCCAGCCTGGTGATGAGCAGAGTGAGAGACAGTGATTTATGCCAAATAGTATTTTAATCAGGAAACAAGCTCTTGTCCACACATAACAAAACGTGAAGCTGAAGTTAAATATGCTGCTTGAAATGACTGCACTTTTGCTGCCATTATTTTCTACCTAAGACGCACTCACAAAAAAACCTGCTCTAGAAATGTATTTTTAAACAAAATTTAATGGTTTGTTTCTCCATTACTTGCACTGTACCTTGGTTCCAGCTACCTGTGTATGAGCCAGGTGTGTTCTGAGCCATGTGGCTCAGGGTTCTCATTATTGAGGTTTTAGCACCAGACTCCACAGGTGATGATTTGGCCTCTCTTATCAGCATCACTCTATAGAAACATCAAAGTCACTCTATCGACACGTGATAGAATTAAAACCAGTTTTTGTGACTCAGGGCACCTGGGACACGGGATGCAACCCCGTGGAAAATCACTGGGGCCACAGCTTTAGAAACACTCCCCTGCACATGCAATAAGGGCCTGACTTCCCACGAGCAGTTGTTCTGCATGGGAGGGGGGGTTCTACAGGGCTTAACTGGGGCTGCCACAGCCTCATCAGTGCTCCACAGACAGCTGCAAAGGGATTTCCCCTTGTGGGACATGGAAGCAGAGCAGGGAGCTGATGTGCTTCATGGCATCACCTCCTCCTGCTGACCCTCCCCTTGCTCCGAGACACAACCAGAACTCTGATAAATTACAGAAGAGATTTTCCAAGAAAAGCAGAGGCCCTGCTGTCCTGAGCTGTGCGGAGATTAAGGAACCCCTCTAAGAAAGGACCCAAGAAAGCAGCCCCAGAGCAATATGAACATCCCCAAGGACCCACAGACCATCCAACACATACTGTGAATTCTCTCAAGGATCTTCTTAAGTCTCAGTCTTGCCTGGGGGGCTGAAACAAAACCAACACATCTCTCCCCAGTGCTAGAGCAGCCCCTCAAGAACAGGCACACAGGACTGACCTGTGCTGCACCGACCAGTGGTCAGCCCAGCTCTATCTGTGGAACCAAAGTCACCTCCCCTGCTCCTCTCCAGTCCCTAGAGCTGCACCAGGATGAACCCAGCCCAGTCACCCACCCACAGCTCCCTGGGGAGGGCAAGTCAGCAGAACAGAAAACCCAGGCACCACTGTCTTTTGAAGTTTTTATTTTTATACATTTTTTTTTGTATTAAAAAGGAAAAAGCATAATTACCACAAATTACAAAGGACTAAAGCATTACTAGAATAATGAATCACATCAGCCTAGAAAGCAGATACTCTGAATAATATTAATGTTATAATACAAGCTCTCATTCAAGTATTTTACATTTTTCTCTTTTCCTTTTATACGTGATGATGATCCTAGCACATGGGTCAAAGATTATGTACTATCGACAGAGATGGATCATGTACAGCGGGCCGTATTAACAAGATTTTCCTCCCAAGTGATACATGGTCTGTAATGAGTCATTTTAAGTTTGTCTCTACTATAAATGCAGCTGAAGAAGGTTGCACACACTCTCTAGTTTTGGGAAACAGAAGGCTGAGGTTGGACACATAGGGTTTGAGAAGGGCCAGCACATCGAACCATCACCCCTTTAGCTCCAGGCGAGCGAGCAGAAGGCTGCACTCGCTGGGATGCAGCTCAGTGGGTGTCTCTGAGCCACAGATCCAAAGGTTTCCAACCCCAGTGGGACCAGGACAGGCTGGGGGGGAAGACGGGGAGCAGGGCTGCACCAGGGAGGCTTGAGGGACCAAGTGGTGCCAAGCACCCCCTCCCACGAGGGGCACCACTGGCACAAGCCACCCCGGTGCAGGGCTGACACCTGTGGAGAGAGCAGGGGGACAGCGTGGGGAGCTGGAGGGACCCCAGCACGCTCCACAGGGGCCAGCTGGCACCTAGGGCAGTCCCTGCTCCTCTGGAGCTTCCCACCAAGGGGATGTGCTTATCACAGATACATCGGTCCTATGTTCAAGTGTCTGCAGAAAGTGAAACTGTAAACTACTCCTGGAAACGCTGCCCTCCAGCCACCCGCTCCACCCCACCGAGATGAACATTTGCTTAGAAAAAAAAAATGAAAGAAACGCTTTTATCTGTTACCTGTATTGGAAACTTTAAAAAAAGTCAGTGAGGCATTTAACATCAAGTGTAGCAACCCTCTCAAAAAGAGCCCAGCATCCATTTCAAACAGTGACAAGTGACATAACCAGCCTCAGAGGAGACAGGAGACAAAAAGCATTGCAAACACAGCTTGCTACATTTACAGTCTTCCTTTTTTTTTTTTTTCCTTTTGATAAAGTAACTGGAAAGGCATTAACAACTGGAAGGCCCCCTCTGCACTGCCATGTGGAACGTGGCAGGACACTGAGGTTAAACACATCAGTTTGTTACAGTACAACGACCAGTCCCGAGCAGGTGCCAAAACTCGAGGGACCCCAAGGGCTACAGTGAGAAGGTGCCATCGGGGTGCCAGGAGGCAGCAGAAGAGAGATGGACAGGCAAAAACAGAGCAGCAGCAGCATTACTTTTTTCAATTTTTTTTTTTCCCAAATGAGCATGGCAAAGCAACAAAGTCTCCTCAAAACCACACCTCCCACCTCCACTCTGACCCCACACCACAGCTCTGTACCTGTTGCAGCCACCTGCACTCCAATGACAAGTTAACCTCGGCAAGGAGCGCTAAGCTCCAGCAGCCTGGAGGACCTGCTGAGAAGAGGGGCAGGATGGGGAATGCTCCCCTGACTCAGCCTCCCTCAGCCTTTCCAAAAGCAGCTGGGGCTCCCCCCAGGCTGTGCCAGTGGCTGGACGGCAGCACCACACAGCCCTCGCGGGCTGTGGGACGATCAGCGCTCACAGGAGCACGTGCGCAACCACTCAGTCCTCTGAAATCAAAAAAACCACAACACGTGGAGGTGAAGCATCCAAACTAAAAGCAAGGCCTAACTCCCTCCTCTGCAGAAGGTCGAGAGCTTCCTCAAATGCAAACCCCCTCTGGACAGCTGTCCCTTCATGCAGTGGGGACACGAGCTGTGTGTGACACCTCCTGCGTGCAGTGGCAGCCTTGCTGTGGCCACTCCTGAGCCAGCACCAGGAGAGCTCCCTGCCCTCTGCCAGCACCCACCCTGGCACGGAGCAGGAGAGAATGGCTCCGTGTTCCCTTCCCTGGAGGAAGACAGCAGCTGCCTCAGGCTGTCATGTCCACCTTTGCTCTGTCCTGCCCACTGCTGTCCCACGGACAGCAAAACAAGGCACACGGTCCACAAACCTGGAGGGCACTGGGACCACTGGGATTGCTCTTCTGACCCACCTTCCCCTGGATGCACATGTGACAAACCACTGACCTGGCAGAGGGGGAAGGGAAAACTCTTCCACGCCAAGACTAGAGCCTCAGGATCAGAAATTAAAAATTACTTAAAATCAATTAATATTTTGGGAATTTCTCTGGGAAATGTCCTACCTCTTCTACCACCCAAGCAATTCCAGAGTCTGCTCCACAAGCAACAATTCCATAGCAGCAGCTCATCCCTCCCCATTTCCTATTAATTTGTTGCTAAAACGCAGACAATTGGCTTCAAGAGAGAACACACGTCGATGAAAGGAGCACAGACACAGCAGCAAGGATCACCTGTGGCACATCCAGACCCGCCTCCACTTGCAAACAACCAGCGACACATCTACAATGTCCTTGATCGACTCTCCAGTCCAGCCTCCTCCTTCCCAAACCAGGGACAAACCTGCCTATATGCATAACCTCAGAGATCTGACTCCAGCTCACAAGAGGGGAAATCCAGAGATAACAGTCACGGCCGCAGCACTGTACAAGTGTTACTTTTGCCCATCTTGCCCAGTTCCCACCCCACAACCCCAGAGCACTGCTGCCATAAGGGAGATCCACGGCCTTGGATGGGCTCGGCTGCTGCGATCAGACCTGCGAGTGGTACCAGCTGCAGGGTGACATGGCAGGAGCAGGGCAGGATCACACCACCAGGAAACAGCCTCTCAAACCCAGCTGTGCTTTCAGTTCCAGCAGCAGTTCATGAAGCCACTCCACTCGGACCAGCCCACCTGCCCCCACCAAGGCAGCATCCTGGAGGCAGTGTCAGTTTGGGAAGTGATGGCCTCAGCCAGGGCCCCACAAGCACCCACAGGCACTGCTGATGGACAGCTTGGCCGTGCTCCCCCTCTTGCTCCTGCTCTCAGTCCCTGGCTGCTCTCACCCACCCACCCTGCAGCCGCACAAGGACAGCCCTGGAGAGATGATGACTCCTCCCAGCTATGAGACACAGCTCTGGATCAACTGGATCCCTTGGGAAAACACTGTTCAGTACCAGCTTATGACTTTGCAGAGAGGGCAACGCAACAAGCTGCACCTTTGGAGTGCTGCATCATGTGCCCACTCCACACTGCACACAGGAGCACAGCTCTGGAGCCACAGCCAAGCCAGGCATCTCAGGGACCCAGCAGAAGGAGCACGGTGGCAGCAAGGCAAGCACATCTGGCTGGAAAGGAACACAGGTTTCCAGTGCTACCTCTGGAGCATCTCCAGAGGCAGCACTGGACATCTCCGAGATCTCATGTCTGACACATGCCCCTCACAAGGGATCCAGCTCACAGCCTGGGGAGGGTTTGCCTGCCACAGTCCACCCGGTGCTGGGTGTAAGGATCAATCAAGTAAATGCCTCAGCAGCTCTGCAGTCACCCCCTGCCTCAGCCGAGTAAGGAGCTACACGGTGTCACCTCAGCCCTTGGAAATGCACAGGGACTGTGCCCTGAGTGGGAGACTCCATGCAGCCGCCCGCCACAACACAACACACAAGGAAACCCAGGCGAGAGCTCTCCTGTGCCAGGCAGGTCTCCTGCTTGCCCTGCACGAGTCCCAGCAGCAGCCCCGAGCCAGTGAGTGCTGTGGGACAGCTTTCCCAGGGCTGCCTCACTCCCTGCCAGGCTACAGCAGAAGCAGCCCTCGCTCGCAGCCAGGACCAGTCCCCGCAGCTGCTGTGACAATGTCCCTGCTCACTCCCCAGCCACGCTGGAAGCACAGACAGGAGCAGACCCACCTCCTGCCCAGGGAGGGCCGGGGCTGCGAGCAAGGCCCTGCCAGGAACAGCCGCTGTCGTGGGGACAAGGCTGCCATGGTACCAACACAGCGGAGCAGCTGCGACACTGCGTGAGCACAAGTCTTGGATGTGACCGCCCTCAGCACCTTCCCCAGGAGACTTGGGCCTGGCAGGGAGGCTCCGTGACGGGGGAGGCGTCCGAGCGAGCTGTGGGGTCAGAGGAAAGGCCGCAGGGAAGATCAGCTCGGCAGCAATGCCGTGAGGAGTCTCTGGGCCTGGGGGGAGCCAAGAGCCCAGTGCACCCCAGGGTGCAGGAAGCCAACAAGCCTCCCCGGTCCAGCTCCACCATAAGGCAACTTTTTTTTGTGTGTTTTTGGGGTTTTTTTGTTTGTTTTTTTTTTCTTTTTTTTCTTCAATAATATTTCCAAGGAAGAAAGCAAAGGGAGATGTGTCTTTTTAAAGAGTTTTTCTGTTGTTTTTTTAGAGGGGTTTGTGGGGTGGTTTTTTTTTTGTTGTTATGTCATTTTTTTCCAAGGGAAAAGGAAGAGAAAAGCTCCTTCAGCAAAGTCCTGTCTTTGCATTCCTGGGGCAGCGGGTGCACCGTCCACGCAGGTTCGAGTCCAGGCGCCTGCCAGCCTCCCAACCAGCCATCCTCGCAGGAAGGAGTCAGAACAAGCCTATCCTTGGCAAAGGTCCTTTGGTTGACTTCCAAATTGTCCGTGACGGAAGGAAGAGGTGGACAGAGGGAGAGCCAGACCCTCGGGAAGGTGAAGACGTCGGGGAGAAGGGAGCGGGAGGACGAACAGGGCGATGCTCCTGTCGCGGAGGCCGGTGTCGGAGAGGCACCGCCGTACGTGGAATGGGAGACGCCAGCCGGGTCATGGAGATCAGAGGCTCCGCAGCATCGTCACACGCTGTGGCTTCGGTCCCCCACTGGGGAACCTCGCTCCTCCGAGCTTCCTGAGCGGCTGCCCCGCCATCCGAGGGGGACACAGAGGGGACTCGTTGGGGCCACACAGAGCAGACTTGTTTTGGTAAATCCAGACGAACTTCTAGCAATAATTTAAAACTTGATATATATATATAATAATAAAAAAATCTCCCCTTTCCAACCCAGCCAGAACACATCTTTTTGAAGAGACACTAAGACATGAGTGTGTGCACAGGAGGAGAGGGAAGGGAAAGGGTGGGTCTGCTGGGAGCGGGTCTGGCTCTGGTCAGGGTAGTAATAGCAAAATGGTGTTTTGGATGCAGATCGTCTTTGCTTTCCAGCCACAAGAGAAGAAAATCGTGTGCGTTGAAGTTTCTCCCAAGCAGCCAATTCCTGGGAACCCACCTTCCAGCTCCTTTCCTGTCCCACCCCCTCATGTCTGCCCTTCTCCGAGCCATTCCCCACCAACCCACCCCACCCCCCCGGCAGGAAGCGGGCGCTGCAGCCTCTCTACTTCCCCACTGTCTGCGACTCTGCAGCTGATGGGGCAGGGGACTGCTGGCTCAGGTTTTTGGCATCCTCTTGTGCAGGCTGGCTGGGTGAGGCGTGGGCTTGGCTGGATGNCAACACAGCGGAGCAGCTGCGACACTGCGTGAGCACAAGTCTTGGATGTGACCGCCCTCAGCACCTTCCCCAGGAGACTTGGGCCTGGCAGGGAGGCTCCGTGACGGGGGAGGCGTCCGAGCGAGCTGTGGGGTCAGAGGAAAGGCCGCAGGGAAGATCAGCTCGGCAGCAATGCCGTGAGGAGTCTCTGGGCCTGGGGGGAGCCAAGAGCCCAGTGCACCCCAGGGTGCAGGAAGCCAACAAGCCTCCCCGGTCCAGCTCCACCATAAGGCAACTTTTTTTTGTGTGTTTTTGGGGTTTTTTTGTTTGTTTTTTTTTTCTTTTTTTTCTTCAATAATATTTCCAAGGAAGAAAGCAAAGGGAGATGTGTCTTTTTAAAGAGTTTTTCTGTTGTTTTTTTAGAGGGGTTTGTGGGGTGTTTTTTTTTTTGTTGTTATGTCATTTTTTTCCAAGGGAAAAGGAAGAGAAAAGCTCCTTCAGCAAAGTCCTGTCTTTGCATTCCTGGGGCAGCGGGTGCACCGTCCACGCAGGTTCGAGTCCAGGCGCCTGCCAGCCTCCCAACCAGCCATCCTCGCAGGAAGGAGTCAGAACAAGCCTATCCTTGGCAAAGGTCCTTTGGTTGACTTCCAAATTGTCCGTGACGGAAGGAAGAGGTGGACAGAGGGAGAGCCAGACCCTCGGGAAGGTGAAGACGTCGGGGAGAAGGGAGCGGGAGGACGAACAGGGCGATGCTCCTGTCGCGGAGGCCGGTGTCGGAGAGGCACCGCCGTACGTGGAATGGGAGACGCCAGCCGGGTCATGGAGATCAGAGGCTCCGCAGCATCGTCACACGCTGTGGCTTCGGTCCCCCACTGGGGAACCTCGCTCCTCCGAGCTTCCTGAGCGGCTGCCCCGCCATCCGAGGGGGACACAGAGGGGACTCGTTGGGGCCACACAGAGCAGACTTGTTTTGGTAAATCCAGACGAACTTCTAGCAATAATTTAAAACTTGATATATATATATAATAATAAAAAAA
>VZTG01004992.1:1824896-1864703 GCA_013397845.1 Melanocharis versteri | reverse complement strand
TGGGCACTGGCTGACCGTTTTGCTGGAAGACTGGGATGGGTAGCGCTTCCTGCCATCTCCCCCTGACGTCGTAGGGTATCTCTTGTGTCCACCTTCCTCCCCCATGGGTGGCTGGAAGAGAAGCACCCCAGCATCAGCACAGCACTCCAAATGCAGGTGCCCTCCCCCGGCATCAGGAAACAGCCTTCCTGCAAGCCTCCAATTGCAACTTCTTTGTCTGGCCCACAAGGAACACACACATTCACCCCAAGCACTCAGCTGCCCTTCTGTCCCAATTTCCTGCTGCCAGATTTGACAAAATGACTGACTGACTTCCAAACTGACCACAATGGTGACAACTTGCTCATAGTCACCTGCTTCCCACACAGGGGCACAGTCCAGAAGTTTGGGAGCCAAAGCTCTGTACAGTGCTGGCTCAACTCAAGCCACCAATGCTCCATTTCCTCCTCCTCCCTCACCTCATCAGGGAGGACACGCTCACCCAGCTCCCTCATCCCACTCTGAGTGGATCTGCCATATTCCAATCCCACTGTTTGCTCCCAGCCTGGCTGCAATGACTGGGAGTGACAGTAGGTGTCACTGCCCCTCCTCCTGCCACCACGTGAGGACCCCCAAAATCCTCCATCCTCAGAGAGCTGTTTGCAGGGGCCATCAGCGTGGTCCAGCAACTGTGTCTACTCACATCTACTCGGAAGTCCTCGAGGCGCTTGAACTTGCTGAGGTATTCTTGCAGTTTGCTGTTAATGTCCAGATTTTTGGCTTTGGAATATTTTAAGAAGGCCCAGAACTTCTCCAGCCCATAGAGCTGCCCTAGAGGGGAAAAAAAACAAACAATCCAGATGTCAGCAGGACAAAAACTAAACAAGACACCTTTCCTCCAGGCTTCCCCACAAACTCTACTGTCCTGCTGGTGGGCACAGCCTAGGCAAGATGGAAAACCTGGAGGGAAGCAACCTACATCAGTCTTGGGCAGCCCCCTTGACTTGGGATGTCCCCAGGCTCAGCTGACTCAGTGGTGACAAGGCTCAGTCACTGCAGGGCCTTGAGAAATCCTACAGGAAATGGTGCCTCTACAGGAATGCTCTGGGAGAGCTGCAGCCTCCCACTGCCCTCCTCCAACTCCCAGCGATCTTCAGGATGGTGAGGATCTATTCAACCCTCTCCTGTGAAATGAGCAGCAGGACATCCCAGTCCCCAAAGTACAGATTTATGTGGCTTCCCCAGAATGATGAGAAGAGGCTCAGGAGCACCATGCAGCTGAGCTACATCACTGCCAATCCCAGGGAAACCAAAGGAGGCACCTACCAGCTTCATAATCCTTGATGGTCTCTTCTTGGAAGTCCTTAAATATGTCTGGCCGGAATTTCTTCTCCAGCCCGTAGCTGTAGTATCTGAAAAGGCACTCCAGACCGTACCTGGGAAGGGAGCAGCACGTGGGGCTCAGACACTGGTGCACACAACACAGGGCAGCAGCAGACCCCAGACCCACCTTTAAGCAAGGCGGAGGCACTGCCTTAATTTGCTGTGAGCCCTGTAAAAGGCCAAACCCTTAGAAAAGGCCACTCTGTCACTCCTCTCTCACCTGTATCCCTCCTTCCCATCCTCCACAGCCAGTTGCTTGAACTCCTCATACATTTTCTTGTTGAAGTGATCTCGGAGGAAGAAGGACCAGAACCGGAAAAGTGTGTTCATCTCCTGGGACTGACCGATGCCCAGTCGTTTCCGCTCTGTTTGGGGAACAGGGGATGATCACAAGGCCAATCCTCTGCCAGGGAGCCAGAGGCTCGTGTGCAGGAGGGCCCCGAGGCACTGTGATGACACCCAGCCCCAGCAGGGCTGTCCTGTGGGACCCTGCCTGTGTCCATCCCTGCCACGTTCCTGTCCCCAGCACGGCAGAGCACAGACACCCTGTCCCACCCCTCAGTGCAGTGTCCCTACCGTTAAGGCAGCGCCGCCGGTACTTGTGGTAGACGTGTTGTGTGAAGCCGTTCTCCTTGAGCAGCTCGTGCGAGGGATGCTGGAACTTGGGCAGGGACTGCGGGGTGCAGCCGTAGCTCCCGACAGCCGGGGTCCCCTCCGAGGGGCTGGAGCTGAGCGTGAGAGGCTCCTGTCAGCACCCTTCCTTGGCATCACCCCAGCGGGGTCACACTCCACCCCACCTGTCTGCTGGTCCCAGCCACGCCCTGTCACTACCCTGGGTTTGGGACATGAGCCATGAGCAGCTTACTAGGAAGGGGACCAATGTTTCTAATCAAGTTTCATCGTGCTATTCTCCAAAGCTAAGGATTTCCCCCAAGCCTTTCCAGGAAGGGCAGGTTTGATCCCTGTCCTTTCTGCAGCCACCGAACAGAAGACCTGCCCTGCAAGATGCTGCCTTTCCCCTTCCTTCCCACACTCCCTCCCTTTCCCATTTCTGCCTCCTCCACGATCCCACAGGCCTGTCTCTGGTACCTGATGGAGGCAGTCCGGGGCCTGTGCTCCCGAGAGTCCATGACCCAGCCCACGTGGCACTCCATCGGAGGGTTCGAACTGTGCCTCGTCTTCCTCTTCCGTGGAGTCTGCAAGACACGGTACATCACAGATGTGTTCCCTTCCTCCCCAGGCCCCAGCTGGGAGCCCCAGCTCCCGTCCCCCAGCCCAGCCTGGTCCCACCTTGGCATCTATCGTCCTGCCCTCTTTCACCACTGGGTAGAACCGGGGCGTCTGCGTGGGGTCCTTGAGCTGAGGCGTGCGCGGGGTGCGGGGGGTCCTGGCGTTGCGGTAGTTGGGCGATTCTGGGACGGTCGTGGGCAAAGAGCGGGCGATGGTGGAAGGCTCAGGGACTCCAAAGAGCTTGTTGGCCAAAGCGTCTGTAGGTACTGCAGGGAGAAACCCCCGCCCCGTGTCAGGCCGGGCTCTGGGCACCAGAGTGCCGCTACCATCTGGCAGACAGCAAGCAGCAGGGGCAGGAATGCAGGGACACATCCCAGCTCTCCCACAGGAGCAGCTTCAAATCCAGTTTGGCCAGAAAGCCCAAATCCTAGCAGCAGATGCAAAGACTGAGCTACCCACAAGGTATCTGCTTCCTGGTGGTTAACAGCAGCAACAAATCCCTGTCCCCAAGGACACGGCCCTGGTGTCACACAGGCACCAGGCCCAGCAGGCAGCTGCCTTCCAAGTACTCAGAGAGAGCCCAAGATGAAAGCCAAATCCTAGGAACTACATCCGAGTCTGCCAAGGTTTCCTCACTCCACTGGGACACCCCTGCTTTTGGGCTCCTCTTCTAGAGCCCCAAAGCATTCAGCTGGAAGAACATCGTTAATCTGGGAAAGATCTAACTCAGAATATTCTCTGAACTCTGTGAACTAGATAATCCATCACACCTGGGACCCCAGTTCCTTCTCCCCAGCCTCCAAGAACTTCTCAGCATGAGGAGCATGGAAAAATTTGGTCCCACCCATTCATATCCCATCTCTTACCTTGCTGGAACCTGGGGGGACCTGGTGGGACTTCCTGGTTTGGATCCACGGGGGGCTCTGGGGTCAGGGTGTCAAACTGCTCCCTGCTGATCATATTCACCTTCTTGAAGTTCTCCACCTCTTGCTGCATTGGAGGAGGAAGAAGGTGAAGAAACCACTCACTCCATCACAACCACGGCTCTGCTTGTGCAACAGCCACAACGCTGGGCCCCGAGTGCAGCCACAGGGCCTGAGTGCCCAGAGGGCACCTGCTGCCCAGGGGCAGGAAGGGGACATGCAGCAGACAGCAAACTGGGCACTGCACAGGCCAGGTGTGAGGCACTTGCTGCTGCCAAGCTTTCAGGGATCCCACGAGGCAGCTTCACTAACCAGCACTTGCTTCTTTCAGGCTTTTACACCCAGCTCAGAGCCAGGGCAGTAAAGCTCAAGATGAGCTCAGTGACCCATTCTTGGCCAGGGCTCCCCTGCCACCATCCTGCATCCCTAGAGCCCCCTCTCTCCACATCCTCACAGCCACGCTGGCAGTGGGGCACAACACTCCCATGGATCTGAAGGACCCACACCCCAACACACACTGTCCCTGTCACCCCAGAGAGCAGCACTGCTTCAGCAATGGGCCAGATACCAGACTTGGAAGCACTGAGCCCCACTGGGAGCTCCAATAAGCCATTCCACCTCGCAGCCATGATTTCTGCCCCTGAATGAGTCTAGGCAAGTCCCCAAAAGTGAGAGTCACCAAGCTGGGACCCAAATGTTTCAAAACAGCAGATGGGCTTTCTATAAAAAGCCCACATCTATGCAAACTGACACCAAAACAGAGAAGAGCCCAGGCCAAGTGCAGCCCAGCCACCTATGAATGTGTCCCCAACACGTGAAATCTCCAACAGACTGTGCCACAAAGCACAGGGCACTATGGGCAGTGCAGAGACACCAGGCTCCCCTCACAGATCTGGCCCTGCCAGCCGAGATCCTGGCAGACACCAGAACAATGGGCCCCACGTTCCAGGTCACCTCACCACTGGCACTTTGTTTACCTGGCTGCAGCCTCCCGTCTGGTTACAGCGCTGTGTTTATCCCTGCTATGGCCAAAAACGATGCTGGGAGCCAAGAACCCCAAATACTGCAAGAGGACTAATCCCAGCTTAGCTCTACCCCACGAGGAGGCTGTAACCTGCTGCACCACCCTTTTCACTGCAGCCCAGCAGCCACTGCTGCACGGAAGGCTCCCCACAGCCCACACGGATCCCTCCCATCCTCGGACCAGCCGCTCTCACCTTGATCTGCGAATACTCTGGCTCAAACTGCTCTGTCCACAGGTCCTGCTCATAGTAGTACAGCCCATCGTTGATCACCTTGGCCAGCTCCGAGCTCATTTTAGCCCTCGAAGTGTGGTTGCCAGTCCGGTCCCCGCCGGGATGCCGGCGCAGGTACGGAGGGGTCTGCGTCACGATGAGGATCTTGTTCACGTCGCGGTCGTCAATCTCGTAATCCGAGTCTTCGTCTGACCAGTCGGTGAAGGTGTTCTTGCGGCCATCCATCTGCTCCATCTCCTCATCGAAGAGGAAGTCGAGCTCCTCGGGTTCATCTTGGTCCTTTTGCTTCTGCTGCTGTGGTGTCTTTGACTCCTCTGGTTTCTGCAGGTAAGGGGGCAAGGGTGACACAGGGTAAAGACCACACAGCGACACAAGACCCAGCTCTTGCTCCTTGTTCCCCTACCCCAGCCCATCTGGGGAGAACACTTCATTTACACCACTGAGGAGCAGCTCCAAAGGGGCTCAGATGGAAACAGGAGAAACTGGAACATCACTCCCAACGGACCCTACTCGACTGAAACCTGCCTATGTATGATCCAAGTCACCCCAACCACTGGGAGACTCCCAGACCAACAGCTCCTACATCACTTACCTTGGGCCTGGCTGGGGAAGGTCGGGGTCTCTTCTTCACTTCAATCCATGTCTCTGAATCCAGGTCTGGCAGACTTGTGGACAGGCCCTTGGGCATTGTCTTCAGGTTGCTGACCTCCTCCTCTGTTTTGGTGGGGACTGGGCTGGCAGGACGTGGGGAGCCTGGAGCAGACTCTGGAGCCAACAAGAGCCACAAGGTGCTTTAGAGGGAGGGAAGGAACCCAGGGGGTGTAGTTATAAATTACCCAACCATTCTGGAAGCATGGCACAGCTTGCAGGACTAACTGGCATCCAGTGGCCAAGGCTTACCAGCCCAGTGCCCACAAGTGCTGGAGTGGGAATCCCCAGTTCAGGCTGTGACACCAGGGGTGGCCACAGAGCCTTGCAGGTGACAGCTTCCCAGACACACAAAGCCCTAAAGCAGGTGCTCTGCTGCTCTCTGGGAAATCATCCTGAGAGAGTCTGGAGCCAGATCTTCTCCTGTCAAAACTCTCATGATAGCACCAAGAAGATCCTTCACTTGGGCTCTCAGGCCCAGCCCTGGGCTCCTGCCAGCCCCCATGGGATGGGGTGACAAGAGCAGGGGCAGCACATGAAGGACAGAAGACCCCTTCTCCAGCAGTTGGCTGACAGTTCCACACCTGCTGCCCAATTTGTGCCCAGTATCTCCTCAACCAGTAAAGGAAGGCTGGATTCACAAGTGTCCACTGCTCTGCCCAGCAGCTGTAGGCTATATCCAGGCAAGCCAAGAGGCTTTCAGCAGGACTGACCCTTCAGCCCCAACAGAGGAAAAGCCACACTCAGTCTCTCACATTACCCCACGTCTGGAGGCAGAAGCATTCTGGGAGTCCAAGGACAGAGGCCACATCAGCTCCCACCACCAAGGAGAAAGCCAATAAGAAAGCCCTGCCCTGGGGAACACTCCTGACTCTCAGGGTCTCAGCCGTGCTGCAGTCCCAGCACTGCATCCCACACCTCCTTCCACAATCCCCCAGTGCTCACCAGTCTCTTTCTGGAAGCTCTGCCGGGGCACAAACTCAGGGCAATTGATGAACTGTGAGAAGTCTGTCTGAGTGTAGTCTGCCATAGGAGGGCCTGGCAGAGCCCATTTTTCTGGCTGCTCTTTTCTCCTGATCTTCTCATCCACGATTTCCACCACCTTGCTGTCTTTCAGAGCCTGGAACCAAGCAATACTCGGTTAACTTAGGGCCTTCCTCTGGCATATTGAGGGAGTCAGCCCAAGCCATTCCTCCCTGGGAGGACTAATAGGAGGCAGGAACAAGTCAAGGACAAGGGAAGGCTCCCCTTGCACCTCATCCACAGCGAACAGGCATTACACAGGCGTGGTGAGAAGCAGAACAAGGAGGAAAGGTCACCTTTCCTTGCCCTCACCTTGATGATGAGGCTGATGTCGGTGGTCAGCGCCTGCACCCGGTGGAAGCTGGCAATCAGCGTGATGGGCAGGAAGCCGTCCGAGTCCATCTTGCGGCGCAGGAAGAAGTCTCGCTCCAGGTTGTCCACGCTGAAGTAATATTCTCTGTATGGACAACGCGTCAGTGAGAGGAAGCTCCAAACCACCATCCTCTGGGCACCCCCAAGGAAATAATGCACGCACACACTGAGGGGAGCAAGTGTGGGGAGCCCAGACGTGGCTGGTGCTGGAAGCGAAGCACAGTCCACACCTCGGCTCTAACCCTTCCCACGGGATTGGCTGCACAGTCCCCACCACCCAACGCTCGGACAAGGACAGGAGGTGGTGCTCACATCTGCCTCTTGATGTAGTCCTTGAGCAGCTCCTGGTCCACGCTGTAGAGCTCAGCACTGCTGATGTTGTCGAAGTAGTAGGTGATGTTGCTGGCGTACTTTTGGGTGCGGGAGCCGTCCGAGCCCTCGAATTTCCGGTATCCGTACTGGTAGTCAAAGTGCCCTGGGGGACACCAGGAAGGGTCAGCACAGAGCCCCTGGGATCTGCCACACAGGCTGCACTGCCAGACAGGGCTGGACTCCTGCACAAATAGTTCCCCCTTCCCGAGGACCCCCTGGAAGCCCACAGTGGGGCACCCACATCCCTCATCCTCTTGCTCTCTGCCTTACCACAGAAGAGGCCAGGAACCCTCTTACCCAGGAGCAACTGGGCAGCCCAGCTGACACACAGAAGCCCTACACTGAAGCTGCATCAGGGTTAGCACAGACACTGCCCAGTCAAATGCCAGGGCAGATGCTCTTCCTTATCCAAGCCATGACTCCTGCTTGGCTCTCAACATGGCATAAAGCCTTCACAGACTATCAACATGCTTCAACTGCTCACAGAGGTATTGCAAGGGGCAGAAAACATGAAAAAGAGCTTGGCCTGAGTAGCAGGAAGACATGTGCTTTTATAAAAATACTAGTAAGAATTATTTGCTTTGTTAACAGCAGCTCAAGTTACTATCAGGAATGACCGGCCACAATATTTCCCTGTATCCCCCTCCCCAGCCCACTTCACAGGGCTCTCAGACACACAGACACAGAGCTCTGCACACTGTGCCACTCCCCCCTCAGTCACAAGAGCACACACACAGTGATCACCTCCTCTGCCACGGCCACGGCCCCTGCCCCGGCCACGGCCCCGGCCCCGGAAGGTCCCTCTCACAGCCCCTCCCTCGCTCTTCACGCTGGAGGTCTCGTCATGGTCCTGCCAGCTGCGCTCGTGCTTGTTGTCGGGGTGCCAGCCTGCAGAACACGGGGAGGGAGAGGCAGGGGGGTGTTAGGGCATGACAGCACCTCCCTGGAGCAAGCCCGCTGCACCCGGAGCCCTCTGAACGCAGGAAAGCTGCCCCTGGGCACCAGGGCTTGCTCTGCCCCGTGGCCAGGCCAGGAGCAGGTCCCCAGCCCGAGCCCCCACCTTTGAGCTCGCTGCGGTTGTTGGAGGGGTGCCTGTGCTGCTCGTTTTGCCGGTTGTTCCGAGAGGCCGTTTTGTCCCTAGGCACCTCTGACTTCATGTCTATCTGCAAAGGGACCCACTTGTGTTTGTTGCCTGCAAAAGGACAGGGTTTGGGTGTGACACAGGTTCAGACAGCGTCTGCTTCCTCCCCCGCAGTCCCCTCTTGCCACGCAGCCCCCACACGTGGACGAGAGAAAGCAGCAGGGCCTTTCGGACAGGCCCTGTCCTCTGACATCCCTCCAGGCCTTGCTGGATGAAGAAAAGCTCTGACCAGGACTCTCAGACATGGAGGGACGTGATTCAGAACTTGCCCGTGGCAACTGTCACAGCACTTGTCCTTCCTCTGCCCTTTTCTGCCTGCCCAGGCTCAGGCCAGACTGAGCCCACGTGTCACCCACAGCTGATACAACCCACAGTGAAGGGCTGTTCCATGCCACCACAGAGCACACAGCAGGGCAGGCTCCTGCCCTCTCCCTGCCTGGGCCCTGCTCCACCTGCTCCCACCAAGATGACACCTGAAGCCTGCAAACACCTCTTCCCACAGCTGTCCCTGTGCTGGGATCGTGTCCTGCAGCAAGGTCCCGAGAGAAGGCAGAGGATGCTTCCACCTGCCTGTGGCCTGTGAAGGGGGAGACAAGCTGAGCCCAGGGGACTGTCCCCACCAGCTCCTGCCTTACCTTTCTTCTTCTGGGCTGACTTCTGGTTGTCATCATCACCATTCTTCTCCTCCCCAGACTCATCCGATTTGGTTTTCAGGCTCTCTTTGCCATCACTCCCATCCCCCTTTTCCTGCTCTTTCATGTCTTTCTTGACAGGCAGCTTCCGAAGGGACGGTGCTTTGTGCGGCTGCTGGGGACACACCAGTGCAGGGAAGATGTGAGAGGTGGGAGTAGTGAGGAGCTGGTGGCAGAGCCCAGCTGTCCCAGCAGGAGCAGGAACAGGAAGACCTTGCCCTAGGCTAGGTGCATCCCCTGGTCTGTACCTCCCAGAGCTGTCCTGCTCCTAGGGAAGTGCCTGAGCTGAGACACCAAGATGGGCTGACAGGGAGACCTCGTGCTCATGGATGGGGTTGTCCTGTAAGGGACCAGACTGCCCCAGTGGCAAAAGGGTGAGTGACCACCTTGCCCTGACAGACAGCCAGGAGCTGGCAGAGCAGCATCCAAAAATAGAAAGGTTTCAATGACACCCATGTCCTCAGCAGGGAGGAAGGGCTGAGCCCCTTGAGCACACCAAATCTTTCTCGTGCGTTTTCAGTTCCTCCTGTGGAACTCCTGACTTTGGCCCAGCCCCTTCCTGCACGGAGCAGCCCTGGGGAGAGCAGGTTTGGGAGCTGCCCTACCTGCTTCAGCCAGCCCAGGGTTTAGACTGGGCTCCAGGTTCCCAGAATAGCACTGAGGGAGGGAGTCTGCCACACGGGCAGCCCTAAAAGGAAATTCTCTGCACACTATTCCTGGCTGCCTCTGCACTGACACTCAGCACCCCAAATGGCCAGGCTCAGCCAGTGCTTCCAGAGGGACAGGGAGGTCTGCAAGGGCCTTATCCTGCCCATCACAATGGTTCTGTGTTCTCACCTGGATGCTCTTGTGGGCTATTTCTCCCGGTGTTGGCCAATTTGTGGCATCACCGAAGTCACCAACCTTGTAACAAAGAGAAAGGTCCCGTTAGTGCACAAAGCTGCAGGTGCTGCTCCCTGCAGCAGAGAAGAATCTCTTCCACCCTCCACTGTCCCACAAACAGCTGTCCCCAGGAGGCTGGAGAGGGACACCCACACTGCAGTTACACCACCCCTCTCCCTACCCCAGCTGGAGCCCTGAACTAATCCCAAATAACTGCAGACAAGTTTATATCCATCAGACATTGTAATGAGGCTGCCACCAGCCCTGCAAGCTCCCAGCCTCTCAGCAAATATTCTGCCCCAATAGCAGCATTTGGCAGCAAGTTGCCCAGGGTAATTCACTCAATCACAGGTACCATCCTGTGGAGAAGGAAAGCACTCAGCTTACAGCACTCTAAATCTACCTGAAGCAACTACATCTCAGTGAAGAAGCTCTTCCACCTAGTGGCAGTCACAGCCAGGCACAGCCCCACTGAAGTGCCCAACTACAACCACCACATGCTGCCAACAAAGCAAGGGGATGGTCTCATGGTGAGTGAGAAAATGAAAGCAGATGGTGGGAACTCCCTCATTCCAGCCACCCCATGGTCACATCGGGGAACATCAACCACTTCCCTGCTGAATAAATGACCTGCTCACTAGCATCATTTCTATCTCTTTCAGGTTTCAGAGGACCTGCAGGACACAGGAAAGAAGCCAAACAGCTGCCCAGGTACCTAATGAGTCATGGCTGGGCACTGAGTTTATCTAGGCACAGAAACTCCTCCTCGCCCTTGTGCGATTGTTATTTCTGAATTAATTTGGAGTCAAATTAATTTTTTATCCCTCAGGAGATCACATCTTTACATGCAGGTGCTATGCTCCTCTGCCCAGGAGGCAAGTTTCCTGGGAAAACCAATTCCAGTGCAGGGCCATGCCTGTTTCACAGAGAGGAGCACCTTCCATCCCCAGGGCCCTCCTCTCTACAAAATGGAACAGACAAGGAAAGTCCTATCAAGTTGCAGATACATCTCCACTGGCTGCTTGGAGCCAACACCAACAGGCCAAGTCCCCAGCTGTGCCCCAGAAGTAACTGTCCCTCCATCGCCACTGATTCCCTAGAACAAACTGCCCTGGTTCCTCCAGAGGAGTTGCTTTGTCGGACATCAATTCCTCTGGCTCCCTGTGTGCCAGGGAGGAGCAGACTGCACAGGGAAGGACAGAGCTGAGGACACACCACTGTCATCACCCTGTCTGCACTGCAAAGCTGGGCACAGGCTGAGCCCACAAGGCATCTGGGGTGTCCTCGCAGTGGGGAGAGGTTTTCCACATCCAGGACTGCTCCAAGTGCCTCCCTGTTAGAGGGGAGGTGAGAAGGTCTCCCCTGACCTAGCTGGGCAGAAAACCGGTCAGAGCAGCATGCAAGACCCCTAAAATGCCGAAGAGGAGATAGAAAACAAGCCCAGCACATCAGCCTCTCCACAACCAAGCTTGTGAAGAGAGAGGTCTGCTCTCCAGACCCTTGAGAGGCTCATGCAGCACTGACAACTGCACCAGAAACTGGGGGCCAGCGAGAGGACAGCAGGCACAGCCTTACCTTGCTTCCTTTCCTCTGTCTTGGGTTGGCAGCCCTCACCACTTTCGCTGGAGTTGTAAGTTCTGCAAGAGAAGGATAACAAAAGTGTTAAAACACAGCTGAGGGCTGTGGGTGGGAGTGTTGGCTCTGGAGAGAAGTGAGTAGGAAGAAAAGCAGCTCCCCCTTCAGTAAAGGAGGGCTAAGAGGAAAAGGTGAACAGAAAACACAGCCAGCTCCTGACCTGAGTCTCAGAACGGCCCCATTAAGATCAGAAAACTGACCAATCCAGGCAGCCCAGAGAAGGACTTTTAAGCCCAACCTGCTGCAGGAAGGCACTCTCTGCCTCAGCTCTGCCCTCCCCAGCCAGGGAGGAGGGGGGACAAGGAGCTCAGCTCATTCTGCGAAGCACCCACAGAACAGCAAAACAAACATGCCCTTGAAGAGCTGAGACCCATCACAGCACCACGAGGTCGGTGCTCTCCAGGGAGCAGAGCGGGTCTCTGACAGAGGGATGCCAAAGTCTCTGGCTGCTGAATTCTGGTTTGAACTCAGGCATCCCAGCAGGGACAGCAAGTTCAAAAGAGGAAATGTACAGAGAGAATGAGCCAGATACACCAAGTGCCTAAATCCTGCTACAGCCGAAAGTGTTTAGGCACTGAAGTGCCTCTGGCGTGTTTTAACACATCAGAGTGAGACTGCTGGGGTTCACACCACCACAGACCTCACAGCAAGTCAAGATCTCAACCTCACCATGGCCCATCTTGGCTCCTGCTCACACGCCACCTCCTTACAAGCAGAAACAGAAATCCAACTTGCTTTGTCCCTCAGGTCTGGCTGTGAGTTCTCTGGATTGGGCTCACATAGGGCACAGAGAGTCTGAGCAACAGAGCAGCACAACTCTGCCCAACACAAATCAGCCCCACAAGGACCACGGACGAGGGTCTCCTCCACAACACCGGTGCTCCAGAGAGAGAAGCAAGCCCACTGGGCCCTGCCCCGAGGGGCAGCCCGTGCCAGGTGCCAGGCTCCTGCAGCGAGGATTTCTGCTGACTCACTGGCTTTGTTCAGAAGAAAAGCAGCCCTGGCTGGGGTAGGGTGAGGGTGGGAGGATCGGCAGAGGCTATCTGGGGATGCCCCAGGAAACACCCTGAGTGGCCTACTCAGCTCTGCTCAAAGCTGCCTTTGATCTCCTGCGCAAGGCTGGACAACTTTGCCTGGATGATCAAAACCGGTCCCCTTCCGAGCCTTGAAACCAGTGATTCATCCTGGCCTTGCTCAGCGCTGGAGGCTTTGAAGTGTCAATAAGGCAGAGTCAGACATGGCAGGACAGAGCCATGTGCGCTCCCCTTCCCCAATTCCTTTCTCTACGGCTCCTGCACAGGGATTTCAACTCCAGGAGAGTCCAAGCTCTCAGCTGGGTCCCTGAATCCTCCCTTTTTCCCTCAGGATCTCCCCAACCCACCTGCAATGCCTCCCTTCATGAGGCAGCAGCAGTCCCACGTGTCCCTCATTTGTCCCACGTGTCCCTCATTTATTCCATGTGCACTTCATTGAGAATCCTGGCTCCACAGCACAAAGCTTGCCACAAGGCTTTCAAACTTCCCTGCTAGTGTAGGAAGAGCCAGCGCTTTCAAAACAGCCCCCCAAATCCTCCACTCAACACCCACAGATGTCACCAACTAAATATAGCTTCAAAAGGCTCCAGGAGCTACAGCACAATCCCACAGCCAGCCCCCTTTTCCATAGATACAGAGCACCCCTGCCTGCTCCAACAGCACTGACGGGACTGGCACAGCCTGATCAGGCTCCAATCTCCAGGGCTGGGGGACAGCAGGGCTCCCTCTCTCCCTGCAAGGATCCCATCCAGGCAGCTGCTCCCACCACAGCACAGCCCACACCACAGCAATGGCATCCGGCCCTTTCCTCCAGCTGCTTCACCTCAGGAGCCCTCAAGGCCATGGATGCTCTTGTACATTTTTTTGGGAACCAGTCAAAGAGAGGGGCCTCATGAGCAGCAGGGAAAGAGGAGGAAAGAGGACGAAAGAGGACGAAGGGACACAGGCTGCAGGGGCGGGTGCCGCAGACTCCATCATCTCTGCGGGGGAGGGAGGAGATTGTTTGAAACAAGTTCTGCCGCTTTCCTTATCTGCGAGATATGAACAGGGATCCCTTATCTCGCTGAGGTGCTGAGAAGACTAATTAGCATTTGCAGAGCGCTGCCGAAGACAAAACACAAAGCAAAGGGCTGCAGCCCGGCAGGGAGGGAGGGAGGCTGCTCCAGCTGGGGCTGTGGGCATGTGGAGCGTGGATGGAGCCGAGATCCAGCAATTCATGGTGGAGACCAAAGTAGGAGACCGAGAGGGCGTGACCGTGCTGGTGGACACACGGCCAGACACAGCATCTGCTGAGCCAAGACCACGGCAAACAGAGGCCATGCATTCCTGGCACGCTCCAGGGCACAGCAACATAACCAAGGGCAGCAGCAACACATCTTGTGGGACTCAGCTGAAAAGACCCCCTGCAGGAAAACCTCACTGCATCAGCCCGGGA
Organism: Melanocharis versteri; assembly: GCA_013397845.1. Classification (NCBI taxonomy): domain Eukaryota; kingdom Metazoa; phylum Chordata; class Aves; order Passeriformes; family Melanocharitidae; genus Melanocharis; species Melanocharis versteri. The sequence continues at coordinate 1,850,698 of VZTG01004992.1, read as the reverse complement.
ACTGGAGAGCGAGTGAGTGCTGCTCATCCCACACGGGAGCCCAGGACAAGCAGCCAGGGACACTGGATACTGCCTTGGTTCACAGCCCAGCCTTTGAAAGCTGCTGACAGATGTCTCAGACCTCTGGGCGTCTCACAACCCTCCTTTTGCATCTGTTTGGTGGCAGTAAGTAATTTCAGTTGCACTAGCAGTGCCTGACCACCTCCCGAAAAACAGGGCCTCTCTGTGTGAGGGGACAGACAAAACAGCTGCAGCAGGAGCCAGGGCTTTTGTGGTTTGAGGCTGGCATGGGGACAGCAGGCAGGGAAGCAAGGAGCAGCTTTGCCTGCGGCCACAGAACAGATGCTGGCACAGCCAAGAACAGAAAAGCAGGTCTCAAGTTTTGATCTGCTGCCTGCAGCCAGAACCTGATCGTTTCCCAGCCGTGGGGTTGCCCAGCCACGAGGAGATTATCCCTTAGCAACCAAGGGGATGAGGCACAGGTGGGAGCACCCACGGCAGCCCCAATGCTGCTATCACAGCCAAACCCTTCCCGTGGCCATGCCACAGTCAAAGCACTCGCTGGCTTTGGACACTCACTCCCCAACACACCTGACAAACACCAAGGGCAAGGCTGTGCAGACACCTCGTGCTTTCCTGCAGCCCACACCTGGCTGGGGCACAGAGCCCTCGAGGTGGAAGGCTCACAGGGGCATCCAAGTGAGCAAACGCCTCTTATCTGGAAGAAGAGCCCTTGCACAAGGACCAGACAGCCAGAGTGACAGCAGATCCACAGCTAAATGTCCCTCCACCCCAACAGGGACACATGACATAGGACCACTGAGCATAGCCAAGGAGACATATATACTACCTTATCTGGGAAAATGAAACCGAACACCCAGCAACTGGTTTCCTGCTTTTTCTTGCATCCAATGGAATTAATAATGGAATTTCAGAGAAGGTAAATGAAGAGAGGGAATAAATCTGCAGTGCTGGGCAGAGATCTGGCATTACTGGAGAAATACCTGTACCTATAGCAAGAATACTGTAATGCCTGCTCCAGGTGTACCACTCATATGCAATGCAGACATGGGCTCAGAGAACCCCAGCAGCAGCTGGGACAGCCTCAGGCTCCCAGCAGGAATGCAGAGTCCTCAGCTCTGGCACACCGTCCCTGACACAGTACCCCCTCCTTACCCAGCAGCCAGGTCGACAGAAAGGAGCCATCCTGCTCCCTGCTCCACAGCCTGGCACCTATGAGAAACTGCTGATAAAGGTGGCTCCAAGCCAAGAGCCCGGACTTTGTGCTGAAGAGGCTGAGGGAGGGGCGCATGCTCTGCAGTGCAGGTCCTGATGGGGCTGCAAGAGCCAAACCAGCATCCCCAGCTTCCCCAGGGTCCTGGCAGGAGCTCCAGGGTGCTGTATGGGACAGACGGCCACGTGCCCAGTGGTCCATCAGGATCCACTCACTGTTCTGTCTCCAGACAATCCTCCCTCCTTCCCACACTTCTCGGGACACACTTGGCACATGTGAAGACTGTAAATCATAACCAACACAACGAGACACCTGCTCTGGCAATGCTCCTTCGAGGTTTTTACGTGAGGAACAGCAAGTGCAGCCTGGGCAAGGGTGAGCTGAGGAAAACATCTAAAAATGTTTCTGCCTGGGATTAGCTGTTTTCCCAGGAGAGAGACAGCTCCTTCAGAGTCATTTCACGAGGGCAGGAGAGTCCCTTCTGGGGTACTGACACACAAGAAAGTTGTGGTGGAACAGCACCAACCAGCAAAGAAATTCCCATAAGAAAGACCCAGCAGGCAGCCAGCCACAGCCAAGCCTGCCAGGACCCCACTGTGGCTGCAAAAATCCCTTTCCTGGCCTAAAAGAAGACCTAGGGAGCCAACTGAGAACAGCCCAAAATGTGCATCCCCATCCCCATCCTCCCAACAGGGGAAACTCAGGGTGCCAACCTTGTCCCTGTCCTTGCTCCAGGCCTCAAGCAAGCTCTCTCCCACGGTGGCCTGATCTGCACAGCAGTGGGGGCATGACATGGATTCAGAGACTCTCCCGTGGCACTCCACTGTCCATGCACTCAGTCCAGGACTTGGAGTCTGAGCCTGCCAAGCCATCAGAGGACACAGCTGGTGAGCTTCATGTCCACCAACAGCACACTGAGACATTTGCAGGACCAGTACTGCAGGCCAGATGTGACCTGCAAGCCAACAACAGTCTCCGCTCCCACCAGCAGCCCATCTCCTGCAGACAGTGACAAAGCTCTTTTCTTTTTGAGTCCATCCCAAAAAGGACCCCCTGAAATTACAGGCAGAGAAATCTTGAGGGACGGGCAAACACTTTATGCCCCTTTTGTGGATGCTGCACCTGTTCCTGCATCAGCAAGAGGCTGTGCTCGGTAACACACCCCTTGCTGGAAAGGGGCTGGGAAGCACCAGCAGATGGGAGGGGACCTCAGCCTCCCCAGGGAGCCATCTGGTAGCACCCCTGTGTGCAGAGAGGTGCAGATACCCCCAGACACCGATCAGCAGATCCACCTCTGCCCTGCCTCCCAAGGAGCTGCTCCCAGCACGGCCTCAGCCATGTGCCAGAACTAATGCCAGACTGAGATGGGAAACACTTGTTGCTGCGGCTCCACACACGAGCGGAAAAGCCTGGGATTTATAGCACTGACTGCTTGGCATGCTCACATTTTGCTGAAGGCATCACAAGGCACACTAAGCCAGAAAGGTTCAGGACAGGCTCAGCCCACAGACTGCACCTCCTCTAGGTTTGCGATGTTTTACAGCTCTACCTCCCACCAAATCACAGTCGCAGCCGGAGGCGCCTGAGTGCACAGAGGGGGAAACAAGGGAGCACTGGATGGAGTTCTCCGACAGCTTTAAATGAGATGTTATCACAAGGACATCTCCCAGCACAAAGGGGGTGGTGTCTCCACGACAGGGGCTCCCACCTGCTCCTGGGGACTGCGGAGAACCACAGTCAGCCCCATCACTTGCAGCACATGGTCTCACAGCTCCCAGCAGGCAGCGTCTGGCCTTGCTTACAAAGGTAAGAGGAGTATCTGCAACACCTCAGCAAGATCAGAAGTTTCCTGTACATGCAAGAAAAGCTGCAGTAGCGTGGGCAAGGTCAGGACCAAGCAGAAGACTGGATCCTTAAAGTGGACGGCTGAGCAGGATTCAGGTTGTAAAGCATGGGGGAAGCCTGTTGTTCAGCTGGAGCAGGAGATAAGCTGCAGGTACCGTGGCTCAAAGCCTTCCAAGCAGTTTTCCAAAGCTCCTCAGCAGAAGCCCCACTGTAGAAGCCCTACTGTAACAGCAAAGGAAGCAAGGAGCTGCCTACACCTCTCTGCAATTTAAGCTCTGCAACTGCTGCAAAGATCACTCGCTAAAAATAACTTCAAAAAGGGCATCTGACAGCTCCATGGAGAGCATGAGAACACTCCCACCTGGGTGTCCTAGGCAGCTCCAAGAGCTCGGGAGCTTGCCCTGGAAAAGTGCAGGGAGGGAGGCTGGGGTACAGGCAGGTGGAGCCAGAACAGTGCTGTCCCAGGCTGAGTGTGGGCATACGAGTTATAACCCCAGCTCTCCAAGCCCTCACATCCCTCAGCTGATAGTCCTGAAAGCCCCGGAACATGAGGAACAGCTCAAGACATGTGCGGAGCCCATCTCTGCTGACAGCACAAACGGGCAGCACAAATCCTCACAGCGAGGAGGGGCTCCAGTCAGACCACAGCCCTTCTCAGGGAGCTGAGCAACAGCACTGCTCCTTTAAACGCACAAAGCTGCCTCAAGCTCTACACACACGCGTTATCTTCAAGGTCTGACATGTATTTCCAGAACAAACGAGGGGCAGGAAGGGTCTGGACTTACCAAAAATGCATGATCATCTTCCCTGCAGCCTCTCAGTCCAAGACAGAAACGCTTCAACTTGTGACCAAGCTACACTCCAGGAGAAGCAGGTTAGGAAACGCCGACAGGCATTTCTAACATTAACAGTGTCAGTGAGGGCACCCTGGATTCTTCCTGGCACAGACAGCTACTATTAAAGGTAGCAAATGAACTCCCTCTTAAGGGCGAGTGACATCTTTCCACCGCCTTTTCAAGCAAATCTCTTCCCTGAAGAGGATTTCTAGGAAACTCCTGACACACAATCCATGCTCACAGCACTGCACACGACCCCTAAGGCACCAGGCGCACACAGAATGAGACGGCACATGAACCACTCCCTGCCCAGTTTTCTATAAAAAAAAAAAATCCTAAACTAAGGGTCCTCTCCAGGGGAAGCCAGCCATTCCCAGAAATCAAGAAGCATCGCACAGGGAACACAGCCAAGGTCACCCAGCTGACCAGACTTCAGAAACTGCCAAAATGAGGAAGCTGGGCTGGCTCAGGCCCCCAGAGCGGCTGAGCCATCCTGAGCAGGGAAAAGGCACCCACCACCCCTGCAGGAGAGGCTACTTCAGCATCAGTGCCTCAGCCAGCCTGTCTGGTGCAGACACATCTCCAGCTGGCAGAGCATGTCACCAGCAATCCCTCTTCTATCTATGGAAGATAGAAAAGCCTTCAAGGACACCTGCAAACAGTCCGTCAGGTTGAATGGTTCAGGGAGAGGGGCTGGAGAAGCCGGCGGCGCTCCAGGGAAATCACTCCAGGGAAAACGCCGTGTCAGTCTGGGCCCCTGAGAAAAGGCACGAGTTGATCCAGCTGCAGCTCCGGGCACGAGGCACAGCAAGGACACCTCAGCGCTGGGACAGGAGGGCACCTGAGGCAAGGCTGCAGGGGCCCAGGGTATGCAAGTGAGCCAAATCATGGAGGAGATGGAGGGTCAGGCCCTCCTCCAAGCCAGCTCAGAGACCAGCTGATAGTTCATGACCTAAAAAATAAAATCAGTGGTGGGGGACAGGGAGGGCTGACATGAACAGGAACTACAGGACAGCCAAGGGCAGACACCAGGCAAGACTCACAACTCCTTATGAAACAATAAAAAAAACCAACTCAACCCACTCACCTTTGGGGACAACTGATTTGCAAATTAAAAGGGGGTGTCCACCCTCCAGGAGGAATCAGGAGCACTTTCCTCTGCTCCCGTTTACCTCTGCTGCACCGTTCTGCCAGTTCTGCCAGGCTCTAATGAAAAGCTAGTTAACAGTTAATTATTACCCATTCAGACACACGATCCCCTACTCTGACTGCCCGGCTGGGAGGGATAAGACAGTCACGTGATGCAAAAATCCCGACCTTATGAAAGCACGGGCAACTATATTTAGTTGGAAAAACGATGACCTAGCGAGCCTGCTCCTCCCTGGCCCCCCCTCGTCAGAGCCGACCTGCCACCTCCCAAGATCCTACCTCCATGGCACCCAGGAAGATCCTCATCCAGCAGGAGCTGTAGTATTTAAAACAGGGACACCTGGCACGGGAGCAAGCCCTGTGTGCATGTCCAGGCTGTCCCGGGTGGAGGGGGCAGACCAGCACACAGCCTGGGCTGGGGGGACCCTCCCTCCCCATCCTCAGTGCTCTGGAGCAGGTCACCTTGTCAGCAGCAAAAGCTGATAAGGACCAAGAGCAACAAACAGGGGCCTAGCCCAAGGTCCTGGACCTTATCTTGAAAGCAGGAGGCACACTGGAGGGACGACCAGTGTGACCAGCGTGACCAGCACAGGAGAGGCATTCAGCAGCAGCACTCCAGCTGCTGGATTCTCCATGCCCAGGGAGGGTGATGCCCTGAGCTGGTGACAGGAGTTTGCCCCCCTGGATCAGTCTGCCCCTCTCTCCTCAAGGCAGCTGGGTGACAAAGACAGACACTGGCGTGCTGAGAACGGAGCGGGAACCAAGGCAGCACCACTGCTGCGGAGAGATGGCCCCAGAAAAAAGGTGCAACAACAAACTCCAAGAGCATCACCTGCTCCCTCTGCAGTGAAAGAGCTTCAAAGCAGAAGAAAAACAAAAAGCCTGGGGACGAGACATCATTAATCTCTTGTCATCAGCAGAAGGGTGCTCTCTGCTTGGATCCCTCTGCGGCCGACGAGACAGCACAGCCGGCGGCGCCCGTGGCACGAGCAGGAGGAGGTCACTGCATCTCCGCGTATCCACACTGACACGATCCCTTTAATGGCCGTCAGCCTCTTCTGCAGCTGCATCTGGGGACTTGGAAGCTGACAAAACCCTTCCTGGGAAGCATCTGCTACATCTCACTGTAAATATTTAACAACGAAGAGACAGGAATCGAGAGCCAAGCGCCTGCAGAGAGACCCTCCAGCTCCAAGCGTTCACACTGTCTAGGAGGAGACTGTGCAGCTCCCACTGAGCCAGTGGGGGGGGAGAGGGGTCGTACAAGGCAAAAGTGCAAACTCTGCACAAAACATGCCTCTGGAAAACCTGTCATCTCAAAGAAGAGAATGAGTTTCCAGAAAGGAGACTGTGATGCACTTTAAATAACATCACTCCGAGTTTCTCCTGCTGTGATTCCTGTACCTGCCTGGCTACTTTTGCAGAGGCATCCCTGCAGGACCAGAGTGTCCCCTGAGCAGTGGCCACTTGCTAAGTGACCACTTAACCTCGCCCTCAGCCTGCACAGCTGCAAACCTACCTCCCTGACTGCACAGAACAAGAAGAGACTGAGCAGCAGCTCAGCGCGTGAGACCACAGAAGACAAAGCCAGCACCGTGCAAAAATCCAGTCCCATCTCACAGGGCAAGGGAAAGTAATAGTGATTTGGTGGTAGGAGCAGGTGCAGCAAACTTTCCCAGGAATTTAGGGAGGTCATATACAAGTCTCCCACTAAGCAGGCTGTCTCCATAAATGTGCTGAAGAAATCTTACAGTCCTGTAACCACCTGGATTAAACTGAGCACAGGTATGGGGGCTTCGTCCTGTTGGTGAATCCAGAGCATTAAAACCGTGACAAGGTACTCGAATATCCCTGTGATCTTTGAGAGCAAACAAAAGAGCTTCTTTTTGTGCTACTTCAAGATTACTGTAGCTCAGCTGAACTGATTTCAGGGCCTGCTTTCCAAGCAGAAGATACACCACCCTCACTTATGCCCCCCACCCTAAGCGAGATGTAGTGACATTCCAGTTTTTTTTAAATAACTCTGATATAGCAACTTCCTTCCTGGGTTCACAATCACATGAATCCTGTTGCATAAACTACTCTCTCTAATAAAGCTAATTCCAGTGCTACAGGTGGCTGCCTCCCATGTCAATACAGAGCATAAAAGAGTACAACACCCTAATCAGACCAAGTCTTTCCAAAGGAGTCAGGAATACCCAATTACAAAAGCATGCAACATAGCACTTTCCTAATTTAAAGACCCATCTCCCCTCCTTTTCTTTCTAAAAGATTAAAAACCACTTCCTTGCAGTGGTAGCATCACCCTCATCTCTTTATGGAAAACTTCACAGCGTTTAATTCAAAGGGGCATTTATAAACCCAAGAAAGATATCTCAGACACTGCTGACAATTGTACAAAATGATCAGGTCAGGGTGCAGCAGATGAAAAAAAGTCATCAGGAGTGGTGAAACCAAGACAGAGTGTCACTTGCTGCTCTGCTGAACACCAGCGCATCCACAACTGCACCCTGCAGTCAGCTCTGGTCTCTTGAATTCAACAAGGGCACAGGGCTGTTGCAGCTGCTCAAAGAAAAGCAATTAAACCACCCAGAGGCAGCTCCTCGAGAGGTGAGACTAAAAAGGCTGGGATCCTCCACCACGGAGAGGAGGAGGGCTGGCTGCAGCATGTAGGGGGCCAGGAGGGCACAGCCACAGCACACTAAGCTAGCAGGAGATCCACTTGAAGTGGCAAAAGTATTCCTCTCCAGAGCAGGCAGCAAATTTCACGTAGTAGCAAGTCCTGGGAGCTGAACAGCATCAGCTGCCTGGCAGAAGAGTTTGGTGTCCACAGCGAAGTTGTCCACATACATTCAGCTGCAAATGTGCCCTCCCAGAGCTCCTCAACAGCAGAAGTGGGAATGTGAGAGTGTCCCTCTGCCCACCAAGCCCAACCCTGCATCTCTCAAGGGTGCTGAAGTCTCAGCTTTTCGTCTGAACTCCAGATCACATGGTTTGAAGTGGCTTCTTCTGAAAAGCACCCTACAGCTGCCGAATCCTGGCTGTGGGATGCGGGAGAGGAGAGGACTGAGGCACTGCTGTGCCAGACAGAAGGAAAGTGAGGCCTCTCTCCAACAACTGCTCTATTTGCAAACACTATTAGGTAACTGGGATGCAAACACTGCTGCCCTTCCACCTCCACAGAGCTCGCACGTGACACGGGGACGATCCAGGCTGAGGATCCAGGCTGAGGGCAGGCCGCCACTGGTATCTATATGCTAACAAGCTGAAACATGCTCTGGGGCACACCACAGCTACTGTGCCTACAAAATGGCTGATTTTTGGCTCAGGCGCCCCGCCTATGCAATTCCCAACCCTGATACTGCGACTCAGCATCTTCCATCACTCTGCTAACCACTTCCCTGGGAGAAGAACAACAGACTTCTCAGCCAGAGGGGAAACCAGCCATACAGACTCACCTGACTTCACAAGATTAACCTTAAAAAATAGACCCCTGACATACATATGGGAGTTCTGGTGACCAGAGTAAATTAACTCATTCAATAACCTCAGTGAAAAGGAGGTGAGGGAGTCAAACTCAACAGCCTCAGGAGTGCACAACAGCTCTGGTAGCAGGAGCGGTGCTACTCTGCCTTTGCCTGCTGCCTTCACACTTCACTGTGTTTCAAGATACCAGGGCTTCCAGATAAGCTTAGTGTATGGGATGGCACCAGCTTTAAGGCTTTTCTGGAGAAAGGTATGAGAAAGACTGCACAGCATCCTGTGCAGCTACCATTTAGAGGAATCCTGTTTAAGCTTTAACTTATCTCCTAAAAAACATACAGAAATGTAAAAAAGCCCCAAGCTCTGTAGGTAATGTTTTCTGCAACACTGCTGACACGTAACAAACACTTTCTGAAGCGCTATCATCTGCTGCAGACACACACTCGTGCCCCACCCTGGAGGCAGCTGTGCAAGGTCCCCAACCAGCTGGAGAACAGAGGATGGAGCAGTGCCAAGCAAAGGACATCTCTGAGTTCACAGCACAGGCAGACAAAACCCAACACCCAAAGAAGACGGATCTTCAGCAGGGTGAAGAAAAGCCTCCTATGAACTCAACAGATGGGAATATATCTTTGCTCCTTCAAAACCTTAATATTTCACTCATATGTTGAGAAAGCAAGAAAATCATGAGATACTTACAAATGTGGAACAAAGCCTTAATCCAGTGCATTTAGTTGTACACCATGGCCTTAGAAGCTGGCTAGAGCTCTGGAAACAGATCCACAACTTCCATCTCTCTGTTCAGTTCCAAAAGTTGGATTACAGTGCCTCCAATGTTACACCAGACCACTCTAAACCAATGAGTTATTTTTACTGAAATCAGCTTTAAGACACCAGAGCTGATTTCCTACTTCCAATGCCTCCACCATCAGCAGCGATTTACCCTCACACTATCCACGTACTGGTGAAATGGGATCCCACGCAAAGACAGACATCAGAGGTGGACACAGTGACACGCCTGGGGTGACACAAGGCCAAGTCAGGCACTGACTTCCATTCCCAGTGCCTTTGCTATGGCACATCCCCACATGGCACTACAGCTCTGAGACAACAGGCTCTCATTGACTGATCTTGGTATCACTGGTTAAAACACAAACCTTTCCTTCAGTCTTGGCACTTCCACAACATCAGCCTGGATGAGGAGCTTCTGGCAATTTGGGAAAGGCAGGAACTGAGATCATCAATATCCGCTTCTGAAAACTACATTCCTTTCCTGATTTGAAACCTCCATCCAGAGCAACCTCCCACCCAGCAAGGCTGCACACACCACTGGGGACAGGAAGTTTTCTCTTTGCAATGGTGGCAACACAGCGAGGACCTTGGTTGTCCTAAACAGCAATACTCAACAGCGACACACAGACTAAAAGCCACAGGGGAGGTCCGTGTCTTCCCAACATATTGCAAATTCAAATATATATCCTCAGGTTCATAGACACATCCATCTGTATACAGGTAACATATAAACAACAACAATCTGAGTTATATTTGCATCTTGACACGTCAGTGTTTCCAGTTATGTGTGATGACCAAGACCTACAAGTTCCCAAACTCTTTCACCCTGGACATCCAAATTTGCTATGCTACAATGCATGGGAGGAAAGAACCTCCCAGCAGTTTAGTCATCACTACATGAAAGCATAAAAGATGTCACTGCTATGCAGGAATGGCCAAATATTAGAGGTTTGTTTAGAAAGTTTGTTTGCTTCTGGTTTTTTTGGGGGTTTTGTTTGTTGGTTTGTGGTTTGGTTTTGGGTTTTTTAACATTAATGTCCATAGCATATTACTGTACCAATCTTCTAAATCTGGTTAGCGCTGACTCTGCAGGAAGAGAAGTTCAGGGAAGGCAAGGGAGAAGGAGGTTTGAAGAGCTCCATTTTTATTTAATACATACCAGACTGGCCATCAGTTGGAAATATATCTGTAAAAGAAAAAAAAAAAAGATCAGTATTGGTTGCAGCTGGAGTGCAAATCATATTTAAAAGGTCTCCTCTCTCAATTTGTTTGCTTTAGCTAAACAGAGGAAGTATTTTCTTAGTATCTCAAGTTAAACATCAATCCAGCTTGGAACCCACCTCAATTCAACCACTTGCTGTTAGAAAGATTTTGAAGGAGTCTGTGTTTATCCAAATGTGTTGCTCTCATAAATAACCTTCTGTATTGGCTTCTAACAGACAGCAGTGCACAATAAAAAAGGTTGTTGAGATATACAAAGATCCACACAATGAGCTACTTGGTGGCACCCCACACTCCCCAAGCAGTATCAGATGGAAATCTACAGAGAACATCTAACAGGGAGCACAGGTGGAAGCCAAGGCAAAAGTCAAGTGAGCATTCTTCTCATGGTCCTTGGTTTCTGCAGCCACGAGGGACATCAGCAACTGTGCCAGGCTCTAACACAGCACCTACACCAGACACACACACCCATCACCAAACAGACACCCAGGGCCTTGGCACATCACCCATCACACCAGGAGAACCTCTGCCCTTTCCCAGCTCAGGAGTCTCTGTCAGCAGGCACTGCCAACTGCCCAGGACAGATGGACTCTGGGGGGGTTCAGACCCCAAAACAGATTATTCAACCTCCCCAGCCCCCCAAGCTCTTTCCAGTTAGAGGTACAGGCCATTCTCTTGGCAGGCCTTATGTATTGCTGGGAAGGACCAGACTTTTCATTTGAGGAACACACAGGACAGTGTGTGTGGAAAACCCCTGTTGATAAAGGCTCCCCCAGAAGATATGAAAACAGTACTTTCGAGAGAGCAATACATTATGTTTTCTTCAAGAATCCTGGAAGAGGAGGGGGAAGGAAGGCTGCCAGCAAGGCAAGGTCCTCCTGGGACAGGGGCAGGCCCCTGGCCCCTGCTTATCAGCTACCCAAAACACACATTCAGCTGGAAAGTCACAAGAGTTGCAGCAAGGACTACCCCTCAGGCAGGGCAATGCTCTCTGGCCTGGGCTCAGCTCATGTAAAAACAACAAAAACACCCCTCCGCCAAAATAACGTCTATTTCTCTTCCTTTGACTTGCACCATGTTCAAAGCATCCTCAGGCAGGGATGCTTTCATCCCACATAGGAACAGGAAGAGCCAAGTAGAGCCAAAGTACCCAGAAGTTAAATCAAGACGCTCCACCATTATTACACAGTTATGGTCTGTGGCCATTTGAAGGCATGACATCAAGGACAGCCCAGCACATCCAGAACAGTTTCCAAGCACCAGTTTGGATCCTTTGCAAGCTGCATGTCCTGCTGCAATCCTCCACCAGCCCACGTCCCAAATGCATTTAAACATCTTGTATTTCTGTATGGTCACTGAGCAGTTCAGGCTTCTACATCAGTGAGCTGAAACACCTTGTACTTCATAGAATCATTAAATGGTTAAGGTTAGAAAAGACCTTTAAGATCTCAAACAAGACCCAATTTATGTCCCTACTTATGCTTCTCTGCAAAGGAACAAGGTGGTAACACTGGTATCCCACCTGTTTGGATCAGCTAGCTGTACCAGATGTTACCAAAAACCAAAACAAATAACAACAACACAACGGTTGATATAATAAATCCCTCTGTGCCAGCCAAGAACTTAGCAAAGCCAGGCTTTGGCAAACATTCCCCTTGCTGTACCTCGAGGGGTGCAGTTCTCCAGTCTGCATTCCTGCTAGGCTGTCCCACCAACTCTTCATCAAACACACACCACAGCAGAACCAGCCATTCACAAAAGGTCCAGGCTCTAGACACCACAAATGCCACCAAATCAGGCAGCAGCTGCAGGTGACCCCTCAGCAACATCTCCTATCAGATGTGTCACCACCACAACTCCAAACTCGCATTTCCTCAAGGTCTCCTCTCAGCTCACTGCTGTATTCCCCACTGCCCTGTCCCTCTCTAGATGTGCAGCAAGGCTCTCCTGGCTCCTCCTGAGCTCAGCCACAGCCCTAGAGCAGCTTTGCCACTGCATTTACTAGAAAAGCAGTGACTCTACTCAGTGGCTGAGGTCAGCAGAGAACAAGGACCACATGTGATGGCCAAGGGCAGATACAGCTCATATTCACCTCAAGAGGTTTGCCAGGGCAACTCCTGCCAAAGAAGGACACTTGCACCCAGTGCTCAGCCCCCTTGCCTGGGAGAGGCTGAGCTTGTCCAACTCATCACACCTCTGATTAATGCAGATTTGACTCCAAGCTCTCCAGAGCAGACTGAGAACACTGGGCTTGCAGGCAGCTTTCCCCAGAGCTGAGAACAAGCACAGAGCAATCAGTCTGCAGGGCCTGCTCTGAAAAACAGGGCTGCTGGGAGGACACATGTGAGGCAGGGCTGGTCAGGGACCAACAGGCACAACGACCCTTTGGGACACCTTTTTCCCCTGCAAGCACAAGTGACTTAAATTAAAAATTAGCCTGCCAATTAAGGGCAGCACCTCAGGTGCCCAAAAGAAGTCTAAATCAGGCAGTGCTTTCTTTTCCCAAGAAAGCCATGGTAGTGAAGGAGGCAGAAACATGTGGCCAGCAGGTAAAGCCCTGGGCTCCTCTCCAAGGAGCCCACCTCGTACACTGCAGGACTGAGCTGCCTGTCCAGATCAGCTCCTTTCCCAGCTCTCCCAAGGCTAAAACTCAAACACAAAGGACTGAGGCACAGAGACGGCTTTTTGCTCAAAGTCCCAACACAGAAAGGTGAAGCCAGCAAACCAGCCCCACACCAAACCAATTCCTCACACATGCACACACCTGCTACCTCCCAAGGCACCCTGATGCCAGGTATTCCAACACTGGCCAGATGCTGCAGGACAATGCCTCACAGCAGCTCTCCATCATCCCATCAGCCACCTGCACAGCAGCAGACAATCCCTACATGGGACCCAGGCAGCTCTGCCCCTGTCTGAGTAACACCCTCCCAGCCATGCCCAGCCTGCCCTCCAGGCAGACCAGTGGGAAGGAGCAAGAAATAACAGTATCGCAATGCAAATGAGCAGATCCCTGAAATTTGGGCCCTATGATCTCACATTTCCTTCTCCTTCTTGCACGCAGACACTTTTGTTTCTCAGCATGTGCCCAAAATCAGAAAGACTTGGTGTCTGAACAAAGGGATTGTAGTCACCACGGGAACCAGTGATCTCTTCACTGCAGAGCCAGGTATTTCCCAAGCCCCTGACCATTCTCCTCAGCCCTGCACAGTGTCCATACAGCCTACAACATCTCAACAGAAAACACATTCTGTGAATCTTCTTGTTATCAGCAAAGGGGAGTGGAGGAAGGAGTGAGGAGGAGGAGGTCAGAGGTGTGCATGGCAGCTGGCAGGATGCTGGGACAGGCAGAGAGCATCCCCTTCAGGACCATCACATGAGGGTGCAGATGTGGTACAGGGGTGCTTGCTCTGAGCACCAATACCCAGACCTGCTGCACACAGAGCCCAGGAGATATAACTAAATTGAGGGCAGTCGTCCTTATTTTAGGTGGTGCTGGGGGTGGATCTCAATTTCAATTTTTGCCTGATGGTATTTTTACACAAAAGAGGAGACCGTATGCTAAAATGGGGCATTTAAAGAGAAAAGCTGATGCATCCAGACACATACCTCCTCCCCAGGGGCTATCTGGCTACTGCTGCTATTCAGGTATCTGGGACAGGTCCAGAAAGGTCACCCCATTTATGAGCCCCCATCTCCCCTCCGCTGCTCCCTGAGGAAACACGTGCCAACCACGCTCCTCCGCCAGCCGCGCTCACAGTGCCGAATCCAAACGCCCGCACAGGAAGCCTGTCTTCTCCCAGCTCAGCAGCTACAGCTGGGAAGGGACCTCCACCACCCGCTGCCTGTCCCCAGCCCCCCTTTTCCAGCACGGACACTGCTTCCTCCTGGCAGGGCCCAGGAGGCAGCAGCTGAAGAGCAGCTCATTATCCCTGACGCAAGAGAAGCGCTGACTCGTTATTACAGCAACCTGCAGCCATAACTGCCGAGAGGCCGCGCGGCCGCAGGCCGAGTGCCAGCAGGAACCAGCTCCCTGCTGGCCCCCCACCTCCCATCACCCTTCTGCTCTCCTAACGGGAAAAACCACCCCAGAGTGCTTTATGTCACCTGCGAGGCACCAAAGAGCGCAGACTGGCACCACACACCAGGGTGCTGGCAGAGGGCTGTGCACGCACAGGTAGGAGCACAGAGATGACAGCCAGCTCCTCGGCTGCTCCCAGTGGGACAGGGGGCTCATCCACACTGCCACAGGAAGACACCAGCTGATTTGTTCTGGCTTTCGACCCGTGAAGTTGTAACCAAATCATCCTCCACGTTTTGCAGACAAAAGACTCGGACGTCAGCAAAAAAAATGACCTCTCCAAGGTCACGCGGGGACTCCGCAGCACAGACGTGACCAGAACTCGATCACAATGGCTCGAAAGCTGCAGGGCTGCACTGGCTGCCCAGGAGGGGGACTGGGGAGGGAAGTGCTGGCGGATGGCAGGATCGATTGGTATCTCTCCTCCTAACCTGACCCGCTGCCCAGCGGGGACGATCCAGGCAGGGGAAAGGTCCAAATTACATAGTCCAGCATGTACTGCAAAGAGACCAGAGCTGCTTGAATCTCTTCTCCGGCCCCGTGCAACATTTCAGTTCAAATCTCTGTCACCTGGCACCCCCTCGGAGGCCAAGGCAGTGCCTGCACAGATTCCCGAGACAGTTACAGGCCTCTTCAAAGCAACACTCAGCAGAGAAGGGGGTGAGGTCTGCTAGGGAAAAGTAGCAAAGCAAGAAACCCTAAACCCAAAGATTAGCATGGCCAATTATATCCCTCCCGAGATCTTGTTTGCTTCCTGTTCCCCTCCTTTGTTACCTGCTGAGCAGGATCAGGAAGGGTCCAGCTCTCAGTCACCTAGATTGTCCCAACCCTCTCCAGCTGCCAGGTCCACGCAAACAACTCCCATGCCTCTCAACTTCCTATAGGATCTTCACCCCCTCAAGGAGAAGCTGAAGCATGAGATAGATGGATCAATCCTAACATGATGCTGGCTAGGTCCCAAGATACCACTAAGGTCTGTGCAAGAAACAAAAAAAAAGCTACAGAGGGGTTTATCCCAAATCAGTTCCTCTGCAAGGGTATCCAGACCATCAGTACCTGGTAAGGGGTTTTCTGTTCTCTGTCCAGAGGAGAGGTTAGATTCGTTTTCAGACGCCCCCATCACCTACACTGGCTTAAGAGCTGCAGCCAGTGTGAGCTCTGACATCAGCTTCCCACAAACCGCACGGAAATAAATGCCTGAAACAGGTTGTCAGTGTATGAACAGCTGTGGGTTTGGTGAAGTTCAGCCGTGGTGCCCCTGCTATCTCCATGTACTTGAAAAGTAATGAAGACTTCGAGCATCACAGAGTTTCAAGAGAAACAACCCTGAAAAAAAAAATCACCTACTCCAAAATCAGAGCATTATCTGAGATAACTCCCTAACTAACACCACACCACACACTAAATGAGTACCTCAGCACTGACGTTCAGTCTCCTCCAGAGCGAAGGGGAGCAGTGCAGACCCAGCAGGGCTGTGCCACCGGCTGAACACACGGTCACCAGCCGGACCAGCACCGTGCCTGGCAAAAACACCTTTCAGAGATCCACATGGAAGAGGGTCTGGGTCTCTTCTCCAAGCACCAGAGATGCCAATGGGGTTCTGGGGAACCTGACCAGAACAATGAGATCTCTCCAAACAGACAGTCCTGCAAACCCAACACTCTCATATGCACAGGCACACAAGGAATAACTGGAAGGTCACAGGCTGCTGTTTCTCCCATCCACTTATCAGTGCTTGCACTGGGGAGAACAAACACTGGGTGTTCTCTCCCATTAACCCCTTCCCCTCACCTCGTAAGTGGAGAAGCAGCAAAGTGCTGCTGCTCCAGAGCACGCGTCCCAACATTCCTGATCACAAACCCAACAAGGGGCTTCAGAGAAAGTTCAAGGCAACTTAAAGGTGCTCGATTACTGCTCCCATGGAGCAGCTGGTGACCCAGCTCTCTGCCTCACATCCTTCAATCACCTGTAAGCCTGGAGTGACACCACTGGACACCTTAGGCCTTCCAGAAGAACAACCCTAAGTGAGTCTGGGCCCAATGATCACAGTCACCCTTCCCAAACTGCTCTTTAACCCACTGAATATTGAACAGGCAGTACAATTTCTGGCACAATCAAGCAAAATACTGTCTCAAAGACTCTTGTTGAAATATAGGAGCCATTTTGGTGCAGGCCAGAAGCCAGCTGGATCCCACACTGTGGAAATTGGTATAGAATGGTGTTTCCCTCCGACAGGGCTGTCACACTCAGTGCCGCAACGCACTTTTCTGCTTGCACATCAAGGGCAGACCCAAACACCAGAGAAGCTTTGCCCAAGGACAGCTCAGTAAGCAGCAGGCAGAACAGATCCATCTCCCTACAAAGGAGAATCCATTAATGTACCCAGAAATCCAGTGTCTCCATGAAAGAGGATCCCACCCCACCTCCTCAAATGCACCAGTATCGTGGTAATGCCCTGTAACATCAGACAAGGATGCCATGAACCCCCATGGAAACCCCAGAAACTGAAAACTGCAAGGCTCTCTCCACCTTTAGGCTGCAGGCAGAGAGCCAAGCAGGGGGCTATAGGATACACAAGGCAGCACAGCGAAGACAACATAATTAAATCTCTTAACTGAATTACAAATCATCAGACTCACAGTCTGAAGTGTTCCCTCCCTCTGGCCCAGGCTATCTGCTTGGTTTTAATCAAACACTCAGCCGTTCCAATCACCCTCCAAACTCCATCCTTGCTTGGTTCCACTCTCTGCTGACAATTACATCAACTCAGATTTCACCTCCAACTGAAGCTAAGAGGGTTATCTCACTGTAATCTGCCATGTCTCCTCCAAATCATCTTCACAATTGTTTTTACAGGTTTAATTTTAAAATTTAAAACTGTGGCTCATTTACAGGAAATTCCTCCCTGCAGAGTATGCAAATGTCACATTTATCATTCCACAGTTTAAAAAAAGGCAAAAAACCCCAAAAAACCAGCAACAGTGAGCTTGGAGAGCTCACCTGAGACTGAGAAGCCAAAAGAAAATAGTCCCCTTTTTGTTCAGCTCAGTGCAAGACCCTCTGCAGTGGCAGAGGATTTCTGAGCACTCAGAAGATGCGTGAGATCATAGTCGGTATTCCCCCGAGCTCTCAAGGTTGAGCTGGGAGTTGGGAAGTGAAATTCAATACGATTACAGACAGTGAAGTCTCATGCTTTGTCATCTGAGCACATGGTGGAGACACCTCTGTGATTCGCTCTTCTGTCTTGCTGGGTGGAACCTCGTGCAGGAATATCCCATCACTTCTGTTTCAGTCACAGTAAAAACCTCCAGACAGCTTTTTTGGGATGTGTTTCTCCACATTTCAGTATCTGCTGCTACAGACACATCATTTCTCAGCATGACACATACTGGTGTCACTCCTTACACTTAATTCTACATTCTGTTTTTCCCTCTGCTTTCTCCCTTGCACAGCCTTGCAGCTGACCTGCCAACAAGAGCCCACCTGGAGGTAACAGCTACGGTACAGTGCTTCAGCCACTCCTCTAGGTCTCTCTTTTTGTGCTAGATGAGGCAAGAGCATGGCTATTTCTTGTTGTGGTTATCTTTATTTTCAGTAGGCTCGTTCTGTGAGGTCAGGAGAGCTGACACAGACCTTCTGACTACTTGGACTTGGAAGTGTAACCTTTCCAGTTAAAGCAAAGGCAAAAAATTGCCGTGACAATCCTAAGGGTCTTGCAGGAATAAACTCAGTGCTTCTTTTGCAACACTTAATAAAAAAAAAAGGAAGATGTGACCTTGGAGAATCTGAAGAAATTAATTTCCTGTAGTTTAAGTGAACGCTGGCTTATCAAACATTTGAGTGTTGCTTATTAACTGTGAGTTCTCACTATTTCATTCTGTCTCTAGCATCATCATCTGCAAATGTGCAAACCAGATAGTATGGTAGCTAAGACTTGGTAAAATAATCACTCATTTACACCGCTGACCAGAAGCTTTCAAAAACACAGTCAAATGGAAAAAGAAAATAAAAAAGGCTGTGTGATTTAGTGTAGAGGCTGAATATATATCACAAGTAATCTGCTAAAAGACAGTGCTCAGTATTTAGCAACATACCCATCTCTGGCAGCACCTCCAAGTCACCAGGCAGGTAAAACACCAATCTCCCCACACACCTTTTCTCTTACTTTCCCATCCACAAAACTCTAACCTTCCCTCATTTTTGTGGTTTTTCCAATTTCATTCTTGTTTCCCCACATACTTAGCCAGGAAAAAACTCACCTCTTCTCCCAGCTTTTTTCAGACTTCTTAAAAGCTACCTTATCTAGCCCTGAAAAGCCCCTGTTCTCTCCAGGCATTCACGCTGCAGGCGAGTCAAAGAAGTCAAATGACTAGCAGGAAAGGAGAAGCGATAAGAGCCCCTCTGCGCCCGCCGTGGCCGCGGCTCCCTCCGGCGCAGCCGAGCCCTGCAGACTGCAGAGTCACTCTGCAGGAGCGCGGCACACGCCGCCGCTCAGCTGGAAAAACGTGCTCAGCCGTGTGCTGGGACAGGCTGCGCTGCCTCCCATCCCACTGCCCCCCGAGCTGTGCCCCCGTACCTGGCCCAGGAGGAGTGGAATAGCAGTGTCCCACCTGCCGGACCCCACCTCGGGCTCACGCAGCCCCTCCCGGGCAGCAGGAAGGACACACAGCACATTTCCGCCCCCTGTCCGGCTTCCCAACCGTGCTTTAACTCTGCCTCGTGTGTCAAGGACACCTGAGGTTCACAAGCCCCAGCCGAGCCCTCATTTCTCCCGGTTGCCCCACGGCTGTCACCGCCACCAAGGGATCTCTGCAGAGCTTGACAGAGATCAAATGAGTGACACTGAGGGGCACCAGAGACGCTTCTCCTCCAACACCTTCCTCGTGGGGCAGGGATGCCTCTCCTGGGCCGCGTAGGAGGCCAGGGCTGCTTTGGGGAGCGAGTTGGGAGTGAAGCACCTGCTAGGGCAGCAGGTCACAGACCTGTTCCCAGCCACTTCAAGGGGTGTCCAGCAGGAAGCAAACATGCTTCCCCAGGAGCACAGGTCAGGGCAGGCTGTGCCCGCCAGCACATTGCGAGTGTCACACATATTCTGAAGGAACCTGAGTGACATTTTCTAGATCAGGAGAAGAGAGGGCATTTGTGTCACCTCTGAGTGTCACCAGAACCAGACTGAGTGGCATCAAGACCTCAGTCACACCAACAACCACCCCCGTTGACCATTTCTAAAGCAAATTAAGGTTTCCACCCGGCCCGTTGTGACAGAGCACCCAACTCAACCCAGCCATGGTCACCTCCAACACACCGTCAGTCTGCAGCAGAGAACTCTACCAAACCTTATGGTTTCTCACCACATAAAGGAACAGGGTGACTCAAGCTCACAAAATAAAAATGAAATCACAACCACTGTAGAGCACTGAACCCTGCTGCGCGTTGCCATACAACCCAGAAACATATAGAAGTGTCAAGGGAAGCTTCTGCTCCTAAGTCAGCTTTGCTCCAGAAGGACAGTGAAGGTAACCCACTGATAAAGCAGGCATTAGATGAGCCAGTTCCCAGCCCTCCCTCCCTCTCCTTGCATGTCTCAGCAGAATATCCCCCAGCACACGCAGCTTTAATGCTGCAGGAAGAGCTCTTGACCCTGGCAATACCCACAGCGAGTGTTACACCAAAGCTGGGCCGGATGACTTGCTAAGGATGGCTCCAGCAACTCAATCAGCACCGTCAACCTGGTGCAACACTGAAACCAGCAGAGCCACAATACATCACACACCAGTTTGCTCAGGAAAGGCAATCCACCCACGAAGCCCCCAGACTGCAGCACAAATGCATGCTCTGACAGACGAAAGTTCAGTTAAGAGGATCTTCTGGGAACCTCCAATTACAGGATGAGCCTCCCTTTAGAAACATGTTGACACTTCACCGCAGTTTCCACAACCTTTCCCAAAAACAAAAGTTTATCTTGCACAGCATTAGAATTGCTATCAGCAAACCTATTTCCACCAAATGCCTCGTGCCAGTTTTCGCTCCACAGCTGCGGGACATTCATGTGCACACCCACCTCTCCGTTCTGCCAAGCAATCCAGACTGACCCTGACCCAACACTTACCCCACAAAGAAGTCTGGTAATTGATTTATTCAAGGCCAAATTCAGTTCCCATTTGTTCTGGTCACCCATTAGCATTACCTAAATACACGAGTAGCTACAAGTTCTCCCAGCACTGTACTAACTTCTTTGAAGCCCTTCTTTTCCCTCTCCTCTGACCTCAAGTGGTGCAGCTGTATCATTTGATACAAGATATTCAGAATAACAGTTATTTTAATGCAAGGAGGTTAAGTCTCTCAGCTCCACTCAAACCCCACTAACAAGGACCTGGACCCGCAGAACGAGCGGAACCAAAGCCCAGTTTCAAGTGAGAAAAGGAACAAGTGCAGAGCTGGCCATACCAGAGACCACAGAGTGGATCCAGAGATCTACCCAGAGCTTTAGCCAACCCCAGGAGACAACTTCTTGGCCATGAAAAGCTCCACCTAGATGGCACTATCACCATGGGAGAGCTCAGCAGCTATCACCAAGGTTGCATCACCTCTTTCCCCAAGCTCCCTGTGTACACAGCAAGCCAGGGATTTGACAGAGCCAGCAGTGTGGAGACTCAGGCCCTCGGTAGGAAGTCAGCAAAGGCTTCAATGCCAAGATGACCAAAGGATAAGGAACATATTAAAGACCATAATGTAAATGCATATTGCGGTTGGGAATGAACAAAGCTCACCAGTCCCAACTGGACCTAGGGCAAGAGCACCCGTAATAACTGTAAGGGTTAAAACGTTCAGCCTGGTGTGAACAGCACAGCTTTCTACTAAAATGCCCATTCCTTATTTTGCCAAACAAGCACAACCACAGAGATGCTGCTGGAGATTCATTATAGTCTCGAGTATGTAAAAAGCAACCTAACTCTATCCAAGTTGGCACTTGGCATTGCCCTGAGGATAATTTCACACTGTTTGAGCACAGCAAAAAGATCAGGTGTCATAATTTGGAAGGGAGAGCAGAGCATTGCAGCCCCAGTGCCCCCATTTCCAGTCCTGCTTTCCAAACTCGATTTGTCTTCACACCTGAACCAAGTCCTGCTGCTGCCCAATCCAGTGATCCCCAATGCAATCCTGGTGGAGACCTCCACGGCACCACGAGCAATATAAAGTTTAAAAGAAGAGTTTAAAGTGTGAGGGTAAGGAGATGGTTGGAGAGAATCCTTCAGCGATGCTTTGGGCCTGGCAATCTGGAACTGGAGGTCGCAGCAGAAGCAGGCGCTGAAGCCCAGCAACCAGGGCCAGTGAGTCAGCTCCCAGGAGCTGCGCCACATTCCCCAGCCTTCTCTTCCCGAAACAAACAGTGCAGAACAGGGCAAAGGTCCAGCACAAAGCTGAAGGGCAAAGGTATGCGGGGGAGGGAAAACGCTAAGCCTCACGTTTTTTTGGAGCAACAAGTTCCACTTACCCTCATCCTCCCCAACAAGATGGGAAGAGTTACTCAAATGTGAGTTGTGGGATCGGAACAAAAGAGTATTTTGGAGAGGAAACCTGGGGTGGTGGAGGGGAGGCCTCCTGCTGCGATAGCAGCTCTGTTGCAACAGCCAGAAGAGCTCCACAATTACGTGCCACGACAGAGTGAGAATTGCCCAACACTTTGGAAATAGGTGTGTGCAGGACTACCAAGCTGGATACCTGAGCAAGCAGATGTGTGTGTCTACTCTGAACGTGAAGAAACGCCAATGGTAGAACAAGCTTCCCATCCACCTTATCTCCTGCACTGGAAGCTGGTTTCAAGGAAAGCCCTGTGGGGAGTTAGTCAGCGAGGGGTGAGATGCTAATGAATCTTCCCCTGCCTTCTCCTCAGCACCGGTAGCCAAGTCAGCCTCTGCTCGGGCATAAAGCAACACGCACTCTCTCCGAACAATAGTCAGCTCAGCCCTGGTACTTGCTGCTAGCAACTAAGGTGTGCCTTCTGGAAAGTACTGCTTATCCACCCAGCACGTTTGCCAAACAGCACGCAGAAAACTCTACTCAAGAAATCAAACCACCTCCTGCATCTCCACTAGGAAACACAGAGTTTTCCCTGGCCAAGCACTTGCAAGGAGAATGAAAAAAGTTAGCGCAGGCAAAGCCCAGCGATTGCAGTGGCCATCATGAAAACCCGCGTGTTCTTACTTCCAAGATGTAAATGGCTTTAAAAATAAAGAAGTGCCAAGTGCCTTGATGCAACATTTCTTGAAATACATCCAGCAGGTTTTTCAAAACGGGGTGCTGTTAACACCTGTCCACACCAACGCTTGCATCAGCACCAACCCTGGTGCAGGGCACAGAGGAGGAGCACAACATGTTCCAGAAGGTCGAGCTGTCTCAACTGCAATCCACACTTCTCATCTACAGAAGAATTGGAGAAAACACTTTGTATTTGGTTTATAGCCAGTAGTGCAAAGCTGGTTTTGCCAGAAAACATTTCCTTCACTACCGCAGACACACACACACTACCATCATGTGTCAGTCAGGCTGCTGGCTGCATTTATTTACATGATAAGAAGAGAACATGTAATAACGAGGGCATGGTCACACAGACCTTGCTACTAGATCATTAGAGAGTAAAACTGAGGCATCATTACAGCTCTGCAGCGTCCCTCACAAGCAGTCAGCAGTGTCAAGTGCAAGCCTTGCCACACAGGACAGGACCATGTGTATCTCAGGACTCAAAGGATCCCCTCTCTGCTCTTCGTACCTTGCACCCCAACTCTGAACTACATATGAACAAAAAGGTAACCTGCATCTTGTCAAGACACCATGAAAATTTTCTGGTGTGCCACTCCAGCTGAGCCTCAGCCTCCACTCACAGCATCAGCAGTATTACTGCTGTCTAACTTGACCTAATGGTTGCCCCACTTACTGCCAAGCCATTGTGCTTTTGGGAGGTTAAGAAGCAAGGAGAGGCTTCGCTTCAAGAGCCCTCCTTCCCGAAAAAGCAGAAACATTTGCTCGAACATCCTATTATATTACAGGCTTCACTGCCAACTTCGAGCATAAAAATACTGCACCAGGTAGGCAAGACATGAGCTTTTGAAGGCAAATCTTAATCCATGAAAAAAGGACCCTGCTCTTCAGTCCCTGTGTCAGGCTCCCAATGCACTCAACTTGCCCAGCTGTGGCGAGTTAAACAGTTCAAAACAAGCTGGTGTTTTGACCACCTGGAGGTCGATTTGTTAAGCTCTTCCCTATCCATATTCCAACCCAGACAGCAGAAACTCACCAAGATCTTGCA
The DNA here is from genome assembly GCA_013397845.1 of Melanocharis versteri. Taxonomy (NCBI): domain Eukaryota; kingdom Metazoa; phylum Chordata; class Aves; order Passeriformes; family Melanocharitidae; genus Melanocharis; species Melanocharis versteri. The sequence continues at coordinate 1,826,750 of VZTG01004992.1, read as the reverse complement.
GGTGGCTCTGTTTTTCCTGAGCTCAATGCTTTTGCTTTTATAAGCACCAATTCCAATGCAGGCCATTACAGAATGCGTGAACACCTAAGGAGAAGGTCTTGTCCATTAAATCTGCTCTACGGGTCTATAATTAATACAATCATTATAAAAAAATTAGGGCTTTCAAAGCCTGTAAAACAAGTCACAGAGGGATCCCTTTATCTTTACAGAGCTGTCTTCACTACGCTCTCTGGTCTCCTCACTACCTCTGGCGGATCAGGGCTGGAAACATGTAGTAACTCCAGCATACAAGCATTGCACTGAGAACACTGCTGGATTATGAGCAAAGGCTTTGTAAGCTCTGCTGAGAAACCAAAGACTTCCAGTAGTGACTTTTCAGAGTTCAGAAGCTCTGAATCCACTGCAAGCGTAGAAAAGAGTCGCTTTCCTTGGGTGATCCTCCTGGAGGTCACTACAACATGACAACTCACCTCACTAGCTGATTCTTTCACACATATTCACGCTCCAGATCTTTTTTGGTAAGTGGCTGCCAAAACAAATTCTCCACCCAATGAAATGAAGACACAACATGAGCCTGCAAACTCTACAAGAAGGTACCCGGGTGCAGGGCTGCCAGGCGAGGTCAGCTGCCAGCCCACCTCTCGTGGGAGCTCACCAGCCGTGTTTACTTTACACGTTTTTCTCTTCTGCTAATGAACAGGCAGCAAAAGAAACAATGGCTCAAGAGAGGAGAGCCAAGCAGCAGCACTGGGGGCACTGCTGCAACCAGTCGCTGATGCCAAGAGTCCCAGAACACACCACTAACAAATTCCATTTTTTAAACACCTTTGGGAATACAGAGACAACTGTGCTGGGCCCAAGGACAATTCTGACTGTTGCAGCATAACTCCCTTACCCTACAACCGTGTGAACACATTAATGACACACCCTCACTCTCTCCCTCAAAAAATTATCCAGGAGATGCAAGGGGCCCCTGCTTGTGTTGGGCAGCTGCCTCGTTGTTGCTGACTCTGACAAATCACACACCTTTGCAACTGACGGGCCTGGTAATTAATCTGGACACCCCTTACACATGAGACTCAAACGGGAACGTTCAATCTCGCAGTTTTGCATTTTTTAGTTTATTTCTCGGGATCGTTATCTCAGAAGGCATCACAATAGAGTGCAACCTTCACACAAAGGAGCGATGTGACCAGTTTTGTGTCATAACACACGAGGCGAATGCAGACAGCGACGCTGTCCTGGATTTCCTTAAGCTTTGCTTATGTCCATGACTACAATGACAAACCACCAAACAATCCGAACACAGACTTCTACCTGGCACGATTAACTTGTCCTCTATACTTCCCATTAAGATGACAGCTTTCCAGGTGGAAATTGCAGAACTGTCCATCTCCTAAAGATCAATAACTCTGATGAATCATCATGCTAGGCAGTAACATTTCTTACAAAACACTGGCACGTACAGTAATTGGGAATCTGATGGCACATCTAGCAGTGTGATTTCAGAGCTAACAGAGTCAGGTAGAAAAAGATTAAGTCTCTCCCAAACAAGAAGCTCAGTGAAAACTTCTGTGTTTTTCTCCTACTCCCGATCCCCTTGAAGCAGGTACGAGAGGAGCGCAGCACCCATCCCGACAGGCGAGGAAATGGTGTTCTGCAGTTTCAGCCTTTGCTGACGACAGCAGCGGGCTGCAAGCGCGATTTGGACAGCGCAGCCCCTCCGCTTCCGTTTTCGGGGACCCCCGTCGGCCAGCCGTGCCCCGAGCCCGGCGCAGCGATCGCGCCGGGCAGAGCGGCGCTCGGCCGCGGCCCCCGGCCCCGCCGCCGCCATGAGTCGGCAGAGAAAGGCGG
>VZTG01004992.1:1781573-1824223 GCA_013397845.1 Melanocharis versteri | reverse complement strand
CCGGCCGGCATCAGCCAGGAGCTGAGGGATAGGGATGTTCTCGGGCACCCACGCCCGGGGATAACGGATAACGTGGTTGGAAAGTGCGGAAAGGGACTCGGTGCGTGTCCTGGGGAATCACAGAATCACAGAAGCGGCCGGGTTGGGCCGCCTGGTCCCACCTCTCTGTGTAAACACGGGCCGTCCCGGAGCACATGGCACAGGATTGCATCCAGGCTGTTCTTGAACGTCTCCAGTGAGGGAGACCTCGCAGCCTCTCTGGTCTCTGTTCCGGCGTGGGTCACTGCACAGTAAAGTTCTTCCTTATATTCAGGTGGAACTTCCTGTGCATCAATTTTTTGCCCATTGCCTGTGTTCTGTCGCTCGACAAGACCGAGAAGAGCCCTGCTCCATCTTCTTGGCAACCCCCCTTTAGATATTTATACACGCTGATGAGGAAGAGATCACCTCTCGTCTCCTGTGCCCAGCAAAACCTTCATTTGAGTAGGTTAAAATATTTAATTGATCTCTAGCTGATAGAATGTCACTTGTTCATCACCATCATTAAAGTTCCTGGTATTTGTCCTCAATTCTAGCAGCCAGCAAGACAGTGACTGCAGACCGTGTGTGTATGTGTGAATTACACACATTTGAAAGGCAACTTGCATAGCTGATACCATTTAGCACAACCTGTCTAATTCACAGCAGCCCTTACTTGATGCCTTTTTTATTCCATGCAAGCCTCTCCCAGCCTCTTCCCTCGTTACAGCAAAGCACACCACTCTGCTTCTGCCCAGAAAGGTTCATCTGGAAGTCCCGGCATGTCCTGCAGTCCCAGGGACACATCTATGCAATCCCTGCAGGAGACCCGTCAGCATGACAAGGCACTGAAGATGTAGCTCCCAGCTGCTGATGCGTGGAGAGGGATGAAAAGCTGATTTCACTGTTGGAAGGAAAGAAGAAAGTGAGAAACAAACATGAGCTCAGCACAACGTTTGGAAGGGCAACAGCATCAGGGCTCTGGCAGATCCATAGAGGGAGTCCCAGGCTGTCAGGGATGTTCCACTGACACCGTCTCGGCTCTCTGTGTCCCCTGGTACCCAACCTCTTGGCTCACAGAGTGCCCTCCTGTGCCACAGCCTCAGGGATCACCAACAGTTATCCCAAATCATTCAAGAATTTGGCCAGTAAAATTCCAAAAGGAAGTTTAACTTTAACTCCAGTAGAGCTGTCTGCTGGCCTGGCTGCCTGGCCGGCTCAACACCTGAGCTGCAGTGACCCAAGCCACATCCTGTGCTCCTGTGCCCGATCCCTGACGTGCCGGGGGTCCCTGTGCTCCTCGTGAGCATGACTTGGGAGCTGCACAACTTCCAAAAGGGTCCCACCTACACCTTCTCCAGGAGCAGGTCCTTGGGTGGGGAGCACAGCTGGGTGAGGAAGGTGGCTGCAGCCGGGGTGGTGTCCCTCACCTGTCCCCAAGCCAGGGTGCTGCATTCCAGCTCGGTCCCTTTGGGACGCTGCTCTGCTGCCACGTGAGCGGGAAGGAGCCCGCGATGGCCGAGAGCCAAACTGGCTCCAGAGCTGCCAGGCAGGAGGGAGCTGGGCGAGTCTCACCCTCGTGCGGTGCCCAGCCTGGCCAAACCCCGGCAGCTTTTCAGTGTTAGAAAATAAACGCACGAGCGTGGAGGGAGAGAGGGAAGTGTCCGTGCAAGCTTCCTGCGTCAGCCGTAGGGAGCATCGCCTTGGCAGGTCAGCTCTCAAACACCCATCCTTCATGTGAAGGGAAGCTGAGTGTGCACCACCTCCAGCTGGTGTGAACACACCGGCCGTGTCCAGCAAGCTCCGTGTGCCCCTCTCCTCCCTCGGCGTCCTCACCTCTGCTGGACCCATCTTCCCCTGCTCTGCCCAGCGTCCACGGCACTTGGATATTCTGCTGCTCCCTCCGGGGGCTTGCTGAGAAGCAGCCAAGGAGCCTCCACATTTCTGCAGCACGATTCACTGGGAATTAATCCATCTCTGCTTTCCTCAAATTCAACGAAAGCACCTGACCGGCATCCCCAACCCTGCTTCTCCGCCTCGTCCTTCACCCCAGATGTGTCCCTGTGCCTGCCCAGACCACATCAAGCAGCCCCGGGTGCTGCCTCCCAGCCCTGTGCTGGCCCTGCGCAGGCTCCGAGGAAGCAGTCTCCAGGGAAACTCCTCTGCTGAGCAGTGATTTGGGCAGGAGCTCCCCACCTCCCTTGCTCCGTGTACAACAGCTTATTTATTTCTCCCCGACTGAAGCGTGGCTTGCATATTTATCACAGACAGCCGGCTGCTTTGGTGCTGGCCTGGAGGTTTAGAGATGCTTTGATGGTGGCCATTAAAGTCTCTGAGAATCTCTGGGGCTTGCTTGGCTGGAATATCCCCAGCTTCACTTCTGCTGGTCTGGCAAGCTCACCTGGGGTCCCAACCTTCCCTTTGGGAACAGCTTTAGTTCAGTGGCCTGGAGCAAGGCCTGTGCATGGCGAGGAGCACAAAGCAGCCAATGTGACTGATACACTCCTTAACTTCACCATCCTGTTTGGCTGGTAGCCCAGCCCCTTTCTCAGGTTCCACTTGCCTAATTTTGTCCAGCTCTGTGGCCACGAGGTCACCGTTAAAAGTGTTTCCTGCAGTTTCACCTTTGCTCTAGTCTTGTCCCGAATGCCAGTCAGTGTCTGCAGCACACTCCTGATCACACCTCTTTTCCCTGCATCCAGGGGCTGTGCAGGCCTCGCAGTCAGCTCAGATTTGAAGTGTGCTTCCCAAGGGAATTTTCTCTCCCCAGCACCTCCAGACCAGTCTGCTCGCTGCCAGTGCTGGTCACGCTGTTCCCTGGTGAGATGCCCAGGCTTTACACGTGGATGGCAGAATATTAAGGCTCAGGCATCTTTAACGCTTTGCAAAAGAGAAAGAGGATTTTGCCAAGGAAAGTCCAAGCTTCCTATCCTGAGTCATATGCTTTGACTTATTTATGTGGTTGTTATTGCTCTGTGAACCCTCCCAGGCAGAAACATCGTCAGGGACAATGCACACAGGCTTGGGCTGACTTTCCTGCAGCAGCCCTGCAGTGCTGCCCTCCAGCAAACACAACTGCCCCCGAGGGCTGTCTGAGTCCTGCTCCCAAAGGACTTGCAAATGCAGTCTGACCATCCAACTGCTCGTGCCCACAGGGAAAAGCTTTTCAAAGGACACCCAGAGCTCATTCCTAGAAGAGAAACATCTTCTCTCTGAGAAGAGGGTGATATGCTGATGCAGATCCATCCTCAGGACTCTGGGCCAACAGTTACAACCCTGAGACTGAAATAGGAAATTTCAATTTTAGAAAACCTGACAGTTTCCCATTGAAAAATACTCAGCTTGCCCTAAAGTTCCTCATCAGGAAAATCTGACCCAACCTTTTCACTCTGGGTGAGATTATTTCCCGCGAAGCAGAGGAAACCCAAATTCCAGTCCTGGTTTGCTGCCCCAGTGGTGAGTGGGGCTGAGGGCAGGCTGCCAGCAAATCCCTGTCACCCTGCCATGGCAAGTGCCTCCCAACCCCAGCAGACACCTATTAGTGGCACATTGTAGCCATCACTAAGGACTCGAGTATTTTTAAAATAAAACACCCAAACCTTTAATTCTACTATTCAAAATACCCACATTTCCACCTGCTTTAGCTCAGAACCAGAAGAAAGTGCCCATTCCTGCATGTTTCTGCCAGAGAGACCCCCAACACCCCCTTGTTTAACCCAGATTTTAGCATCTCCTTGCTTCATGTTTTTAACTCCAGAGCTCCCACCCCTGCTCTGGAGAGAGGGACCATGCACTAGAGCACAACACGCAGCCAGAGCAGCAAACTCAGCTTCTCCACTTCTGCTGCCAGGGCACAGGGGTGAGAACACACTAAGTGCTCCCACACAGTCCCATAGGCTTGTTCTATCTGCAGCCATGTCATCCAGAGAGATGGAAGATACTCCCTGGCTCTGAGATTAATTCACTTGGACCCTTCCAGCAAAGCATATGAGCGATCAGCGTGAAGAGCGAGCACATTCCCACCAATAAGTAATTTTCAACCTGCGTAATAAAACAGCGGACACTAACGAGTTCCATTACATCCCCATTAAAAAGTGCTTTCACTTAGCAGGACTCCACAGCCCAGGGGCTGGGGCTAGGTGGTTTGATGCTGCAGCCCAGCCAAAGGCATTGTGCTCTCAGGACACTCGTGCCATGCGTGGGGTAGGAACCAGCTCCTGGAGTTTCTGGCCCCTCGCTGCTTCCACCCATCCTCTGCACGCTGGGAAGTGGTGCTGCAGATGTGTTTGTGTCTGAGAGTGCACCCCATGGATTTTCCTGGTGTTGGGAAGTTAGATTGAAATGTGAGCGAATATCCTGTAATTAAAAGTCTGAGGTCTGCTATGCAGCTTTTGCATGTTTTTAATGAGTGGATGGGAGGGGGGGTATCTAATGATGCAAAACTCCTTTTATCATCACAGCTTTTCCCTCCAAAAGCCACAGTTCTTGGACTCCCCCAAAGCCAGTAAATAATCTTGACTGCTTGAGAAAAATTCCCCCATTTCCTAGTTATTGATGACATGGGCTTTGGAAAGCAATACCTCCTCTAGAACACAATTTCTCACCTTGTATATTTTGCTGGAGATATATTAGCCCAAGGTTTCTTATGTCCACTAAACCATTTCCTTTTTCAGGAGCTCGTGGAAACATGACATAATGACCACTGAACCTGATATTTTCTCTGAAGGATGTTTACCCTCCATGCCACCCCTGCACCATCAGGAATTTCAGCAGAAGAATTTCAGACACTTCTACAAAGAGAAATGTGGTATGAGAGCTCTACATCCTTGCTCAAGGTGCCTTAAACTCCCCGTGCTTCAGATGAGATGTCCTGCATCCTTCCCAGGTCCCAACCACCCACAGCAGTGCCGGAGGTCCCTGACTCAGCCCACCCAAGGATGTGCCATTCTTATGGAGAAACAAAGCATGCTGGCAATGTGCTGTGGTTCCCAGGAATTTGTGTTTCCCTGCCATCAGCTCCTTGCACCAGCACTGGCCAGGGTCATGCATCTTTCTGCCTTGTGCCTGATGTGCAGGGAGGCACCAGCCAGCAGCTGCTCCGTGGAGCTCAATTAATTCAAGCAGTGGCAGCTTGTGCAGGTGCCCTAAAAGCTCCCAAAGACTCAAGGTGAGAATCAATAAGATTGATGGGTGGAATTGCTGGGATATTTTCCTCTAAGCACCTAAGAATAATTAACAGCCAAAATGCTTGGAGTCAACCACCAAAGTTATGAAATACTAAATCAGAGGCAGCTTCGCTCGCTCCCTTTGCAGGTTGTACATTCACGATGAAGCCATCAGCCATGCACGGCTGCAAATTCTCTCTTTTCCCATGGGACTTCTGCTCCTTTCAGTGGCTGGCAGTTATTTAAATATTGTTTTACTCCTCTGCAGTCAAAGCAAAGCCCTGGGCTTTGCCATTCAAATCCTAGCCTGACCCACAGCGCAAGGACATCACTGCCAGGTGTTTCCCTGGCTGGCAGCACGCTGGGATCTGTGTGTTGCACCAGTAGGTACAGATCCAACGGGTGCTGTTCTTCTCCTTGGATAGCCAGAAAACTGAAAAATGGTGAGAAGTTAAAATCATTTTGCTCTTTTGTGTGCAAGAGTTCAGACTTCTGCCCCCCAAGTTTTGAGGGCACTGGGCATCCTGCCCCGATGCTTTCCTTCCCACTTTTGCAGCCACATTGACTCTGGTGCCAGGCACAAGCAGCAAGCAGCCTGGACTCCAACAAGCATCCTGGGGGTACCAGAGGATGTGGAAGCAGGCAGGAACCCCATCAAGAGCCAGTCTGCAGTGCTGGGGCCGAGCTGCCTGGCCAGCTGTCCCACACAGAGTTCAGGTCTCCTCCTGTGACCCACAGCAGAGGGTCAGTGCACACCCACTCCCTGTCCAGCCGGTCCTGGCTGCCTGCCCTGAGCACCAGCCATCACACCATGAGTGACAAAGGGCCCCAGGAGGGTACAGCACATCTCTGTGTCCAAGAGCTGCACCGTGCACATAAACAAAGGGGCTGGAGCAGGGGCAGCTCCATGCCTGACTCTGCTTGACCCCCAGGCATGGCTAAATGAACCTCCTTTAGCCTTGGGATGTGCTGTGTGGGCCTGTTGTGTTCCTGGTGTCACGAGGTTCTTCCTCCACTTCATATGTTCCTGCTCCCATCCCTGCTTCCATTTCAGGGACGTTTCAGTGCTGAGCAGGTTTTCCTGCCTTTCCTCCCTGTGCTGTGACTTGGGAAGGCTCCATCCTGCACAGATGCTCCCCCAGTAGCCAGCACAGCTCTCCCGTGCACCCAGCACCCAGGGTGCATGGAGAGGACATGGATCCATGCTCTGAGCATCCCCTCCCCTCCACTTGTGCTCTGCCTCGAGCCAGGCCCTCTGGCTGTGACTCCCACTCAGCCTCGCCAGCTTTGTGTTTGCTTTCTCGAATATTTTGCTGGTGCAAAGGAAACATCAGCCTGCTGAATCGTGAGCTGAGCCTCCTCCACCTCCGAGCTGAAGCCCACAAAGTGGGAGAGAAGATAACTTGGAAGCAAAGCAATGCCAAAGCGTCGAGCAACGTGCACCAGTCCTCCTCACCCCCGGGCAGTCTGCCCTGGTGCCACCAAGTCAAGCTGGGGACAGTGCCCGTAGCCAGGATGCTGGCATTGCCACTGCGCCCACCACAGCCTCCTGATAACACCCTGTCAGCAGCTGATCAGCGAGTCAGAGGTAAAAGGGCTTCAGCAAAGTGCAGTGCCAGCACCCAGCCGTGGCCACCGCTGTACAAGCATGGCCCGTGGGACACAGGCAGGGGGATTAAGAGATCTGTGTCAGCAGTGGGCTTGTGTACACAAACACGGCAGCTAAAAGGGCTCATGCCCATGCTTTGTCCCCAGGGAGGTCACTGGGGATGGGAAAGGGTCGTGGAGGGCTGGATGTGTGGTGTCTGTGTCAGTCCTCTCAGCCAGAGGAGGAACGGGGTTGGGGATGGCAGAGTGAGATTGGCCTCAGGCAAGGGGACTGTCCCCCAGCTCCCCTCCCTGCAGAGACCCGGGCTGGGGATGGCAGATAATGCTGTAGTGCCTGGAAGGTTGCAGGGAACTCCCTGGCTCTGTAGTGGCCCTCAGGAGGGCTGGAGAACCTCACCTGATTCTGGAGATGGGAGCAAAGGGAAGGAATTTTTCCACCAGTGGCTTTAAAAAGTCAGCCCGGAGGTGTGGATGTAGGAAAGAGTCATCGAGGCCAGCAGCTGCAATGGCATTAACCAGAGGATCTCTATGTAACCCCAGAACAGAGCTTGTCTGCTTTCCCAGCTCCAGGGGACAAGCAAGACTATGGGATGTTCATGGACACACTCCTGTAAAGCTTCCAGGAGGATCCTGAGGCCATAGACCACAGAGAGCCAGTGGACCAGGAGCCCAGGTTTCGAGATACTGTATTTTATGGCTTTATATATTTGCCCTTGCCTCTTTTGCCCCTGTTCTTCCTAATGAGCTCCTGAGGTTCTTGACAGCTGAACAAGCAACGAGGGGAAAAGAGACCAACCTCAGGGACCTGAAACATCCTCTATCTCCATCGCTGTCAGGGGAAATTAACATGGCATGAGAAGTTTAATTGCAAATCTGGGGATGCAGTAGCCGTGTTCTGCTTCAATGCATTCATTTTTACAATTATATCAGGCAATATCAATTACATCCAGTGATTGAAGAAGTCCTGAGGATGTTGGGTGATGGAGATTGATGCAGGAGTGACAATGACTGACCAGCTCCAGCCATGTTGGGTGAAAGGATCTCAGGCCAGAAGTGCAGAATCTGCAGGTGGATTTTGTTGTATTTTGGCTGCCCAGTTTGGCGCTGATACAAAAGCTTTCCCTCGTCTGGTGAGAGGAACAGTGCTGACCTGTAAGGGAGTCTGTCCTCCTGCCAGGCTCGTTGTTAGACTTTGAAGTTAAATCATGAGCGAAATAAATGCAAAGTGAAGCCGTGTGCAGTCAGAGCCAGGATTTCTCGCCTGTGTTTCAGTCTGTTCAATTTTCATGCTTTTCAGCTAACACTGTTTATTCCTAGGCATGTTTTCATCCAACAGCAAGCAAGGCCAGGACTTCAGAGTGGAAACAACAGGAGCCAGATTGGAGTTTATCCTCTTCAGAGAGAGACATCTTTCAGGTCCTCTCCATCTTCAGAAAAAGAACAAGGAGAAAAGCACATATTGCCCCTCTCCAGCCCAGCAAGTTACTTACACTCCTGTTCCCACAGTGAAATTTTGCCTCTGTTTCAGTAAATCCAGCAAAAGGTCATCACAGGACCACCCCAAGGTGGTCTTTCCAGCTCTCCAGGAACCCTTGACAGTGATTTCTGTCCTAAACCAAGCTCAACCCGTAAGTCTGCCCAGCAGGAGAGACATCTTCACTCTTGAAACAAGATTTTTTTTGAGCTTGCTTCCAGTCCACAGCCTTATCTTATTATTTTGTAATTCCTCTCCTAAAGATGCAAAACCAAGGCTCGTGCCAAACCAAAACATCCCTGCAGTTTATCCGAGCAGGGAGGAGCATGTGATGGTGGCCCAGAGCCTGGAGCAGGACGGCAGCTGGAGCCTGGAGAGCAGCCAGGGATGGTTAATGCTGGGGGGCCACGAGACCTCCCCAGGACAACACCACACAAAAGCCACGTTTGTGGCTGCTTTTGGCTTTCTCTCCTGCCTGGTGGCAAGGGGACACCAGAGAGGGGAAAACCCAGGGCAGTGGCCCCGCACACAGCTCTCTCCCTCCCCGCACCTGCCAAATCCAGCCCCATTCCTCCTCCCAGCAGGTCCCGAGGGGGTTTTGCTCCCTCCTGCAGGCGCGAGCCATCCTGCTCCGCGTGGCACTGCAACTCCTGTGCCAGCACTGGCCGTCTCTGCAGCTGTGCTGTCTTAGCTGTTAATTTAATAATTAACTTTGGCGAGCCTCATTAAGGCACCTCCTGCCTTTCTCCACATGGTGATGGTGTGTTACGGTCACCGATAATCCCGGCCAAGGCCAGGGCTCTGAGCTGCTGCTGCTCTGAGGCACCCGGGCACTCTGTCTGCTGATCCTCAAACACAGACATGTCCTGCCAGGGCTCTCCAGCCTTTCTCCCCTTCCCCACGCTCTCTGGGAGCCAAACACTTCCATCTTGTCCCCTTTCCAAACAGGGGGTCCAGTGACAGATGCAGTGCAATTGCTCTTTGAGGGCTGTTTGGGATGGCACGGTCTTTCCACAGGGCAGTGGAAGATGATTCCATGGGGTTCCCCAAGCGCTGCTGTTTGGGATGCTTTGCCTAGTGAAGCCATTCTCCCTGCAACCCCTCTAGTGTCCTACTCAGTTGTGTGGTAGCCCAAACACCAGGAAAAGCCCCAGGAAATTGCAGTGAGGTTGGCTGCTCACATTTAAACTTTTTCTGACACAGTGCATAACCATTTTTGTCCCATCTCAAAGGTCTGCTGGCTGCTGGAGGGCAATCCTGTCCATTCATCCCACTTCCAGGGACAGGACAGGGTTTGGAGGCAGCTCCTGGGCTGCACCTGTCCCAGGAGCAGCTGCTGGTGTTCAGGGGTTTGCAGTGCCAGCACCAGAGCAATCAGGATCCGTCCTTCCCTGGAAGAACCAGTTCCCAGGTAGCAGCAAATGGCACTTTCCCTTGGGCAAAGGCCAGGGACCCTATCCTGCTCAGCAGGGCTTTGCAGATAGGCGGGCTGCAAGGCGTGCAGTTCACATGAAGAGGGGAGATAGCGCAGCCAGGCTCCGAGCACAGGGCCCTCAGAGAGGCCAGAGGGATGGAGTGAGCCAGCAGGGCTTTGCCCATGATAAAAGCTTCAGCACACCAGTGTGTAATCAGGAGAGGGCAGCCCCAGCTCTTAACTGCATCTCTGGTGAGCCAGGCTGGGTGGGGTGACACAGGCACCCAGGACGACAGTGCTGGAGATAACTGGGTGCCCCAGGAGACAGAGCTGGCGAGGGAGAGAGGGGCTGCCTCTGGCAGGGAGGATTTCCCACCATGGCAGGTGCTAGTGCAGCCCGAGGAGTTGTGCAGCCGTGGTGGGCTTCCCTGCATGGTCAGTCCTTTGGGAACTGGCAGCGCCATTCTCGTGCCCTCTCCCTCACCCTGGGCCTCTGCACTGGAAATTCCCCCATTCCTGCTTCCAGGGAGAGGAGATCCAGGGAGTAAAAGGGAGATATTTGGGGTTGGCTCAGCACCACAGGCTGCAGAGCCTCCACCACCAGCGTCCCCAGCTGGTCCCAACCACCTTCTGTCCTGCTCAGAGGCATTCACAGGCTCAGAGACTCTCTCCTTGCTTGCAGCAGCTTTCATGTGCCCCTGTGGCAAGACTTGGGCTTCCTAAAATCATATGGCTCCAAATCAGAGCCTGGTGCCAGCTTTGCAGCCCACGCCACGTCTCTCAGGGCAGCTCGACCCCATTCCTGTGCCCACCTTCCTGGCAGGAACTGCTCCACCAGCCAGGGCTCTGTGCTCTCAAAGCAGACTTTTTTTCTCTCCCTGTTCATAATCTATTTATTTTTTTGGCCAAGCAGGGTGTTAGAGGAGCATGGCAGTCTGAGGAGGATGCTTTCAGCTCCCTGCCAGTGGTTACAGTTTTTTTCCTCACTATTTCTTTGAGGATGGCACAGCCTCAAGCCTCCATCCAGCTGATGGTGCAGCTCTGGGCACTTGCCAGCCCTGCCCTGTGACTCAACAAAACCACCTGACCCTGTAAACAGGCACCGCAGAGCACCCCAAGAATGAAGGGGGGTGTCCCTGGCCCCCTCCCAGCACCACGCTGGATCCAGGTGCCAAGAGAAAGCTTTGGTTGGTGCCTTGGCCAGCCATACTCTGCCGTGGGTTCTGGCTGAGCTCCCAGCAGATGGTAGGTGCCATGGAAAACCCACTGAAAACCTGTCTATGGCTCCCACAGCCTGGTGCTGTGCTTTTTTTTTTATTTGTTTTCCTAGAGAGTATTTGGAGGTGAGAGGAGGTTCCCTCTCTCCCTGGTTCCCAGGGCTCTCTCTTGAGAGGCATTAGAAAACCGATGCGGTGGGAATTGCTTATCCTTTCCTGGAGGGATGAGACCCCAGGATGGTGCAAGCAGAGAGATGTTTGAGCTGTCACTGTGCCCAGCAGGGCCCTGCAAGGGTCGCGGTGGAAGCTTTGGGGTGGTTGAGGGTGGGGAGCAGCGCAAAGCCAGCTTGAGTTTGCCGGCGTGCTTCCCCTTTCCTGCTGGGAAAGGAGCCAGGGCACGGCACAGTCAGGAGAGAAGTTCCTCGCCCTGCGAGGAAAATCGGTTTGGAAGGAAATGCTGCTGCTGGCTCGCTGCAGGACGAACCTGGGAGCAGGGGAGCCCCGGGATCGGGGAGGTCCGGGGATGAGGGGAGCCCCGGGAGCGGAGCGCAGCGCAGCCCCGTCTCGGTTCTGCTGCCACCTGCCGCCGGCAGCCCGGCCCGGGGGGAGCCCAGAACGCTCCTCATCCCTTCCTCCGAAAACCATGGAAAACAGCCCTTTCTCTCTTTCCAGAGGAAAGTATTTGTCCTGCGGGAACAAAGGATCTGCTTGAAAAGTAGCTGCCCGGGGCAGGAAAGCAGAAAGCCTCCTCCTGCCTGGCTTCATCCCAGAAACACATCCCAGGAACACGTTGGGATGTTTGTTTCCAAGGTGTCCTCAGCACAGTACGGGTTGATACGCCCTGGCTCTGGCCGGGGCATCCCCGAGATAAGATCTCAGCTCGCAGAGCCGGCATCCCGCGGCGCCGGTGCCAGGCCAAACAGCAGCGCTTCTGCAAGAGCCTGTGTGTGCAGAGAGACGAAAATATCCGCGTGTGCCATAAATTTATATAAAATCACGTTTTTCAGTGGTTCCCAAATGAGGCGATTTTTTGTTCCTGTGTCCTCTGCTCTCGGGGCCAGTGAGAGCCAATTCCTTCCCCTCATCTCCCCAAATTTCAGCTCCACAGACAACACAACTGCTTCCAGCCCCAGCTGCACCCTGGAAGGCTGGGTTGGCAGGAACCGGAGGTGAAAAAGCCCAGAGGTTCCGTGCTCTTTGCAAATTTGGAGATAGTTCAAGGTAACAGTTCCCAAACCCTGCTGCTCCCTGCGGTGCCTTGCACTCCTCAGGACTGGGAGAGCCAAACCCCCCGAAAAAAGCGAGAGCCCGGCTGGGAGGATGCGCTCTCAGGGCTGCGGGTTAAGTCACCCCACGACGCCCTTCGTGCAGAGTCCTGTCTCCGAGCCCCGCTGCCCCTCTGGGTCCCGCTGAGCCGGGAGGAGAGTCCCAGGAGTGCCGAGCATCTCCTGTCCCACCGCCAGCAGCCGGACCTGGAGGCTCCCGCCGCGGGATCGGAGGTTTCCAGTCGGTTACGCCGAGTGTCCAGGGGGTGGCACATGTGGACTGTGGCTCTACTCGGGGCTTGGGCCCGTTCCGCCCTCCTGGGTCCCGTCCTGGGGATGCTGCTGGCCAGGTGACGGCCACCCGTGGGAGGGAAATCCCTGCAGCACGGTGAGCACACGCATCCTGCGTTGCTCCTTTGAGTTTTTTCCGCTGCGGATGCGCGGGGAGGCGGATGGAGCTGCAGACAGGCCGGGATAACCCTCTTGGCCATCAACGGGTCTGGCACTGCCCTGTGCGGCTCTGCAGAGCCCTCCCCGCGGATCCTGCCTCCCCAGCACTCCCTGAGCAGGGCTGCGCTGTGGGATGCACTGGCTGCCAGCCTGCCCGTGCTACCTGTGCCGTGGGAGCTGTCCCCATCCTGCCCAACACAGTACTCTGAGCTGCCAGGATCGTGTTCCAGGTGAGGCAGGGCGTTCATCAGGTCTCCAGGGGCATGGCCAGCACCGAGCAGCTGCCTGAAAACACGCCCAGGTGGCAGTGCCAGTGTGGCAGCACACATCTTCCCTGCTGGGCTGGATCCTCCCCCCCGCCTGCCTGGAGGGGTCACGGGGGGCTCCCTGCTAAACTGAAGGTGGACATGGATCTCAACAGTTCAACCTGGAGCATCCACGCCTGGCTGCCTCCCACAGGTTGGCCTGTGGACTGGGCAGGGAGGCCATTTCCTCTTCTAAGGAAACTCTTATGGCTGCAAAATCAGGATTTTTCCCCTTCAAAAGTCCCTTGATCTTTCCTCCAAATATCAAACTGCTCTGCTTGCTCAGGGACCACTCACCAGCCAGAAGGATGTTACAGTTGCTCTTGGATGTGTTCAGCAAGGCATCACAGCATTAGCTGTGCACTCTAGTTGAAACATCCATCCAGCTCCCAGGGCTACCATCTCTCTTCTCTGAAGTCCTGGTGGTGATTAATCATCCGGGGGAAAGTGTGTGGCACGGTGCCATTTGTGGCGTTGCCCAGGTGGGACACCTCACTGCTGTCAGCCTGCAGTGGGCGTGATCCAGCACTTGGCACTGGAGGGAAAGAGCTGGGCTGGTGCAGGACACGCAGGCTGGACTAAAAGGGAGGGGAGACCGTGCAGGTGGCAAGATTATGAACACATTGGACTGTGGAGCTTGAGCCGGCTGCTGCCTCTCGTGGTAACCGCGAAAAGCTTCCAAAGGATGGTCATCAATAAGCATTAGCGCATGGGATGGAATCCATACGGGGAGAAGCCCTGTGATGCCGGGGCGATGCTCCGGTGCCAGGGAAGCCTGCCCTCTTGCATGCCTGCACTGCAGGGAGCGCATCCTGCCCCCGGCTGGGCAGGGCGGGAGGCTTGGCACAGCCGATATCCCATTCCCGACCTGTCCCATGGCCGTGGAAGGATCCATCCCATCTCTCTTCGCACACAGAGCGCTGCCAAGTGGGCGCCCGGCTGCACGGGCTCTGGTGTGGGGGAACTCAGGAGAGCAGCCCGGAGGAGGGCGATGGGCACGAATGGGAGCCCCGAGGCTGGGACAGGCTGAGGGTAGTCGTGAAGGATCCTGTGCTGGCTGGAGGAGCCAGATCCCAGGTCTGGCCCGTCCCCGAGGGTCGGGCTCCTCCGTGATTAACGGCCGGGCTGCGCTGCAGATGAGCCGCGCGGCCGCTGCGTTTGATGTACGGAGCAGGAGGCGGCCAGGGATTTTCCTCCCCTTCTGGGGTTAATCCTTCCCTGCCTATCGCAGCCCTTTGATTGCAAAGCCCTGTAGATAAACCTCCTTAGTCACCAGCAGACTGCAGGCACCGGCCGAAAGGATGCGGGCAGGAGCGTGAGCTGGGGAGATGCAGGGTTTGGGAGCTTTCCTGCTGCAGGCGGTAACTGTGGAGTGCGTGTGCTCCTTGCAGCCTGCGAAAGGGGAGGAAAGTGCTTTTCTTTTGATTAATCTTGATTAATTCTGCTTATTTAACCAGAGATCTAAAGTCACATGAAAAGAGCCACAAAACCCCAAACGAGCACCGCTCCCCACCCTCTCCGTTTGCAGGAAACCCTTCCAAAGTCGGAGCGCTTCAACAAATCAGGAACACACCCGTGAACATGCGGTTTGGGATATGGCAATAGCCACACCACTCTGCCGCTAGCCCCAGCCAGTTTTCATCACGCACAGGCAGCCATAAAAGCCAGCCTAGAACAAGCAGGGTTGTTTTTGCAGGAGTGGTCGAGTTTTGGGTTTTAATAAGCCTCAGCCTCCACATAATTTTTCTCTTTAAAATGCCAAAAGGCACCAGCCCAAAACAAGGCTTAGAAAATAGCTTGAAAATTCCTGTAAAATAGCTTGTAAGTGGCTAAAAGCTGCCGAGTTTTGCTCTCCTGGGCTTAGAAATGCCACCTCCGGAGCGGAGCCACAGGGTGAGGGAGGGCTCCGTCCCCTCACTGGTCCCTGTCCCATTGCAGGGCAGGAGCTGCTGAGGGGACATTGAGTGGTCCAGGCTGTGCTGTGACAGAGGGATGGATGGTTTGGGTCAAGCCTGTCCAGCCAGTTAGGAGACAGAGCTGCTGGAATGGGGACAGCCAGGGATGCAGGACAAGGATGTCCTGGGCGCATGACACCACTGTGTGTCCCCTGCCTGACCACCAAGCTCAGGGAATTAAAGCCCTTTTAAGCCCCATGCCTGCACCTGAGTGCCCTCCACAGCCTTGTCCTGCTTGGTTTTAAAACACCCACGGCATAACCTGGCCCAGGTTTGACTGTCCTATGGTGCCTGAATCATTTGTCTTAACATCTGACCTCTGAGCTTTCTCATTGCAAATTAAGTTGATTAAATTTTGTCCCAACTTCAGCAGACCCTGAGACCAATTGATCACTCTTGTCTCAGAGGTCCTGGGAGACTCTTATCATGTCCCTCTCCATTTCCAGCTTTCTAGAGAAAACAAAGCCCATCTCTTTGGTCAGGTTGGACTATCCACTTTGTCATTCCTGCTGCTGCACTGACTCCTCTGAGCATCTGCATCCCTCCCTGAGCTGGCAGCCCGGAGCTCTTTGGGGTCTGCTTTGATCAGTGTTCGAAGTAGGGACCCCAACGCCCTGAGGACCACCCTAGGTCACCTGCTTTTCCTGCACACTCGAGTGCACACTCGAGTGTAAGCCAAATAAGGCTCCTCAGCCCTTCAAGCCTTGAAGTGGAGGCAGGATGTCCCCCTGCATCCATCTGGAACTGGAGGGACCAAGCTGCCCATATGCTCCAGGCTGAGAGCTCCTCAGACCCTCACCACCAAATGCACACTCACATCTGCATGAACATCTGCACGCCCAGGGCCACGTGCTGCCTGTCCAGCTTTGCAGTCAAGGATTCTCCAACCCGAAGGTGGAGTGAGCCGTCCCAGACTGGAGGATGCTGTGCTCCTTCGTTTTACTTTTCCCAGTGAACAATACCCCAAATCCCTCTCACTTGAGGTCAGCTTTCCAGCTGTCCAGACTTCAGTGCTGGGAACATAATATTTTTCACCCGCTCCCCTGCCAATCATGCTCCCCTTCCCCCTGCTCTAGGATTTAAAGAAAGATCCACCGGACAAACAGCTCGGAGCCGGCATCCGAGCAATTAGAAAAGTGCTTTCTGCCAGCTGCTAGACTGCTCGTCACCAATCTGATGGGTAGACTAAACAGCAAGGACCTGGGCTGATCCCCCCTGTGCTGCTCCGGCCTGGGAATGGGGGGGAGCTGGGAGAGCGCAATGGTTTGCATCAAAACTGGCAGCAGCGTCCTAGAGGAGAAGGCCAAGGGAATCCTGTGGCTGCTTAATGGAGGCGAGTGGGAGGAGGTGGAGAGAGGGCTGAGGGGACGCTGGGGGATGGAGCCCAGGCTGTGGGGAGTGGGGAGCCCCTGGATTGGGGTCAATTTCCTCCCTTGTTGCAGTCCAGCTCTGCATCCCCCCTCTTCCGTTGCCAAACTTGTGCCCTCCTCTTGCTTTACAGACAGACAACACAGACAGTTTTCCCCAGGGGCCGGGGGGCTCATCTGGAGCAGCTGGCGCCATTATCTGGGAGTCATTCCCTTATCTGGCAGCTGATTTTGGCTCCGGGGAGTCAGCACCTCTCAGGTGAGGAAGGCTGGGACAGCAGCTGCCCATGCCCTGCTGTCGGGGGGGTTATCAGTCTGGCCACCCCCTCACCTGGCCAAGCCCCATCAGATAGCAGCTCTTGGACACCCCTGGGCTGATGGGGTGGAAATGGGACATTGCGTCTGGGGAGCCCTGGGAAACTCCTGCTGCTCCCTTACAATAAGGAAAGGAAAGAGCATAATTTGGGCTCGGGTCCCTCTTCCCATCGGTTCGCAGCAATGTGTGACTGTGCCGAAGCAAATGTAGTGGCAGTGGCTCTGGAGAGAGCCGTGGCTTTTATTGCTCTTATCTCCCAGCTTCTGGAAGATCCCTCTGCCTGCGTGGGGGTCTGGGCAGGGACGCAGTGCACACGCCACAGCGAGAGCAGCTCCCCCCTAAATCACAGCTTGCCATGATTTACACAGAGGCTCACAGGTTAGGTAACTGCAGTAAACAGAATAAACAGACCACCCTCTGGATTTATGGACTGGCAAAAGGACCTTTAACCACAAAAGAAATGTGCTTTCCAGCTCTCTTCTATCACCAGATCCCAACCAAAGGCTTAAATGCTTATGTCAAGCCCACAGAGCTCAGGATTTGGGCTGGATTCAAACTATTCCTCCATCTTGCCTGCTACCCGGATAAGTCATCTCGCAGTTCATCTCCCGTTCAGCTCCCAGCTGACACACGCACGTGTGATGCCAGGGGAGCCAGAGGGAGCAGGGACAGGATTGCTCTGTTTGGAGCTTAAAATAAGTGGCTCTTAAATGCAGAAGCAGGCCAAGGTGTGCAAGTGCTCTGCAAAGATGTTACTTTCTCCTGGAGCTTCCCATTCCTCCCCAGCATCTACCCCTGGTCAAGTGAGGAGCTTTGGCTGCTATCACCGAGCTAAACCTTCCCAGCACAAGAGCTGCTGTCTGAAGAGAAATTAAGGGTGTTTTTTGTATTTTCTTGGAGTAAAAGAGGTGTTAGATTTTGATGTGTTCTCAAATATCTCATGAGTTTCCCCCTGTAGACGTGGAAACTTGTATAACGATGCTATTACTAATGTTTCATGGCAAATCAAAGAGTGCAAAACGCCTGAGGAGTCCTTTGTTAGCAGCCTTGGGACCATTATTTTTAATGTGGCACCCCTGAAAAAAAAAGCAGCTGAAGAAGAGGAGCCTGTCCATCCCCAGACAGTCACAGCTCATGCCTGGGGAGCTGGTCCCACCAGGAGCATGTTAGGGAGTGCCAGAGGTAAGAGCAAAACCAGAAACCAGGCTGAAAAACTTTAGAAAATTTGGCATTAATAGGACTTCTTGCTTTCCTATACTCCTCAGCTGAGTCAGCCAATGCATCAGCCACACAGAGCAGCCCACACGGCTACCAAGGAAGTTCTCAGAGCCCAGAGTTACCCCTTCCCTTCATAGCCAGAGAGGGAAAAGCATCCAGGAAAGTACTGCTTTCCCTCCATCTTGCACATCTTTATTTAATTCCATTGAAAGCAAGCACACATTTTTGAAATGGAACAATTTAAATCCATGAATTGTTCTGAATCCAGGAGAATTGCCAAACTTTCTGTTTTAATACATTTTCAAATTGCCTTTTCCTCCTGTCTTGGGGAGCCAAGATACGGCTATTTAATTACAAGCACAACCTCCATTTAAGAAACCCTCGTAATGAGGCTGGAGTGGAAAGGCATCCAATTTTTCCATTGTCTGACTGAGGGGCTGGAATTAGTGTGTTTTATCCCAGGTTTGCGTTTGGCAGGGCTCAGTGAGTGATGCTGTGGGGAATGGACCAGAGGCAATCTCCGTGCTCTGGGCTCTTCGTTATCCTGCCTGTTAGAGGGAACCAAATCCAGACTCTTTCCAGGGGAAGAGGATTTGGGCTGGCTGAATTCTGCAGCTCACACCTGGGAGCAGAGGCATTGAGTCCTTCATGGCACAGGTTGGGAGAAAGGGAATGGGAAAGAAATACAAAAGGAAGGGAGGTTTGGGTCAAAGGTAGGCCAAGAAAACTTGTGGTAAGGGAGAGAAGCAAGAACAGCACTGCAAAGAAACTACAACATGGGCCTTGTGGTAGCTGCACAAAAATGTTTCCTTTGGCTTGCATTGAGTGAGGAACAAGAGCTGGCCCATGGAGAGAGTAACTCCAGGCATTGAGCAGCAACTCAGCTCTGAAAACCACTGCAAAAGCCTCCCTGAAGGCTGGGGAGACCCAGACGTGAAGGTGTGGGGATGCACCATCGTTTCAAAGCTGGAATGCCCTAAACCCAGGGTAGGGACCCCTCGATGCTGGAGCCCACCCTCGCAAAGGGATCAGGATGTGCAGAGCCCACTCACACCTGCTCCCAACCCAGGAAGCCTCATTTAAAAAAAGCCTCCCCCTGGCACAGCGAGTGAGGACAGTCTGCCTGCAGGCCTCCCCATGGCATCAGGCTGCTGCTAAGAGATGTGGTGTCACCCCATCAGCATGGTGGCAGTCCCCCCCAGGACCTGCCAAAGCCACCCACTGCCCTCATCCCACAAAGGGAACCAGGGTGGGCTGCAGAGCCACCCTGGAGCTGATGGAGCAGGGTGGGAACATCTCCCCACTGCCCCCCCGACCAGGCTGCAGATTAGGGTCTGCACTGCCCACCCTGCTCCGTGGGCAAGGGGACGTGGGCAGGACTCGGGCTGGTGTGGGGAGGCACACGCGTGCTACCAACACCCACTGGCAGGGCTGCTGGGGGGCTCGGCATCCCGTGCTGGCTCTCCATCCCACGAATTCGCATTCCTCCAGGCTCAGGGAGCGCTGGGCCGGCTCTGGCTCCCAGTACGCAGCCGGCCATGGTGGAGCCAAGCTCATCCCCATCCATCATCCTTATCAGGCGGCGCTGGCAGCCCGGCGGTCCCTGGCAGCGGGGCTGCACGGACGGCAGGCCGGAGCCATCGCCGAGAGACAGGCGGGAGCATCGCGGCGATAAGCACTCACAAACAAAAACAACAACTCCCCTCCTCGGCACTTCAAAGCGCCGAGCTGAAATTTATGTGGGCACAGAGCCTGCGTGGGTGCTGGGAGCAGCCCAGGGTGGGGACACGGGCGGGACGTGGGGAGGGGACGGCGCTTTGCCTGCGTGGGGCTGTGGAGCTGGCAAACGGAACGTAAAGGGGATGCGGGCAAGGAGCCAGGCAGGTTACCCTGCACTGCGATGGGCACGAGTGTAAAAGCAGCTCAGCCCCAGACGGGGTTCTGCTCCATGGCCATGGGCTCTCTGTGCCTGCAGGCTCCCAAACCATCCCAAAAAAATGTGCTCCAAGTGATTTGCCAGCAATGATGAGGGACAGTTGCTTTTCACAGGCAGCGGTCTCACAGGCACAAAGCAGCTTTGGAGACCGGCTTGCGGGCTGTCAGGAGGGAGATTTAGGGCTGTTCCCAGGGAAAGTAAGGGCCCAGACACAACCACACTCCACCTGTGCCTGACAGGTTCCTCGAGCGTTCCTCCTGCTTGCATTAAGCGGGATTTTGTTCCTCCGACCGTCCCGACGAAATCCGTGAGACCTCTTGTGGCACGAGCCGAAACTCCACGCGCTTCCACCAGGCATCGCACCAGGGCATCGCACCAGGGCATCACACCAGGGCATCGCACCAGGGCATCGCACCAGGGCATCACACCAGGTCACCACACCAGGGCATCACACCAGGGCATCACACCAGGGCATTGCACTAGGGCGTCACACCAGGGCATCCCGGGGCGGTGTCCCCACCCATCCCGCGGTGGTGTCCCCACCCTTCCCGCGCTGCCACCGCACCCTTGGGGACAGCATCTGGGCAGCACCAGGGGAGAAGTTTTTTTCAGTACTGACTGGAAAAAGAATCGTGATGCGCTTAGTGCAGGGGTGAAAGCATCTCACAACCCGGGATGGTGTCTGGATGATCCAGGGGTGCAAGCTCCAGGGAAAGAGACCCCGGCAGGAGATCCGGGGGATGTTAAAGCCAGGCCATGGTGTTGGGGAGGACAGGAATGTGGGATGGAGGGATGATGTACAGCGTGATGATGTCCACTCACAAACGTGTCTGCATACACCTGTGTTCATACACTTATTNCATCCCGCGGTGGTGTCCCCACCCTTCCCGCGCTGCCACCGCACCCTTGGGGACAGCATCTGGGCAGCACCAGGGGAGAAGTTTTTTTCAGTACTGACTGGAAAAAGAATCGTGATGCGCTTAGTGCAGGGGTGAAAGCGTCTCACACCCGAGATGGTGTCTGGATGATCCAGGGCTGCAAGCTCCAGGGGAAGAGACCCCGACAGGAGATCCGAGGGATGCTAAAGCCAGGCCGTGGCGTTGGGGAGGACAGGAATGTGGAATGGTGGGATGATGTACAGCATGATGATGTCCACTCACAAACGTGTCTGCATACACCTGTGTTCATACACTTATTAAATTCCAGCTGTACTTACACATATCTGAATTTACAAGTGTCACAATGCTATTAAAACAAAATGACACACAGTTTAGCTGGTAATGGCCTCTTTTCATAGGATTCACTTTCACTGAGCTTTGTCTTTATCCCAAGTCGTGGTGCAAAATTAATGATCTTTAACTTTTTAAAAAGCCTCTTAAATTTGTATAATCATTATTTATCAAGGACTCTTTATTTGTCAACAGAATGTCTCAGAATTAGAATTTTTATCACAATTTTACTTACTTTCCTTTCTCCCAAATTTCAGAGCTTGTTTTTTCTATTTCCTTTTTCTCCCCCTTCCTCATTTCCAGTAAATGAGTGGAGACTTAAGGAGCAAGGGGATCCCTGTCTGTATCACTTGAGTTGCGTTTAATTGGAGTGGAACGATTGCTTATCATTTGATCTAGTTCATCACAAATTAGACCTATTCCAGATGAAGGAAGAAGTGTTTATTTCCCTCTGTGTTCTGTGGAGTAAAAGCCTTTTTCCTCAGCTGCCTCCACAGGAGGTTTGGAGGAAAGTTCCCATCAGACACACTTTACAAAAGGCATCCAGGTGCTGGAAGCCTCCCATTCCCTGCCTCATCTCCTCCATCAGGGCAGCCCTTCCACCATTCCCTCCTCCCATGACCATGGTCTGGGCCCCCCTTGTCACGCTGCCAGCTCTCCAGAGCCCTCCACTTTGCAAGGACATCACACACCAGCCCCACGTATGGGCGTCAACCATGATGCACCAGGATCATGGATGTGACCAACCACTGCAGACCAGCATCATGGATGTGACCAACCACTATGAACTGGGATCATGGATGTGACTCACCACCATGAACCAGGATCATGGATGTAATCAACGACCATGAACCAGGATCATGGATATGACCAACCACCATGAACTGGGATCATGGATATGATCAACCACCGTGAATTGGGATCATGGATGTGACTAACCACCATGAACCAGCATTAGGGACATGACCAACCACCATGAACCAGGATCATGGATGTAATCAACGACCATGAACCAGGATCGTGGACATGACCAACCACCATGAACTGGGATCATGGATGTGACCAACCACCATGAACCAGGATCATGGATGTAATCAACGACCATGAACCAAGATCATGGATGTAATCAACCACA
Organism: Melanocharis versteri; assembly: GCA_013397845.1. NCBI lineage: Eukaryota > Metazoa > Chordata > Aves > Passeriformes > Melanocharitidae > Melanocharis > Melanocharis versteri. The sequence continues at coordinate 1,802,151 of VZTG01004992.1, read as the reverse complement.
ATATCCAAACACTACCCAGCAGAGCTCAGCACCTTTACTTTTTATAGCAGCTGTAGTGATGTCACAGGTACCTGTCACAGGCTGATTGGCTGTCAGGTGCTGGAGGTGTGGTCTCCTTGCTCAACCACCCCTTAAAGGGACAAAGCCCCCCAGCCCAGGAGGGATGGTCCAGTCTCTGCCAGGGACAGCCTGGCAGCATCCTGCTCCTTCCCTGCCAGGAGAGCCTGCCTGCACATATACATACTTACATACATTATGATATCTTGTTTTAATTACATTAGAGCAAATGACTCCTTCCCCTATGGTTTATATCAGGGCTTTAGGTTTGTAATTTATCTTGGCACAGTCTAGACTGGAGCCACTTTGAAGCTGTTTCAAACAGGATGAGAACAAACAATTTTTCCAAAGTGGCTGGATTAAGAAAACTGGCAGCCATTCATCTTTGGGGGAAGGCTTGTGGCAGTGCCGTGTCCCTGCTGGAGCCCTGCCAGCCTCCTGCTCCCTGCCCTGCTGGGACAGAGAGGTCCTAACCCTGCAGAGGGTGGAGAATGTCACCATCAGCTACTGTGTGCAGAGGGGGTGACAAAGGGCACCGTCAGCAGGGTCTGTGCAAGGAAGAGCTGATTTATTGCTAATTATTTACATTTAGTTTATTCCCAAGTGTTAGAGGTGAGGATGGCTGAGCAGATGGCACTGCAGCAAGAGGTGCAGCATCCAGCATTGGGAGCATCAGCTGCAGGTAGGGGCCCTGGTCCCCCCATCCCAATCCCAGAGCACGGCTCCTTCACACATTCGTTGACACCTGCACAGAGCTTTTCCTATAAACTGATTGACATCTTTACTACAGGAAATCTCGCCTTATTCTCATCAGATAAAAGTAATCCTGAAAATGTCTTGACTAACTTCTGTAGTTTCCCCAAGATACTTTTTGCTTCAAAAAACCAAACCAACACCTAACTCCTTCATTGACTGGGAACAGTGGTTTTCCTCTAGATCACTGTCTTCAGGCACCCCACAAATTGAAGGGCTTGTTTTAGGACAAGCACAGCAAAGGCAATATATCTCCCTGAGCCTTGCATTGGGATTGTATGGGTGCCCCTTCATGGGCAGGGTGAGGGTCTCAGGGGGTCCTCGGAGTCACCCAGACCTAACAGTGTCCTCGAGCCCTGCCAGAGATGGCTCTTCATCACCTGGGACCTGTCAGACTCCGCAGCTGCCCTGCACTGCCACAAAGCCAGCTCTGCGCAGCAGCAGAGCTCGCATGGAAACACACGTGTTTTCTATATTTTTCCACCCAAATGCCGGGGGTTTAACTATTCTAGCAGCACTGTTTGCTCAGCGAATGCTGCCAGGGTTTATGACAGATCCTTCCTCCTTAAAGCTTTGAAATAAGGCTGTAAACATGCTCGCCAGGCTAAAGTGTTACCTGTAAAGGGGGTTGCTCCCCTCGTGATGTGCCTATTGGCTCCAATTAGCACTGGAAGGAGTCAACCACAAAAAGAAGGCAGAGCTTATTCTGGGAGTGAACTGATTTATTTACAGCATTTTCAAAGCAAGATGAATGTGGCCATTTTTTACTTTTTCTTTTTCTGTTCTTTATGAAGCTACTCATTTGCAGCAGGGGAAAAAAACCTCTCCAGCTATCCCCTAAATAGCTAGAAGCAGGAGGATGCTGTCTGCTTTCCCCAAGATGGAAATTCAGCTTTGTTTAATAAGGGTGGGATGAGATCACCTGGCATTTCAGTGGCCATCACCAGAGGAGGGGACAGGGAATCCTGCCCAGCCATGCTCAGAGCAGGGCACCAGCACCCTGACACCATGGGGTCAGGAGCCAGTGCCAAGGAGCTGGGTTTCCTCAGGATGCCACCAAGGTACCATGAAAGTTCACTTGGGCAGGTGCTGGAGGAACTCAGCCCAGACAGATTTTGGATGCATCTTATCCAACCATCCTGTCACAGATTCGCTGTGTAGAAAATCTGTGGTAACCCCACGAGGAGACAAACCTTGTGCAGGGGAGCCAGGGAGTGGGGTAGATGAGGCCTCCCCATGGGGCTTTCTGCTCCCGTGAAAGTGTCCTCAGTGAGAAGCAATGGAAAGGAAAAACTGAGCCCATGGACCCAGCCATCCTCCCACCCCCACAACGCCACATCCCACCACTGCTTCAGGTTTGCTTGGGTTCGTCACCCCATCAGCACACCCAGGCACCTGCCTTCATCCTTCAGGCTCCTTTCACCTCCACTGTTCTGCAGCCCGAAGTTTTCTCTGCCAGAGCAGCTGCTTTCTGTCACGGTGCCATCGGGAAGGAGCCGGGCAAGGAGGTGTTTAAATGTGTGGGAGTTACAGCCACCGCCTGCTGCTGATGGCACCTGTGCTCCCCCGGCGAGAGCCGAGTGTCACAGCCGTAACCCAGCGCTGGAGCTGCCTGGGCGAGGTGGCAGCTGACAACGGGGTTTATGGGCTTTGCAGGGGACTTCATTAGTGATAACCTCAGGGATCTTGGAGGGCAGGAAATGCTGGGAGCTTGTTGTGATCGTTAGAGGAGGGGAGCAATGAAGTCAGAAAAGGTGGGTGCGCTACCAAATTCTGCACCCTGCACCGTGTTCCTGCAGGTTCCTGTGTCACTGTGGTGGGTGGCAGCTCCTTTCCTTGCTGGGGCTCAGGGTTCTCCAAGAAGACCAAGCCCTTGGCACCCTTTCTCATGCTCCCCAGTGAAGGGAAAGGGTGAAGCCCTGCTGGAAACTGAAAGAAGATAAAGTCATGAGTCCTTCAGGTTTGCCCAGGGATAACCTGTGCCTGAGTTTCCCTGCAAAACCTGCTCGTGACACACTGCTGCTCTCAAGATAGAAGGTCAGCTGGAGCTTGGCTCTGCCTCTTGGGACAAAACAGGTGACACCAAGCCCCGGCACCCCAAAACTGGCAGCAGGAGCATCAGCACCCCAGTGCTGACAGCAGGCGAGGGCCAAGGCCCTGCTTTGGAGCTGGGCTCTGCTCAGCAGCTGAATCAGCAAATAATTAGCAGGCCCAGAGCCGAGGGATTAACATCCCTCTCTTCCCCAGCCGTCCAGTCCAGCTTAACCCTTTCATCTGAGTGGCTCCGAAGTCCTGAAGCTTTGGGGTCTCCCGGGGGAGATGCTGCCATCGGGATGGCGCCTCTGGGGGGTGCCCAGAGTGTCACAGGAGGTGTCTCCTTGCCAGATCGGTGTCCCCGTGTCAGCAGCAGCCCGGGAGCTGGCGCAGGGTCGGGGCGAGCCGTCAGTCCCGTGGCTGGCGGCTCGTTTGTTCACCTCCGGGCAGCCCGATGACAGCGCTTCCCTTTACTACCAGCTGCAAAAACCTGGCAGCTGATTTAGGAGAGCTCCCGGGGCCCAAAATGTAAACCGTTTTTCACCAGGAATGTATAAGCAAGCCATAAAATAGGGGATTTGAGTCTGGTCACATGGGACAGGCCTCCCATAAAATTGAAGCATTGATCTGTATTTTAGTGAGCAGCTTCGAAACTGCCTGGATGATTGAAGACCTGAGCTTTAACAAACTCTGTAATCTCCCACCATACATCTGAAGTGGCATGTTTGAAGTCCGAGGAGGAGTTATTTATATTATTTGTATAATGCACGGTGAAAGGACATTAGCCACAGCTCGAGCACCAGTGGTGGGTATTGCTGCTGGGCAGAGGGGAGCGGCTCCGCGAGGCATCGCTCCTTGTTGGGCTGCTCCACACGTGGGCACGTGTGTGTGACAGCTGAGGTGGCCTGTCACCGCAGGATCTGGCCGTGCTGCTGCACACCAATGCCATCCTGGGTGCCCTGTGCCCTCTGCAGCTGCTGGCCTGGGATGCATGGCCCTGCCCTGCTCTCCTGACAGGCATCATGTCTTTTCTGGCATGTATCGCTCCCTTCTCAATGTCTGTCACTCCCTTCTTGGTGTCCATCACCTCCTTCCCAGCAAGTGTCACCTGTTCCTGACGTGTGTCACACGCCCCACAGCATCTGTGTCACAGCCACCCTGGTTTGTGTCACCCCCTTCCCCGTGTATGTCATCCCCATCCTGGTACGTGTCACCCCATTTGCAGCGTGTCACATCTTCCTGGCATGCATCACGCCCTTCCCAGCATATGCCACCCATTTCCAGCCTGTCGCCCCCTTTCCAGGAGGGATCACCCTGCTCCCAGTGCGTGTTCCCACTGTGGGTGCTGTCCAGGCTCCATTGCTCGTGGAGTTACATCTTCTTGGCAAAGCCATGCAGGGAAAAAACCCATTGCCACTCTTTTCTTTTCATAGCCTAAACTGCCCTTGCCTGTCAGTGACAAAAAATGTCAGAGAAGTATATAATCACTATTAAAAGTGTAAATTTGGAGGTAAGCAAAATTATTCATAAATTCTGATCAAACATCAGCTCAGGCTAAGATGGAGGCCTGCAGAATGGGCTGAGAAAGTCCAAGTGACATTTAAAAACATGACTTGGTTTCCCACGTCTGGGAGATGTTTCCTCTCTGCCCTAAGTTCACATTCTGTGGTTTGAAGGGACTCTGCAAAAAATGGTTAAATCTGGAAAGTGTCTCCTCCAAAACCAAACCAGATCAGTATAATTTGTATCACATAAGCACACTGCAACCTTTAAATGAAGCTTCTTGGTAGATTTCCTGCACCAAAATCTTATTTCCCCACTAGATATTTTTGGGGAGAGATGTGAAACCCAAACCAGTCAGAAAGTGTGCGGGAAAGGGAAGCTCTCAGTTTTGGTAGCAGTTCCCAAAATGCTGAGCTCAGTGCAACGCCGTCTGCTTCCCCACTGTGCTGGAAGAACCCCCCCGAGGGTGATGCGGAGACATCCAAAAATCCAATTTCTCTCTTTCCTGTTTGTCTCTCCTGGATTACCACTAATCACAACAATTAGTGATGTTATCATCCAAGTAACCAACAACCCCTGGAAACCCTACAAGCCCCCCATCATGTGAGCCACAGCCGGGGCAGGTGCCACAGCTTGAGCTCAGCCCCAGTTTCCCACTGTGGGGTTCAGGGCTAGGTGGGAAACTGTGCAATATTCAGCCTCTAGAGAGCATTTTGTGGCGGCCAGAGCTGGGCTCCCGTGCCCTTGGCAGGACAATGGGAAGCTGTGATTACTAAATCCCTTGCCCACTTAAGGCAGGCTCGGTGCTCCAGCCCACTGCGAGGCATATTTGAAATGCTTCGGGCCAGATTCAGGCTCCTGTGCTGTTCAAGCTTCCAAACGGTTGCCCAGGGCAAAATCCTCCCCAAAATAGCCCCTGACTGCAGCGCTGAACCCACACTGTCAGTACTCCTTGGGGTGGGCACTGCCACACCCATGGGAGCTCTGGGGTGGGAAGGACAGTGGGGACAGTGGGGACAGAGAATGCTTTGTCTCATGGAGGCAGCCCCGAGCAGAAAGAGCCAGGTGAGACAGCCAGGGCTGGCTGCTCCCGGGGCTTTGGCACCCTCACAGTGGGGTGCAGGCACAGAGGGGCCCGGGGGGGCCACCATGACCCTCATGGGGAGCATTTCTTCTCCACTGAGCAATGCCCCAGGAAAGGGAGCCAGTTAAGTCCGTGCCACTTAAGAGAGGGATTAAGCACACAAGCCTGATGAGGGACTAGGAGGGTTATTCCTCACTGCCTCCCCAGTCACCAGGAGGGGCTGGGGCTGCTGGTGGTGGGGCTGAGCTGTGGGGTTGGGGGGGTGTGTAGCCCCCCGTGCTCTCTCTTTGGGGAGAAGCAGGGCAAAGCCACAATAAATGCCCGGTGTTTCACCACGTGGGGAAATTACTAGGACAGAATTTTTGGCAGGGGTCAGAGCACCACTTTTACAGCCACGACTTTAACAAGCATGTGTGTGTTTGCAAGATGCCCGTTAAGTTCCCTTATCCCAGGCAAAATGCTTCAGTTACCTGCTTGGCTTTCATGGACTGGGGAAAACTGGAAAGGACCAAGCCCATTGCTTCATCCATCCCAATGAGCAAAATTCCTTGCAGTCACTCGCTGCTTGGCCAGAGTTAAGCCTCAAACTGCATCTTGCAGGGCAATAAGAATAATCAGCTCTGGGTATGACCCCTTCTGCAGGAAGGCACAGCCCAATCTTGTCTCCCTGCATCCTTGCAGCTAGCTGAGGGGCAGCTTTTACACCAAAACTGCCAGAGTCCTGAAGTTCTGTTTTCCGCATGAAAAATCAGCTTCTCTTAAAAAAAAAAAATTGAAAATATTTAAGTGTGATCACTTAAAAAGGGGTGTGTGTGCATGTAAATAATTTTAAGTCAGTCTCAAGAGCTTTGCTTGCCTGACTCGTGATCAGGGCTTTTTTATATATCACATCAGAAAGTACTGTAAAACATACTTTCAAAGCCTCAGAGGACCTTGGCCTCCTTGGAGTATTCAAAAGCATCAATTACACGAGCATTATGGGCAGGATAGTTTGTACGAACCCTGTTAAAAAGTCAACCTGAGACTTGTGCCTCTAAATCCCCTCACTGCCCCCAGGGCTGGAACTGATTTTTGCCCGGGCTTCGGCACTAGGAAATGTTTCAGTTTAAAAAACGTTGAAAAACATTAAAACCAGGCCGTATGCACTTATTATTGAGAAAATCCCACACAGATGGACTGCATTGAACCACGAGCAATTATTTTCTGCCGTTCTCGTGGTTAATGAGATGATCAGAAGTCCCCGGCGGCCTTCCTCTGCCTGCAGTCCTGTGCATCAACCTCCTCTTCTGCAGCCTGGGGCTGCACAGCTCTGGCACCGGCCCCTGCCAGCCTGGGGCTCTCTGCCAGCGGGCCGAGAAGGCAGCGAAGGCAGATCCTTGGTTTTCAGCAGTTGTAAAACCCAGGACACAGGTTTTTTCGGTCCTGAGCGTGTTTGGGTGTGCCTGTGCGTCAGGGACCCACGCGCTGGCAGGAGTTGGTACCCTGTGGCAAACCCACAGCTGAGCAGGAGATGTGGGGCTCTGGCATGACACGGGTGGCTGAGACAAGAAAAAAATCACTTTTTTTCCCCTATATTGAATCAGGTTTGGGGTTATGCTGCCAGCGGGGACGTGTTTGCTGAGCACATCCCGCTTTTGCTGAGCACGGGGTGCCGGTGCCGAGCCGTGGCAGCGATGGATGGAGAGCCCTGGCCGTGGTTGTTTACATCCCCCGGTGCCTCTGCGCCGCCGGAGCCCTGCACACCCGGGGCGTGATGCACACTCACTGCTCTGGCATGAGCAGAGCCCAAGGTGCCTGAGCTCTGCGCCCTTATCAGCGCCAGAGCACTAATTACTGTCCGAACCTCTAATTCCGCAGGCTTGGCCGGTACCTCGCGGCCCCGAGTCCCTGAGACAGAAGCTGTTATTGTCCAGATGAGGGGTTTGAAGTCTTGCAAACACAAACCTACCCTCAAAGGGAATTTCTTTCGCTGACACTTCCCAAGACAAAGAAACATTTCTGCCTGGGTTTTTGCAGATGGATCTGGCTTTTTTTTTTCTTCCCCCTCCACCGCGCCCCTCTGGATATTTGCTGGGCTGCCTGTGTCTGCTTTCAGTAAGGAGGGGATACAAGCAGGGGTCAGGATCTCCACACCAGTGTGGGGCAGGAGGGCAAACCCCACTGCAGAGGGGCTGCAGCCTGTTTTACTGGAGTGCTGGGCTCCATTTCACTGGGGCTCTGGGGTGGGATCCATCCCACGGCTCTGGGGCTGTGAGCCCTGCCACTGGGGGGATGCCAGGGGCTTGGGGTGGCAAGCATAGGAGCAGGGCCAGCAGCAGGCAGCTGCCAGCCAGGACAGCCAGGAGCCGTTCCAGGCTGATCTTCCCAAGGTATGGAGCTGAAAGCCGTTTCCCCTGCTGCCATCACACAGGCACAGGCTGGATGTGGCCCCAGACAGCCACTTGCCAGCCCTCTCCCAAAATTCAGTTTATAACTGGGAAATGTCTGGATCCTTTGTACCATCCACCTGCTTCCAGCAGGATGGGACACTGCCTGCTCTGGCTGGGGTTGGCTGAGCAAAACGGTGAAGGGAAATCCCGTGGCCTTTCTGCAGTGTGAATTAATCAAATTGTGCCTCATTAGTGGCACACGAGGTGAGAGCCCAGAGCAAAGCTCCTGCTGCCTGTGCCGGGCTAAGAGCAGGCTCTCATATACCAGTGGAATCAGAGATTTAAAGGAGTAATGTGATCAGATGTAGCCAGTTATTATAACGGCCTTGGTGACTTTAATGAGGTCCTGCACAGACTGGATTACCATGGTCACTCATCCATAGTTCATTAGAGCCTGCGAAAGGGGATCCATAAGAAGTCATGAAATACGATCTCCTAATCTCCCCTAAGTAGGAGAAGCCCAGCTATAAAAAAAAATGCCTTTTAAAAATACCCGTGGAGTGAATAAATCTCCCTCGTGCTAAAAGGCAACGACAGCGGACCCGTGAGAAGGGGATCTGCTCATGGGATGTGTTTTCCATGCACGCAGTTAGAGAGACTTCACACAAGGGTGGTGTGCCTGGGTGGAGGAACAGGAGACTTTCTCATGGTTTCCTTGGGATTCCTGGGGAAAATAAATAAATAAATAATGTCTGGGAGGAGGGATGAGACCGGCAGAGCTGCTGTCCCCATGGGCAGCAGTGGGCAGAGAGCCTAGAGGAGCAAGGTCTGCCCATCTTGGAGGGATGCCCGGTTTCTGGTGTCCCTCTCTGTTCCAAATGCCCTCACCCAGTCTGGGGCTGGATACATCATTTATGGGCAGTGAGTGGCAGCCAGCTGGCACCTGCTCCTCTCAGGCTGTTCCCAACCAATCCCTTTCCCAGGAAAGGTGGGCTTGGCATTACCCCGGGTATCTGCCCACCAGGGCAGCTTATTGGGATGAGGATGCTTCTCTGAGCATGGCACATCACCTGGTGCCATCAGGTCACGTGTGCAAAGTCCTGAGACTCACCTCACCTGGAATGGCTGGATCTCCTCTGTGGGGTGAGATGGCCCAGGGCCATTTTGGGGCCAGGAGGACAAGGTATCCCTTGGGATCTGGAGGAAGTGGGATGGAGCAGCTGGGACAGAGCTGTTCCAACAGCTGGCAGTGATTTCAACAGCTGGTTCTGTTGAGATGAGCCATGTCCAGCCCCACTCCATGGGCAATGAGAAGTGGCACATCCCTATGAATGGAAGAGAAAGCAGAGCTCCAGAAAACACGGGACGAGATCCAGAATCCCTGGGAAACCCACATTGCTCCATGGGCAAAGGAATTGGCATGGCAGTGGGGATGCCAGTGTGGAGGAATGCCCACGCAGGACTTCCCAAGCAGGACATGCAAAGAGAAACCCTGAGAAGATTCCCTGTCCACTATAAGCCAGCCCGGCCCTTATCAGGGAGAGCATTCAGTAAGCGATTAAGTGACGACTTTATTAATACTGCTGCAGCTGGGACTGCTCAGGGGCTTAACCTGAAGCATGTGCTCCTCTGGCTGAGGGTCTTAATGCACTTAGTGAACATCTGGATACTGCCCGCCCCTTCCAGACCTTTCTTCTCTCCACGGGCAGCCGGGTTATCTGGAGGGGAAGGAAGCCTGAAAGCTGACTCTGTCCTCCAGGGCGGCTTTCATTCCTCAGCAAGCCCAAGGGACAATTTGGCAGTAAGGAGCGTCGTGTGAAGGAATGTCCCGTGATGGATGGCGCTTAATGGGACACCTCCACACGCACCCCTGGTCAGAGTGGCCACGGGTGCAAACCCTGAGCTGTTCCCAGCAGCCTCCTGGTGTGGAGAGGTGATGGCGAGGCTGAGGGATGCCCACACTCACCCTCACAGCAGGGTGGATGCTTTCCCTGCAGACACCTCTGCGCAGGCACTGGTACCTCGGGACGCGCAGGCTCTGCAGACTCCAAACGCCGAGAAATGTTTGACAGAGCAGCATACATATTCCAAACATTGTTTGATTCATGTTTTAAAGTCTCACTTGCAAGCATACTTCCCCAGCTCAGACATCAATCACTGCAAATATGTTCTTATAAACAAAGCAACACAGACTGACTGTCTCTTCCACCCTTACCATACGCAGGTCACCGGGCAGCACCCTGGGGAGAGGCGCTTCCCAGCGCATCTGAGCCCCCCTCGGAGGACACCAGCACAGGTAGCTGGGGAAAAGCAGTGGGAAACCTGTTACCTGTGGCACGGTACCATCCAAGGATGTGTATCCCAAAGGGAGGCAGTCGAGCCCTTCGCTGTGCTGGAATGACTCGTTCCTGCTGCACAGCCGCTGCCCAAGGGTGCCTGTCCTCGAGGTTACAGCTGTCCCTTCATCTCCTCATCTCACTCCATGCCCCACCCAACCACGTATCCCTGCCGCTACAGGGATGAGATCTCCCCAGGCAGGGACAGGGGATCAAGTTCCTGCTGGTCAGGATGAAGTATTTCCCAGCATGTGGAGTTCCTGCGTGCAGCTGCACACTTCACGGATAATGAGAGCAGAAGCATAATGCCATTTTATGTTTTAACCCTGAATGTCTGATTATCGCATCTAATGTTTCAAGAGATCCCCCTCCTCAGCATTAGGGACCTGCTGTGTGTGGTGTGGGCATGAGAGGGTCATAGCTGGCTGCTCCCCACGGTTGCTGCATTGTCACCACCAGTTTCCCTGTCCTCCTGCCTGCAGGGACATGGTGAGGTGCTGGATCATGTTTGTACCTGCCTCCTCCACTACTGTGGACATCCCAGACCCTACAAGCCCTAGCCCTTGCTACCACACAGCAGGGACCCCAAAGCAAATGCAGCTCTGGGGCCTCCCCTGCCACCAACCAGGCACCCCAAGAATGTGGACAAGAGCGGTGAGACATGACAGGGACAGTGGAAAAAAGTGTCTGCTCCAGATTCATGGGGCTTGGAGAGTTTTTAAAGAAAATTCCCTTTCTTTAGAACACTACAGCAAAGTTCAGGATCCTGTTGGTAGGTGACTCTCGCACTTCTCAGCCCTCTGTTTAGGAAAAATAAATAGGAAAGAATCCAGAGGCGGTGCTTTCCTCCCACTCCACGAGATGGATCGGCGCTTGCCACTGCAGGAAAACTGTCCCACTGTGATCTAACCCAGCGCTTTGTCCTGAAATGCTCTGCCACGGCTGAATACATGACTCCTCTGGAGCAGGGTGACACATTCCAGCCCCAGACAGTGACACTGACAGATGCAATCAGCCCTCAAGGTTTAATGGGAACACGGCGCTGGTGGAGCCGGCAGCGGGAAATTTATGAGGAATTCACGAGAGGAAGAGGAAAATGAACAGCGTTTGCTGATGCACGAGGGAGGAAGATCCCAACAGGGCAGCAGCTGAGCCATGGTGTGGTGGCATTTACTGGGGACAATTTGGTGGCAGGGTCCTGGCCGTGGGGAGGGAACAGCAGCATGGTGGGACTAGAAAGGGGTCCTGGCCCTCAGCCATAAAAAGAGCAATTGGGAGGCAGCTCTATGGCCATCAGCATGGGAAATGATGAGCCCTGTGTCCCGCCACAACTCCTAAATTGAGTGAACTCCATCCTGCTGCCAAGCACATCCAGAGCTGCTTTTTCAGAGCAGCAATGCCCTTTCTGCCTGGTTTTGGGCAGGCTCAAACTCTCCCAGATCAGGAGCTACATCTAACAGGCCACTGGGGCTCATCCAGCCCAGGCCTGAGCACCAAACTACTGACGGGAACCTGCTCACAGCTTGAGCTCCCTATTTCAGCCAAAGCGTTAAGGACAGGGAAATTTTGGACACGTATATCCCAGGTTTTCTCCCTCCACTCTTGCCCTGCACCCCTGTCAGCCGGACAGAGGGTCAGTATCAGTCTGCATCTCTCCTGACTCAGCCCAGCACCAGCTGTGATGGCCTGAGATAGCGGCAAGTGGCTCAGCCATAGGGCTCCGAGGGCAATTAGAGAGGAGACAGCTCCTGCCTGCACCCAGCTCCTTCCTGCACCTCAGGGCAGGGCTCGGAGCCTCTGGAACCTGCTGGGATGCTCAGGGGGCTGCGTGCTTTGGGATACTTCCCCACAGAGGGGTGAGGAGGGCGTCCCCACTACAGCTCCCACAGCCAGCGCAGTCTGACAAGGCTGTGAGGAGGGAAGGAGAGGGGAAAAAATGTCTCACTGCTGTAAGGAGATTTACTGGGCTTGTTATCAGCACAGGAAGAGCCAGAGCTTAGGGGCAAATGGGAGATGCTTTGCCTATTGCGGTATTTTTTCCTACTGTGCTCTGAGCCGGCTCATGCAGCACAGGCAGGCGGCACTCTCGGCTCCACTGCTCCCTTTCCAGCGAGCTCCATGTGAGCCCTGTCGCCTCCAGCTTTCTGCTTGCAAAGGCAGGGGCTGCTCAGAGCCCAGAGCACCCGTGTTCATCAAAAAAGAGCTTTGTGTTTAGGTGCTGGCGTCCCTAAGCCCAGCAGAGCCCCTGGCGTGGCCGAATGCTGCAGCCCAGCTGACCTGGCTGGTGGCTGCCCTCATCCACCGCATTTGGGTCTCAGCAGCTGCTTTTTACCTGGAATGGGGTTTGCAGCCACAGCCAGGACCAAGAGATGGGTGGTTATGGGGCTTTCGTGGGGCTTGCTGACCCTGCTGCCCGCTTGCACGTCGTGCCATTGTCACCACACCACTCCTGGGTTGGATCCTGAGGCTTGTATCCACGAGATATCACGGCTGTGGAGGGTTGGGAATGAGGGATTTTTTTTCTGGCGAGAAGGAGGGTTATGCTTTGTGCTTATTTGAAACCCCTGCAAATACACGGGGGAGCACATACGTGCTGGGGAGCCAGCGTATTTTAGGGGGCACGTTCAGATACACGTGGGAGAGGGGGAGAAACAGCTTCCTCATCCCACAGACTGCAAAATAGCATCCATGGAATTAAAACAAGGTCTGAGCAAGAGAAATGCAAGGGCAAAGGCCTTTATCTGGCAGAATCAGAGCTCAGCAGCGGCGCGGGAAGCAGCGAGCGGCTCGCAGGAGACCCAGCCCATCTAGAGTTTCGGCTCTGGTTAATGACACAGCAAATCGAGCCTGTCATCTCTGGACATGATGTTTCTTGTCCTTTCGGCCCGAGAAAACAACCGCCACCCTCTAAAGCTGCAGTTTCACAGTGGTGCAGCCTCTTCTCTGCCCAGAGGAAAGGCGGGGGCAGCAGCTCTTGGGGAGGGAGGATGCGGCACTGGGGGCTCACCACCCTCCACCCCACGATTTCAGCATCGCACCGAGAGGATGAGGCTGGGCCAGCTTCCTCCTGGAGAGCCCCAGCGAGGAGGAGCGCCCGTCCAGAGGATCCCAGCTCCCCTCATAAACTGGCAGGTTCAAGCAAATCCACGAGGAACAGCTTCTCCCTGATTCCGTGGGTGTTGGGCTCCCGGCAGGGTTTCACCAGGAGGGGCAGCTGCAGGGCAAAACTTCGCTGATGAAGACCCTGGGATAGAAATATTTGTGCCTAAATCACACACTGATGCCACTAGCAGAAAAAGCAGCACCACACACACATATATATGTGTACACACTATATATATTTTTTTATATTTACAACTACAGTCATAATTATATTTGTACTTACATTTATTTTATTTTTATATATTAAAATATTGATTTATATATGCAGGTATATTCTTATATATATATAAATACTGTATCAGCATTGCTGGCTTAGGAATTACTGCCTTTTTTTTGTGCTCTAGGTATAACATGGAGTATGTTAAAAAAAAAAGCTTTTAGAAGGGCTTTAACACCTTGTTGGAAAATGTTTTTTTTTTTTTGTCCCAGGTGAGTGTTCTCAGCTCCTGCATATGATGGGCACTTCAGAGAGGCCACAGGAGCTTTGGGGCAAGATCAGAGCGGGGCTGAACACCAGTACAAAATCTCTCTCTGCCAGAACTCACCCCTGCAAGCCTTCACCCAGACGGAAAACGTGCTGGAGTCGGGGACACTCCAGCAGCTGGGATAATCAGCAGTGAAATGCTGGTGGTGGCCGTCACCTCGCCAGCACCCACCAGCTTTGTCCGTGTCCCACAGAACATCCCTGGAGCCGCTGCACCGCCAGCACGGCGGATTTCACAACGTTTCCCCAGGAGTGTTTGGATTTACGGTGTAAAACAAACCACTTTTGTCCAAACAAGATGCTTGTTGCGGAGATGGCTATTTTGGATTGGGTGTTTTTTATTTTAATGGCCTTTCAAAGAGCAGAACTGGTTTGCACGAAGCTGCTCCAAATGTTTCCAAGCAAAGTTTAAGAGAAAACTGGAGTTTCGCTTAAGTGTGTTTTAATGGGGAAGGCTTGTTTTTCCTTCATGTTCCCTGCTCTTCTTGGAAAACCAAGAGCCAAGAGAAGAAATGTCTTCAGCTCACAGCAAATGATTTTGTTTCAGTTTTGAGAAGTAGGGAGGGATCAGCATTTTTATGGGAGCAATTTATTTCCTTCCAATAAGCTCCATTTCAAACAGTCTTTTTTTCTCCAGAGCGTGTTAGGAGGAGTCACATATTTACTGTGTGTATTGATATACAATAAAAGCGTTATTCTTTGGAGGTCTGGATTCACTTTTTACAGCATGTCCCCATCCTGTGACTCCCTGAAAGCAAGAGGGTATGAGATCCATGGTGACACCATGGACCATGCTGACAAAAGGACACTCAGTGTCTCTGTTCCTTTTTACCCCAAAATTCCCCCACCTCCCTCCATGCCTATGAAGGCAGCAGCACAGCCATGCTGGGTGCTGGATCCCAGTTTGGAATGGGGAATAATGAGCTCCGGGGAGGCTTCTGCCACCTCCCATTTATAAAACAGGGGAAAAAAGGGTGGGAAAAAGCACTAAAATTATTTAAAACCCCCAACTCCCAAATAATTTTCAGTTGCAAAAAAAAGTATTAACAGATGCTTGTTAATTCTTAAAGCCATCTCAATCTGCAAAAAACCCAACCTTGGAAAACCCATCTTGAGAGTCTTGCTGTAATTGCTGGCCCGGCAGCTGCACAGACATCTCAGGATGCAGTGGGGGGAACCAGGGGAAAATCAGTCCCTCTGCTCCCACGGAAGAGAGCAGTAACTCCTGCACCTGAGCAGAGGGAAAAACTAGAATTTTGAGAGAGCTGATTATAACCAGGATAACAAGGCACCACTAATTGTCCTCATCCTCCTACCCTGGCACAGTTGGGAAGGCATTGCTGGACCTGGCATAAGGCACTCTGTGTTGAGATCTGGAATTGTCCTGGAAATCTTAGAGATGAATTAAAAACCCCATGTGGATCCACACAGAGAGGAAGGTGGGAAGTAGGGATACCAGGACATGGCCCCACCGTGGGGAAACATGGACAGCATGCTGTTCCCTGGCTCTGGCTGCTCTGCAGTGCCAGCACATCACACCGAGCCTGTGACACAGCAGAGCCCTGTTAACAGCATCCCAACTGGTTTTGCTGGTCTGGACCTGTGTCAGAAGCCTTTTCCCAGCACAAAGCCATTTACCTGCAATGTCACACGGTGCAGAATGGGAGCTCACCCACTGAGCCAGGTCAGTCTCTGTGCCAGCCACAGTAGCAATGGGACGGGAGGGAAGCCCCTCTGTCAAGGAATGTGGGATGGTGGTGTAGCAGGGACCAGGGAAATCCCTCACGCACATAGGGTGTCATCGTACCTGGGGTTGGGAGGAGTGTGAAGAGAAGTCCCCACAGTGGCACCACCTGGGTGAGATGGAGAGAGGGGGAGAGAGAGAAGGACACACCCCACATCATGACCCACCTCCCTTTCCATGACCCAAACCTTCACCCACGTCTGACCAAAGGAAAAGTTGGAAGCAGCGAGTCCAGCTCTGCCCATCCAAACCCAGCAGTTTGTCTCCAGCTATGCCCCAAACCAGATGCTTCTGACGAAGACGCCAGGAGCTGCCTTAATAAGCGCTTATGCAATCCTTCTCAGCAGAGGAAATGTCTTTCCCAATCCCCAGCCATTAGCAGTTGGCTGATGCCCTGGAGCAGGACATTTTAGAGCCCTTGTAAATTTGCTTCAGGAGTGGAAAGTGGTTCGAGGAGGGAAAGGCCCTGGTTTTTGTCAGGGACCTGAATCATCTGGGAGCTCTTCTCCACTACTCCCCACGAGTGGAGAGCTGCCACCACGAGTCAGCAGCCAAACCCTGCCCCAAAGCAGGCGATGAAGGATGGCAGAATGACAGCGGCAGCTTCTACCCCAGGGTCAGCAGCCAGCCTCAAGGTTCTGGGGGTCAGTGCTTGTCTCAGCAGGGAAACTGAGTGGGGAAAGCAGAGGTTTTAAGGTAGGAGCATCACTCCTGCTTCAGTGCAAAATTTCCTTCAAGAAGAAAGGTCGAGCAGGGAGCAACTGGATTGGCTCTCCATGCATTTGGCTCACCTGGGCTGCCAGTCAGAGCTCACGGGCTGGGTTTTTCTGTCACCTCCAATTACGTGTCTATGAGAGGTAATGTAACATAAATAGAAATTCCCCTTTCGGCAGGAGGACCCTCCTTCCACTGATTTCCATGGCAATCAGATGAGGGAACAGCTCTGTTTTAAGTGAGACTCACGGCACCCATGCCAGCCTAGAGCAATGGTTTTGGAGCTGGGTCCAGCAGTGAGGCTGCTGTTACCTTTCCTTTACCTATTGTTTGCATCCAAACCTAATTGCAAATTGACATGAGCCGTCTCTGAGGAGCTGCTGCTCCATCAGCACAATGAGCCATTGTTGAAATGGCCGCAGCAATTTTCCAGGTTAATTTATGGCCGCCACACCCCATTAGCAGCAATAAATGTGGAGCCCGGTTTTGCCGAAATTGTGAGTTACGATTTTTCAAATAAATACATTTTCCTATAAACCAGCTCTCTGTTTAGTTTGAATGTTCCTCACAGACACATCCATCTACATAAAATACACAGGAGAGGAAGCTGAGCTGTGACTTTGCTCTGATGACATAAAAACTTTTGTAAACACAATGTCACTTACAGTACTAGCAAAGAGAGAGCCCAAAAAATAAACAGCGAGTGCCTGGCCCATCCCTTCAGGAGCACATGGAAAATTTAATACTTTTTTCCGTAAAGCTTTGTTTTCCTCTTGATTTATCCACGCAACACAGTGGCTGTTTGGCCATAAATAGATGGTATTTCTTGAGGGGCAATGGTTGCAGTCACTCTGTGTGTCGCCACAGGGGGGGCACGGGAGGGGTGTGGACAGAGAAGATGCTGTGGGCTGCTGCAGAGAACAGGAACATCCAGGCACAGCACCGTGCTCACCCCCGATTCCTCCAGCTCCTTCCGTGGGGCTTTGACAGACTGAACCTCACTGGGAGCTGCTCCTGTGATGCTGATGCAGGGTCAAGCAGCCCAGTGATGCGGTCTGAGGCACTCAGGCAGTGTGTGGGCACAGGGGAGCGTGGGCACCAGCAGGTGTGAGCTCTGCAGCACCCCCCACTCCTATGAAACCCATCCTGGCACAGCAGGACACGTCTGACAACCCCTGCTGGGCACGAGGGATGCCCTGAGAGGGCTTTTGCTGCCCAGCCTTGGCTGTGACCCCAGAGCTGAGTTCATTGCTGATCAAACTGACTTGATTTCATTCACTTCTGCAGGTTCTCTCGCTCCTCACATTGCCAGGAGGAAAACAATCCCCCAGAGCAGCTCTCTGCAGCTCTCCTTGAAGCAGACGCTGCTCATGCCTCAGTTTCCCGAGGGTGTTTGCCATCGTCCCCCGAGGCCTCTGAGAGCAGAACTGTTAGGAAGGTGCTGAGTGATTATTATTGCATTATTTCAGGCGAGTGCTATAAATACCCAGGGGCACCTTTAGACACAACCCAGCTGCCCAGGGGAGCTGGCTCAGCCCCGCTCTGCGCCTGCGGCGGCTCAGGAGGGGATCGAAGGCAGTGGCCGAGGGAGGAGGTACCCTGGGCATAACCCGGTGGGGGGCACGGTGTGGGGCTGTGGGGTGACAGGGCTGGGACCCCCCTGGCCCCACCCTGGGGCTGCAGTGGAGCTTGGGGTGGGGGGAGATGTGGGTGCAGCAGGGTGCCGGGATGCTGCAGAGAGACGCTAACAAGGAAGACAAGGGGAATATTTTACGGGGCTGCAATGTAAACAGAGCTGGAGCAGAGCCCCTTTTTATGGAGTCCCTGTCCTGCCAGGGCATCTGCCAAGGCCCTGATTTACGCTCCTATTTAGATAAGGGAGCCGGAGGGGGGGAGCAGAGCTGGCGTCAAAGTCACAGGACACCCGGGGCTGCCGCTCGCTGGGCGCTGATAAGGAGGTGGCTGAGGGGCCGGGGCCCAAACCGCAGCTCCCGCCCCAGAAACGGGGATGGATGCAGAGCTTGCTGGCTCCGGCTGGGTTTGGGGTGCTGGGGTTCGCAGAGACCTGGGATAACCTCACTCCCGACCTGCAGCATTGGCCCCCTCACCATCACCCGGCCGTGAGGGCAGGAAATCTTACTCTGGGAAGGATTTGAAGGAAAACAGGTGGAGAGAAACATGGTTCCTCCTGCCATGCCAGCCATAAACCGCCTAATCCAAACTGCTCGGTGTTTTCTCCCCCATGCGAGTGGGGAGATGTGAAATTAAAGAAACTCACCAAAAGTTTGAGAAGTGCTAAATTTGGACGCCATGACAAAGGCAGTCTGGTTTGATTTAGAAGGTGTCAGCATGAAAAGGGCTCTGGTTTTATTATTTTATTAAAACACGAAAGATCAGAATGATTTTCCAAAGGAAAATCAACCCTCTGGTCGCACTATTTTCTCAGCTGAGCACTTCCAAACTCTGCAGGGTCCAGGGACCTCCATCAGGGGTTGGATAAAGCAAGATAATGCCCGGGCTTGAGCTGGACTTACCTGGCTCGGCAGCTGGAGGCTGGAGGTGACTCTGGTGCACGGCTCTGGTGACAGCTCCCCGCTGGATGTGGCTGTAAGTGGCCTGTGCAGTGCAGGGCTGTGGGGATGGAAGGGGTATTTTTGGGAGGCATTTCTAGAGATGGGGTTCGGTGGCACAGACCCTAACCTGGCAGTTTGCAGGGTTGGGGAGAAGCTCAGTGAGGAGCCTGGATGGTTTGTAAGAGGAGCAGGGCTCCACAGGTGATGCTCTGCCTGCATGGGGGGGGTGAGGCATGAAGTGGGACCCCTGAACTTCTCCCAGGTGGGCACTGGCTCCCACTGGCCCTGAGCCGGGCTCGGGGATCCCACCCAACCGCGGCAGTTCCGAAGGAAATCGGGGACACGACGCCCTACCCTACCCAAGGCCTGGCTCTAACAGGAGAGTAATCACTAGCAAATGTTTGCAGGGCGCTTGTTTAAAGGGGGTGGGGAAGCGGGGTCTTTGCAGCAGCTGAGAACAAAGCAGGGGGGAACAAAGCTGGGCAGATCCGGCACGGCCGCTCCCCCCCAGCCGCCGGGGCCCGGCAGAACCGGAGACCCGCCTGCACCCTGCCCCGGCCCCCCCAGCCTCCTGCCTTTGCAGCTCGCCTTGTAACAACTAACGATGGAAAATCCGAGGCATTTAAGTGGCTCCCGAATCCGCCCGGGAACCGTGATTGAGAGAAGTCAAATAAAATTTGTCATCTTTAAAATGCAGGAGGACGTTAATGGTGTGTTAGCCCGGATGATTAATACAAGCGCCTGCAAACAACCCTCCAACGTTTCCACCCTCCGCTGCAAGATGAATCGCTGGAAAGCGCCGTTAATCGCTAACATACCTTGGGCCCAAAGCCCCTTCCTGCCCCGCCGTGCTGTGATCACCGCTGCCGTGCCCAGCCTGTCCTCCCCGGGAGTCACTGCAGCAAGAGCAGGGCTCGGTCCCAGTGTCACCCAGCAGGGCAGGGGGTGAAGCCCGGGCTCTGGGAGACATCCTCCTGGGGATCTGTCTCCCATGGGTGCAGAGGCGAGCAGGATGTGCTGTCCACTTCAGGGCCACACCCTGGGCTTGGGTTTGGGGCTGTGGTGAAGTACAAAATCCCAGCGGGTCCCCACAGCCCTTTTGTGGCCAGGCTGGGACAGGGAAACGCAGGGCAGGTCCCCACCTCCCTATCGCAAATACGTTTGTGTGCGTGGATATTATCATTTTTATATATTTGTGTATCAATGAAGTGTCTGTGCATGGGTGAGCAGCACACACACGTGTGTTTATAAGCCGTGTGTGTGATAGGTGTGCGTGTGCCACGCGTGCGTGTGTAATATAATTACAGTGACACTGTGCGTGTAGCACATCCGCGCTGCTGGTGTATGTAACATACGTGGGTGCGTGTGTGTGGCGTGTTTGTGGAGCGTGTGTACAGCACAGAGAGCTGCGTGGTGTACGCGGCATCTTCGTGGTGCGTGTGGGCAACGCGTGCAGTGCGCCGGTGCGAGCAGCGGTGCGTGGTGGAACCAACACGAGCGCAGTGTGGATTTGTGCGGCGTGCACTGCGCAGCGTGGGCGTGCGCTGTACACGCGTGCAGTGCACATCCCTGTGCAGCCGTGCAATACACGGAGCAGGCGTGGGCCAGGAGCCCCACGGGCAGGGAGGGAGCCCACAGCCCATCCCCGCCACCCCCAGCCCCAGGGGTGCCCAGCCCGGCCTCACTCCGATGCCTTCTCCCCCTCTTCTCCCCATCCCCCGGCTCCCCCGGCTCCGGGCGCGGCCCCGAGCCCCCCGCACTGCCC